>JAJLRJ010000006.1:40520269-40542060 GCA_024195265.1 Dendrophyllia cribrosa | reverse complement strand
GACTGGTTTCTCTCTCGTTAGGATTTGCTCGGCGTAGGAGAATCCACTGCTCGCAGGGTAATTTTATCCCTGGTTCAAATTTTATTTTCCTTTGTTTAAAACTCATTATCATACATTACCATAGCCAAAAACAAAGGAAAATAAAATTTGAGCCAAGGATAAAATTGAAGCACAAAACATTACATATACACAATTAAAACCCAATTTTTTTTTAATTGGTCACGAAATTCTAGACGTAATATCACGTTCGTTAAACTGAATTGCCATACAAACCCTTTTAGATATTACGCTGTTACGCAACACGCTCCTCGCTTTATAACGGGCTATTTATCACGATGTTTCTATTCTCTTACCTGCATGCTGCATGCATTTTTTTCATTTCCGTCCCCCAAAAGTACCTCCCCTGCTATCCCGCAGATCCCGCATACAACGTCATCGAGATTCCTGATAGTTATTGCCTCGAAAGCGTAGAAACCATTGTACAAAAGGTCTTCGATGTATTTCAGCTCGCCTGCTGACAATGTTGACTGTCGATACGAAAAAAAAAAAAAACAGTATAATGAGTTAAATGTGCAACATACACTTCAATCTATGCACTTTTTAAGGTGGTTCATAACGGTCTCCAGCACTTACATTTTCATGAATCAGGGGCCGGATTCACGAAGCCCTCCTAAGTTAAGACATATCCTAAGTATTGTTTCTTAACCGAATAGTCTATTGTGGGAATGACAATAGACTATTGTTAAGAAACAATACTTAGGATATGTCTTAACTTAGGAGGGCTTCGTGAATCCGGCCACAGTACTACAACTCTCAATCATTTAATGCCACAATAATGGTTTCAAACAAGTACCCAATCCATTGGTGAACAAGTTATGGTCATTTTCTCGACATATCATATTACAACAGGAACAACTTTAAATCTTCGAAAATTTAACGTGGCTATGAACCCCTTCCTAAGAACCCGAAACACTAGTCACGATTGATTGAACCGTGGCAGCTCCATTACATTCAAACCGCCTTCATAAAGGTTATATAAATCGTTATATAATTTGTTATCAGCGGCTGATGAGAGTGAATTGGTGAATTACACAGAAAAAACACCACGCTCGACCCACATAATTCATCTTGGAATATTGGGGCTTGGGGCTCTATTCATAAAAAAGTAGGAGTATTGTAGGGCTATTGGTTTTGTAAAATGCAAAAAATAAAAATAAAAATAATAATAATAATAATAATAATAATAATAACACAATGAAATAAAACCCTGATATATCTTCATTTTCGTATTTATATGAAAGCGATGTTGATTGATGAAAAAAAAAATAGGGCTATCGCTTGATCCACACTTCATAAGCAAAACAACACTAGGCAGAATAAAATCATAAATTAATACCAAAACATAATTTTGGTATTAATTCTACGTGTCAGTAAATACAAAACCTACCGGCGTCTTTCTTGCCAAGGAAGCAACCGTAGCACTTACAACATTGGAAATTGGATGTCCTTTCTTGAAATGATCTCTCCATTCCAAGAAAATATCAATGGAAACAAGTACCTCATCGCTGATGTTGAACAGACCTGCGTTTGATCCAAAATTATGTCTGATTAGAGACTGATAAGGTATATTATAATTTTGCCTCTTGTATATCAATATCAAATGCAGAATGTCGCGTGGACGGTTATGCCTACTTTATGATGGCTTCCTTTGTTGTAATTTTTATCTTATATTAATATCACAAAAATACTTAATCGTCCATTTGCTTTTCAGATATCTCGGTATTTAGAATACCGATCTACACCAACACAAATTCGACTGTATTATTCTCGGCAATTAAAAAGCTCCAAAATCACTTTAGCTAGCTAATTATAAACCTGTCAGACTAAGAAGTAGGCTGTAATGTATGTTAAACTCCAGACCATTACAATCTTAACTTACCTTGAATTGGAGACACAAAGATATTGCAATAACATCCTAGTGAGACTGCACTTTCAGAATTCTTACCCACATCAAGCGTTGCAGCTTGATGCATGGTCTTACAATCCGTACAGAATCGTACAAACATCTTAACAGTCTTGAACGGATTCAGTCTCGTGATAAGATAAGCCAGGCCTTTCGACTTGCCTTTAGAACCTGGATGAGGTCGCAGTTCTCCTAGGACTGCACCACAGCGCCCACACTCTCCTTCTTTCGGGGCAAATTCTGATGGCCAGCCTGGGAAATCACTAGATCCAATAAGGGAGACGGCATCCGTTCTGTCTATCATGGCAAGCATTTCGAAGGGAATGGTGTATGGCAAGGACGTCTTCGCAATCATCTCCAGGGTGGATTTGCGTGAAACGCTGGAATCTATATATAGAAACAAAACGACATCGAGGGTCCAGTTTGCAAGTCGCGTCAAAATGAAATTGGGAAATTTAATTGTTTGAACTAAAAAAAACCTCTGCATGTGTAATCTACTTTTTGCAATGCCAAAGCGTATGTAAATGTATTTTATCTAGGTCAGCCTATTATACCAAGGTAAAAGTTGTCTTATCACGGCTATAAATACTCTACATTAACCTTTCCGCTTAAGGTTGATATGTAGTCTTCAAATAAGGATGACCAAATTATCATGCGCACTTCGAAAGTCAGCGGTCCCATAATGTGGGGGGGGGGGGGGGGGGGGGGGGGGGGAGAATAACATATTGAAACATTTATTAATACTCTTACCTAGGTATTAAATTGCAAATCTTACCATTTTCTTCGTCTGGCGAAGTGACTGGTGATGTTTCTGCTTCTTCTACAAAAAAGACCTTTTTTGTTATCTTGTTGTAGAGTAGAAGCAGGTGGAGGTGAAGACATATTTCTTTCTGCCTCTCGTGTTTGCATTTTGCAATCGAGGACTTGCAGTCCTTGCTTGCACAAAATAATTTGTCGCCAGCTTTGGTCACATGGCAGTAACCGATTGTGTTGGTTGCTGAAGGATGGCCAAACAAAAGATATTTGTTCTCACATACTGAAATTACCACAGGCTGATTGGGCATTAGGCTTTCAACGATTCTTTTCATGTCATCTCTGACAGATTCACTGCATTCGGTGAAACTAGCGATGTCGGCCTCTGCTGGCGCCCAAGCATCCAAAGGCTGTGTGTGTGACAGGGCCACGTTGAACAAGTGCCACGTGTTGACAATTAAGGACGGTGCCACCTATTGTTATTGCGCATACGTTCTGCGCATGCATTGCGCGATTGTCGCGCGAGACACTGGTTATATTTTTAACGCGAACGCGCGAGGTAAAGGCTAAGTTCCGCCCACTTTTCATGTCAATCTGTCAACTCCCTGTCTCAGTTTCTAAACTTACAAGATAAATAGAGTTCTCAAAAATCTACGAAAATGTGTTTATAGACCTTCTGCAGCCTAAAAGTGCTAAATTCTTTCTCTATTTTGCAAACGACAGAGCCTCGGTAATGAAACTATTTTGATGCCGCCTCGATCAGCAGAACGCGTACATTTTGCCTTTCTTTACGAAGATTGTTTACATTGACTTCTTTTCTCCATTCAAAATTTCAACAAAACTTCAAGTCGACCGGCCAGACTAGTTTTTTTTTTATATAAAACAAGCACACTCAAGGCATAAAATCCAAGGAAAGGCTGGCATGTTGTTATTTCCAATTTGCACAAGTTTTTGTTTTGGCGGACAAACTCGCGTTGTTTGAAATTTTTGTTTATCTGCAAAAATCTTTTGCCAGTGACCATTTTTGCGAATAAAAAAAAGTAATGATATAACAAAAGCAGAAAAACAACTGTTCCAGTTAAATCAAACAAACGTCAAAAAAGAGAATTGAGATGAGCAAAGCGTTTTCAAAAAGACCGTTTTTGACAATTGGTGAAGATATAAAAACAACTGGCTGAAGCCAGCAACTAAAGAAAACTGGCCGTCCAAAGCCGGGAAGCATCCGACTAAAGTATTCCCTCCCTCGATTGCTGGCAAGCATGGTTTTTAGTGTAATCTTTCGTAAACACATTCGTGCATTTCGGTACAATTGATTTCCATTGTTCTCTATCATAAGCAAGTGGTGTTTTTCGAAGTCGCATCTTGTCAGTTCTCAACTGCTTTGCATTAGAAAAAATTTTGATAGGCGAAAAACGTGCCATGATAAACTGAAAAGAAATCTTATCTTTTTAGATCAAATAAAGCCGTAGACTTCGGCAAAAAAAGTGTTTTATTATTTCACGATTTTTTTTAAATTAAAGTGTACCGTCTAATTTTTTCCAAAGTTATCAGAGAATCCATGAAAACTACAGGAGCTTCACAAGAAAATAAACACGCGGCCAAATGAAATTACAAAACTCAAGCACTTTTCGACAAATATTTCTTACATTTTGACTCCAAATAACCGTTAAAAGACTAACCTGCCAATCTAGAGTTTTTCGTCAGCCGCCGGACCAGTCACCTCGATATAGCACTGATGTTTTCAAGTTGGTAATGGATCGGAAAAAAGTTCTTGTGCCCGAAGGAACATAATAAATCCGTAGATCCACTGTAGATCAATGGAAGTGAACCGATTTTGCGTTTTTACTCCTTTACTGTGCTGCTTGACCTTGAAATCCCCGAAAAATGTTTCTCAAAAGAGCAACTTACAGCTACAAATAGAATTAATTTTGAATTCTACAATGTTTGTCTTTTTATTGTACCTGAAAGTAAAAGTTTTGAACGGTAAGCCGTCGAGTGGAAATCCCAGCATGCCCCCGAAAAAGACACGCACAATATTTAACTTACTAGGGAGGGCATAGAAAAAAAATTCGCGGACCCCGAAAGCCATTCCGTAAAAGTTGAAAACATCTAAATATGACTTGTGAAAACGCGTGGTGACCCCTACTTTTTATCTTATAAAATGGAAGTGGTAAGCATATTGAGCACACAATTAATTTTTTGTTGTGGGCAAAAGTTATTAAGACTGTATTTTTGGCGAACGTGGGAAACCTGTCAGGGTCGATAATGGCTCCGTTGTGATGATTTTTGTAACTTAAAACACGTAAACAGTAGTTGTTATGTTACCATTCGTTATGTATTTTAGAGATTTTTAGAATTATTGTTGCTTTTGTGTATGTAAAGGCGAATTCTAAGGAAATCCGCGAAGAAAGTTGTATTTTTCCATTTTTCGAAAAAATGCTGATGTCAGCATTTTTTCCAGATTGAAGCCTTATTATCTCCGAAAAATGCGTGGTTACCCCCAATTTTCTCTTTGGATTCCAATAGCCCCTGCTAAGATCTACTTTTCCCGCATAGTCAAAAACCTGGCAAAAAACTTCGCTATTAGGTGGCACCGTCCTTAAAGGCCTCTGGTTTGCAGGCTGACACAAAAGTTGCCCTCGTTTTCAAACATTCTTTATGAAGACAAATCCAGTGTGTTTCATTAGTCTTCATGACTATACAGCGGTCGTTTCTACTGCTACTTTTTGATGAATACATTTGAGGCAGAACCTCAACCACTTCAGCAATGTCAATGTTCCTCCTTTTTTTGGCCGGTGGTTCAAAGTTGCCACCCAGTTCATATCCACATACACAGCTTTTTGGCTTGCACCTGTTGGTGTACTGCAAGCCGCACTTCGGGCATTTACCTTTACCCCTTCCTGACATTGTCTAATCTATAATCACAAATGCCTATCATTAGTAAATTGAGGTTCTGTTGTATCGACAGATCAATATTTTTTTTCTGTGCTCAATAGTCGCACGGGAGTTGCTACTCGGTTCCTCGCCTTAGCTGGAATTCGTATATGAGTTCTTTAAAAGAACAAAAGATCGTGTAATTAAAGCGACCTCTTTGGCATTCAGAAGGCATTCACATTTTTTGTGAACAAAATTCCATTGTGTCGAAATGGAAAATCATTATTAGGGACTCTGCAATGAAGTTCTTGTTTGCAAAGCCACGCCCCCACACACAATTTTTTTAAGCTTTGTTAATTTCTAACGAACATCCCTTCCACGATCCTTTGTCAATTTTGGAGAAAGAAGCACGACACAAAAAATAAATGGTATGGCTGTATAACATAGCACCATAAAGAAACAGACCATGTAATTTCATACAATTTTTTTAAGCTATAGAACACATTTTCTATGGGCCGGTCATTTCAACAAAGTTATGCAGTGTTTAACAGAACCGCGGTCTAAACCAATTTCAATCTGGCCAACCCTAATATTTAAACGTTATTTACTGTAAACAATGTCCAGAAGGCATAAAGCACAGATTAGAAAAACATCTACTGAAAATGACCTTCAAACAGGTGTGAAGGTTCATTAATTGTCCTAAACCGCGGTCTAAGTTAGACTTCGTTTCAATAACCGGACCTTCTTATCTGTTTATAAGTTGGTCATTTTAAGAAGATAAATGTTTTCCTAGTTTGTGCTATATGCCTTAAAAGCGCGATTTAACCAACCCAGGGTTAGCGTTTTATTCCTGATCAAATCACTAATCAATGGAGATTTATCAAAGTATAGACTAAGTATGTTTGCCCTTTAGTTTAGACTTTGACTTGTCTTCACACGTAGCTTAAAATTAACTTTTGAAAACTTTTTCTAACAAGATAAAGCTTAAATCTTCGATTAAGCTTTAATCCTGGGTTAGCGTTAACCGGCTTTCGAACAACCGGACCCTGAATGGCAGCACAGAGAATAGGTTCTTGAATTGACATGAAACTTGATGAAAACAACAACAAACCTTCATTTAGACAAGGTAGCTCTATCAGCTCTAAGGCTGGTATTCATAGCGCCCCATGTAAGCTTATTTAATCTAAAAGTCATGAAGTTATTCAACGGGTCCAGATTTTTCTATCCGCGTTGAAGACAACAGGACGGTTGTCGAAACCTCATGGCTTTCAATTTTTCACCATTGAACGTTTTTTCATTTTTTAATGAAAGAAATATAGCTGTCCATTCTTGAAAATAAATCATCGCAAACACTAACACTTCGACAAGTGCACGTGTCCAAAAATAGAATATTTAGTCCGTCTATCTACATTTATATTGCAAAATCCTCTAAAGGACGGTCTGCAAGTATCGGGTGTAGTGAATCAACTTACGTTTATCGCTGAATATGACTTTGCCTGGGTGTGGTAGATCTCAACAGCGTAACTTATCGCTTTAGCAACGAAAGCTAGCGAACGTGATGCGTTTGCAAGGTTCAACCCCGGGGTAATCAACCTAAAATCACAAATACAAGATATGTAGGGACAGGGAGGGGAGGGGGCGATCGGCGTATCAACTACAGTGCTGCTACTGTTACCGGGGCCACCTCGAAGGAATATATCTCCTAAGCAACGACAGCTTGATGACGCATGATAAAGTTGCAAGGTTCAATCTGATCACACCGTCTCAAAACACAAATGTAAAAGAGGTAAAGTTTGGTTGAAAATTTGTTTATTACTTATTTACATGTAAAAGTTTATTGTAGTATGTCTTGTTTACATTAGTTATAAATTGTCAAACATAACTGCCTTAGTTACAACACAAAAGCCAATTTATACATATTTATGTTGTTGCATTTTAGCGACAGTTTCATGTTTCCTTGCTTCTCCCTATTACTGAATTCTGAGTCTTAAACTCAGCCATGACATCATAGATATACAACTTGAAAAATTTTGTTTCACTCGGTGAAAGAGAGAAGGGAGAAAAATCAATGGAAAATCACACACTGAGACAAAGGAAGTAGTTGGAATTTTTATCAAGCTTTCAAGTTCCCTTTCTTGAATTAGGTGGAACAGTAACAATTGATATTTGACTTGCCCTGTTAAATCAGTTATAGACAAGAAATCCATGATTACTTGCATGCAGTGCTTACCTGTGCCCATGATACACAACACTGTTAGAAAAAGGCACATACCCGAGACTAAAATAATTTCAGATTTGAGTTTTAGCATCTGTTCCTGAAGATTATTTTCCATTCATAAATTGTTGGGAGGAAGGATTGCACTGAACAGCACAGATATCAAATTGTCAAGTATACAATTTAGTCATCTTTGAATTAACTTAATTAACTGTCCCATTTACCCATGCATTATGCATCTTACACAGCAAAATGATCTGTTCAAAGCCCACAGTTGGTTGTGAATAATGGTCACCCACAATTTTTTTCTGTTGCCCTCATATGTCAGGTCAGGTGTCTTGCGTGTGGCTGTGACTTGGTTAATTAAGTAATAGTCAATAATAAGTTATGTTCCTTATTTTATTATTGATATTTTGTTTATTATTAATGGTATTATAATAATTATCAGTAATACATTACTTCTTACTATTATTCTTATTATCATCATTGTAACTTTAGTTTTGGTCTACTTCGTCGGTATTCTTATAACAATAATTTATTTCATCCAACAGTGCTCAGTGCAGGACTAGGGTTTACCACCTTTCCTGCCTTGGATTCACAGAAATTCCAAAAGTGGAACATTGGTATGTGTAACTACCTCATGCAAAACACACACATGCACCACCCAGTAAGAAAAAGGTCAAATTGTTGCACAAAGAGCAATCATTTAGTATTAATTTCAAGAAATGTGTTCACTTAGTCCATTAACTTAATTTAAGGATATGTTGTTTTTGCTTAGGAATGTTAATTTGTTTTATAATTGCAATTTGCATGCACATCTACAATTCTTTACGAAACTTGAATTGCAAACTAATTAAATGTTTTTTATTTGGGCATTGTGTGGTTATTGTAAAATAATACCAAACATACCTGCAATCAGAAGTCCTGCAACATAATTATTGACAAATGAAGCATGCCCTGAACCCATTTGTGATTTCATGATACATTTTCAGCACAAGTATCTAAATGTACAATACTCTGTTTCATTTCTATCCCAAGGTTTTGGAACACTTGTAACACTGAGTATTACAAAGGAAAAAGGAAGAGTTAAATACAAGTTAGCCCCTGATTAATATGTAAATCATGTTTTCAGCATGCACATTGTCACCAATGAAAGGTGTAGTCAGGCAATTAAAGACCAGTCTGTGTAGTGTATTCAATGGGGACAGACTTCAAATAACTGTGGCTTCTGGTTGAATTAAAATGTGGTATAAATGTGTTATTCATTGACTAATGGTGGTGTGTATTGGCTTATTTGCTACATAGATGAAATTAATATTTATAGATTTTGAAAAGACCAAGTTCCTTGTGCATTGTAGCAACATTACAGTTATAGATATACAGTTAAGTGTGTTTGCGTCACTGGCATTTGCATGACTGTTCAATTAGGAAACACGAGTCCCTTTGCTTGAGCTGGGCCACAGGCGACCCAAGCTTAATGCACGTAGCTTAAAATCTATAAAATTCTATTATGCCTTTTATTATTATGCCTTTCTGCATTAAGTTTCACTGCAGTTTGAAAGGTTTTAGATTCACTGCTCTAAAGTGACTATTAACTAATGATGCTTCAAATGCAAAGAGCATGATTGAAATAACAAGTCAGTAGCAGTTAAAATGTTTAAAAATTAAAAGAATTTGGAAAATTTTCCCGAAAAATCATTTACTTTTTAACATCCTCATCACCATCAGGAGCCCACTCCTGTCACCGTAAAAAACTTGATAGCAATGTTGATAATTATTTCACCATGCTCTTGCCATTTATAGTGGTATGTAATTACAGCTTACATCGAGGTTTTATAATGACCGAGGCCGTCATTAGAAAATCTCTGATAAGGGGGTGGAGAGGGGGTCATCTGGATTGAAAGTCAGGGGATGTGCAAGGGAATTTTTTGGTGTTTTTAATTGTCAATTTCAGGATTTTTTTGAGTAAGAAAATTTTTGAAAATTTTTTATTGTCATAGCGGCTGTGTAGTGCTATGAATATAGTACAATCAAACTTGTTAGAAGCTTTTTTTTTAATATTTAACGACAACTACCAGATCTGTGGAAGCTTAATTCAGATGATATGATGCACCAACACAAACATTCAATATCTAATGCTTTTTTTCCCTTCTCATATCATCCCCACAAACTAACATAAACAGAAATTAATTCAGGCAAAACAAGATGATTCACAAATCATGTTTAATTAAACATTTCATTCACAGGTCACGTGTAAGTAAAAATTTGCATTCACATGCACGTGAAAATATCTAATAATTAGCAATCACGAATCACAAATAAATCAAACTCCAATCATGTTTCACGGGAAAATAAATGGCCCTCTTCATGCTTCACTTAAAAGGTACAGGGGATCCTCATCAAAGGTTTCCATACATAACTGGCCTATATGCAGCTCTTACAAGGTCTTCTCTGATTTGCTGAGAAAACAATAGAACAAACAACACAACAATGGACCCTAGCCCTGAAAACAATAGAGCTGCGTGATACCCAGGTCCAATGAAATTATAGGTTGTTAAGAGCTGTGTGGTATCTGTGGCCTGTGGTGCTTTTTAAACCTTTTTACTGAAACTCAAAGAGCAGAGTTTCACCTGATTGTGGAAACCCTGCTCTTTGAATTGTTTTAATTTATGAGTGGGGTCTTGTAAAAGACATTATAATAACATACTTACATGTATACAGTATTCTGTTGATCAATGGAATCTATGCTCATTGATTGTTTCATTTTCTGCATGAGTGTGATTAATACCGGAGGGGGGGGGGGGGGGGGGGGGTACTCCCCGAAACACCAATACGGGTATGTGCTACCCAACACTGTCGTGATTTTGAAACTACTGATATATGGCGGGGTATCCATTTTCGAGAACTTTCCTACAATGGGGTATAATATTTCGAATGCACGAAAAAAGAGTTTTTAAAATTTAATGAATTTCTGGAACAGGGTATTAAAAATTGGCCTCTAGAACAGGGTATCATTTTGAATGCAACATTCTTTCTTTAATGGAGCACATACCCACCGAAATCATACCCGAGTACCATGAATATATACCGTAAAATCTCTGTTACAGTGCTGCTACTGTTACCGGGGCCACGTAGACAAAGTTAACCAATCACAAAACAGAACGGGAACAATAGATTCCAAAATTTGCGACTTGAATAATGAAATGTCGAGTACAGAACAATGAAATTTTAACTTTAAAATGTTGGAATCTATTGTTCTTGTTCTGCTTTGTGATTGGTTAACTTTGTCGAGGTGGCCCCGGTAACAGTAGCAGCACTGTAAGCCACCCCCCTCTAATAAGGCACCCTCTTTAGAAGAAGAAATTTATAAAGCCCCCCCCCCCCCCCCCCATCTTTTTAAAAAAAATACACTTCCATGTAAACTAATATGATTTATTGACATCTTGGAAGTTCAGTTTGTAACATGATTGTATCATGGATTGGGGAATGCTTTACATGTAATCAGGTACTGTAGGCATTGATTGTATGCAAAAATTACAAAGCCATATTCAGAATAAAACCAGGCTGCATTAATTTGCTAAATCAATAAGCCCCCATCTCTAATAAGCCACCCCTCGAAAGTACCTTAAATAAATAAGCCACAAATAGTGGCATATTTATTTAAGGTACTTTCGTAATTTTGCTTATTTATTAAAGGCGCTTCGAATTCTTAATTGAGCGATCAATGTCCTCAGATGTCTAAAACTAATGTACACATGCTTCAGGAATTTCAATTTAACTGCCCCTGCTGTTGTTGTTATTGACTACACTGTTGACTAACAAATGTTGTACTGAAAAGACTTCATAACACTCTTATAAAAATTCCTAACAGAGAAAGTAATAACATTAGAAAAGTGTAACAATGAAAACACATAGACTTTCTTTAGAATATGTCTTTGATATATTCTTAGTTGTATCTTTGCTCTTGTTTTTGTGATTCGTGTAAGTAAAATTGAACAATCTGTCCAAACAAGGGATGTTTCCTGTAAGCTTAAGTAGCAAACATTAAAAATCAGTGTCATTTGTCGATCATGATCAGGTACATGTACGAAGTACATGTACAACTCACCTGTCAAAACTGATGGATTATCAAAGCATCTACATGCAGCTATTAGAAGTCCCATAGATTTTGTCAAATTAGTCTGTCAAAAGGTTCAGGTAACAACAGCTTTTTTAAAAAAAGGGTGGAACAGAAATTCACAGTATATACTTCAACTAATATGGAGACTAAAAAAAAAAAAAAAAAAAAAAAAATATGGAGACTAGTTTTGTGCAGAGCTATGTCGTGGGTACAAACAAGGCCGCTGACTGGTTTGATACATGTACACCAAAACCAAAATGGACCAATCACAAAAGACCTTCTAACAGCTGCATCTTACCTGCTTCTAAATCACTCGATGTACCTGATGACTGGATTGTCAAGTACGAGACATTGGTTAAAAAAAAGTATTAAATAAGGTTGTCCATTTCAATATTTCATCCAATAGTGCACTGTATTGTCAGAGTCTGTTCAAGATGCAGATCTTTACATTTCAGTGAAGCACAAGCCAATTGTTCTAATTAACGACTCTCCATGTGGGTTTGTGAGACACTTGGGAGTGCAGGGATCCTGAACTTGCAAAGAAGTTGTGGGGTGAATTTTCTGGTTGTTTCGAGCGTCCAGGTTATGCTAAACCAATATCTTCGGTAAGAAAGTCCTTTAGGTTTTACTGCAACATTAAGTTAAGAAAAAACAGTCAGATCTTTTTCTTTACATCAATAATGCAACATAATAGAACTAATTGGAGAAAACAAACATAACTACAAAGCTGCAAAAGACTGGTCAGGAACAGCCTTCAAATTGACATTAAAGAAACAAATTCTAACTATTTTTTAATAACAAAACTGACAACTTTTTTAAAAGATTTTAATTAATTTGTACTCGAATTTGTATGTAATTAATAATGGTAATTGAACTGAGTGGAGTGCAATTTGGTCTGAAATCATACGCGTGATTTCAAAATCGAACAACCACGCAGGGCGAGTTCGATTTGAAATCAAGTATGATTTCAGACCAAAATTGCACAACACAAAGTTCAAATCCACTTTATTACATCCATTTTGAAATAGCACAATTTAATTGCCCAAATACTGGATTTTAGTCAGTACCAATATTGATGCGACTTATAGGTGCGATTAATAATAGAGCAAAAAATAGTGCAATTTGGGAATACATCGCACTGCTGAGAAAAAGATGCAATTTAGAGCAAAAAAAATGCGATTCGGAAATAAATTGCACTGCTGAGAGCCAATCAGATTGCAAGGATCGCCAGTGATTTAAAAAAGGATGTAATACACTGTAAGGTAATTAATTAATAATTAATTAATAATTAATTAGCAAGGGCCCCACTGAAAAACGCCTTGGTGAGTTGGGTGGGTTCCCTCATTAAATATTTAATTTTATTATTATTAACAGTTTTACACCTAATCAAAGAAACACTGTTGGGATAAAAGCATAAAGCAATGTGATCCAATGGAATTATGCGAACAAATTAAGACTTGTTAAAATTCCATTTATTAGTAAAGTAAAACCCCTGTAAATAAGCAGACCGTATGGACAACAACAACTGTCCTTGTCCATATATTAACAGGATGTCCACCTTAAGCGGGTTCTCCAGAGTGATAATATACATTTCACACTGACACAATGCTAACATTTAGTTATTTGATATAAAAATATAAACTACGAAAGAGGATTTCAACCATTGTTTAATTTAACTGATTTAACAGGGCCACAATTTTCCAGAAGTTGTATCAGCTGAGTAAAAAAGAAACGATCAATGTGTTCAACTCCTTGGCCTTGGCCAGACTGATGAACTAATACATCAACATCAAGACGATAGACGATTTGTGCTGTAGGATAGGTTCCATGCATCAAGCGGGCCTCAGAACCTATTTCACAACATAAACCTTTGCCAGCAGTCAAATTGTATAACAACAATTGAAAAAGTATTTGACTGAGAAACAAATTATGGTGGTCGCTTACGAGAAGTGGTCGCTCTGTTGACCGCATGTAGTTGACTAGAGTGGTTTAAAATGATTGACTAAAAAATACTGTTCCACGCTTGCTGCTTGCACAGGTATTCACATCATGATCAAATTAAATCAAAGTTATTCCATTGAAGTGGATTATTACCTTTTGAACAACCGGGGCCAAAGTATTATGCTGAATTTAAAGACTAGACAACATTGAAAATCTACAAATTACAATTCAGATATAAAATAGCTATATATAGTAAGCTTAACAACCACTGTGCCCTGTCGGGTCAGGAACTGAAATTGAGTAAAACTGTGGCATGGAATTTTCGGCAAATGTTCATAAATAAATATTCCTTACCTAGGCTAGTCTCCTACGCAGCCGTTATTAGGGCTTGTCACGCAACGCTCCTTGCGTGACGAGCCCTAATAACGGCTGCGTAGGAGACTATACCTAGGCCTACCTAGGCCGTCATCCTAGTTCTTTACAACTAGTCAAAGTCCGCACAACAACAAGTCAAAGTCCGTAAATCCGCAAGTTTGGAAATTTCGGTAATAAGTTCGTGTTCCAGTGCACCAAATTGAAAATCAATAACAATGTTGTCCCCTAAACCATCACCAATCCTAACCACCCGTCATGGAACATCACTACACATCATCGCACTTATATAAGAGAATTTGCAAATATATTTGGTCACAGCAACTAGTTGTACCAGCAGTTCACACGAGGAGACTGCCGCGACGTGTCGCTTTTATTTGTGCTACTTGTCGCCCTGATTAGATTTTTTGCTGAAAACGAGTAATTCACACATGGGGAACTACTGTCTGTTCTAGGCTGGTCACGTGATCATGGGAGGACTGGAACAAACAAAACAGAACGGGGAAATTCCAGTATAAAAGGGATGACCTCCTTCATTTTACATATTTTAGGCGTCTTTCACAAGAGCCACGAAGCTCTTTAGAACCTCTAATTTCATTGGCCCTGGGTGTCACGAAGCTCTATTGTTTTAGGTCTAGGAACCATTCTTCTGTTGTTTGTTCTATTGTTTTCTCAGCCAATCCTGTGAGCCGTTCCGAGAACTTTGTGGCGCCCCGTCTTTCAGTCATGCAATGTGGTTGACTAAAGCATCCTAACAAATGAAATTTGCTTCAAAAAATTATCAAACCAAGATTGCCTGGGCAAAATAATAAAATAGAAAAACAGAAGTTAATAAAGACTTCTGAAATAACTTTGGTAATGCTTTATCAAATTTTGTCAGCAATGGTCTCAGTGATGACAAGTGTTGTTTACCAGTTGTTAATGATTTAGTGGTTGATTGACAACTGAAGGTGATAATGGCCAGGTCAGACCACTTCCAGTGACTGACTGGTAATTTTTTCCAAGTGATCATCATTTTAGTGCATAAAATAGACCCTCCTTTACTGTGTGGATCATGCAGTGAAATGAAATAAGCGTGCATGCGTGTTCTGTGACTCCTATGATCCACATGGGTTGGGAGAGAATAGTGGTATTGATCACTTCGTATACAAACCTTTCCATTTAATGGGTGTTGCTTTTTGTCCTCAGCGCGCCATGTTACTGACAGACAAACTGACTGTACATCACGGTAAAGGCCTGAATACATCAGACAATACAGAACATTACAAACTGAACATGAACTTGTTTAAAACTTCTTTTAAAGAAAAAGGGATGTACATTTATGCACAATATTGTGTTGTTCAAGTTAATTATAATTTATTAATAAGACTCAAACTCAAGATACTCAAGAAATATCCAGTTCCACGTTGTAGTGGAATCGTTGCTCGCGAAAGGGAAGCATAAACAAAGGAGAGACATTGATTCTTGCCTAACCACAACCCTTTTTTACGCTGTTCACAGAACTAAGAGCATGGAAAAAAACAGGCTACAAAAACAAGTGTCGAGACCTCGCTATATACACGAAAAATAACGATTATTGGAGTGAAATACGACTGTTATATCAGGGTTACACTGTAGTGTACTGTTATATAGGACAGTAGTTACATTATAAATTAGACTCTGACCTGTCTGTTGACTGTGTTCTATGACTCCCTCCACTTTGAGGAGAAACTGTGTATCCATAGTAACCGCAATTGGCTCTGAAGGGGCCCGGGGAGAGGGAGACAACGCCAGCTGAATGGTAAAGTAACAGGAAGGTTAGTGTTCAAAAGGACTAGGTTATTTCATAACCTACTTTCCTTGTAAGCAATGTACCTTAAATACCGGTAAACAAGTGTAAATATTTCGGGTGTTTCTTGGTGTTGCGGAAACTATTGTTGGTTAGCTTTTGTGTTGTTGTGTGGGTATTGTTTACTTTCTTTTGAATCTTTTGTTTTACGTCATTTGGTGATCGCAACACCAAGAAACTGCCAATATTTCCAATAAATTGTGCTATTTTGCAGCCATGGTTTTTGTTATTGTAATCGTAATGACCTAAGAGCGATTTTCAATAGAGTATCATAGGAAATCTTGCGATTGCTTTGGTTTTGCGTTGCTACGCTTTGTGATTGGCTAAAAAATCTTGCGCCACTTTTTTAACTAATCAGAAGTAAAACCAAAACCAATGGTGACTTGCTCGTACGCTTTTTCCCGCGCTTTTCGCGAATTCGGTGGAAGCCAAACAAATCACTGCATATTATTCTAATGTGTCTGCCTTGTTCCTCAATTCCTCAGCTTGCTTGCACTGGATTCCCATGCTTTTCACCTGCTTCTTACACTGGATTCCCATGCTTTTCACCTGCTGCTTACACTGGATTCCTGCGCTTTTTACTTGCTGCTTACACTGGATTCCCCACTTTTCACCTGCTGCTTAAACTGGATTCCCGCGCTTTTTACTTGCTGCTTACACTGGATTCCCGCGCTTTTTACTTGTTGCTTACACTGGATTCCCGCGCTTTTTACTTGCTGCTTACACTGGATTCCCGCGCTTTTAACTGGTTCCCAGTTGAAGTGTTAAATACTATTTTTTAAGGTTTTGCTCTCCAGTGCACAGGAAATGTCTATCCTCAAACGTTTTAACACTTTAAGTTGTGATCTTGGAAAACAAAACTAAGGTATCAATGACTGAATATGAACAAATGTAGCTGGTTTAGAAAGCCAGATAACTTGCTGAGAGAGGCGATAACTGCATTTCCATACTTGGAATCAATTTTTGACTCGTTGTTCATCAGCCTCTCTTCGGATAGTAAAAAGAAAAGAACTTCACTCAAACTTTGTTCTCGGAAAAAATAGAACTTATTTTGTACAAGACAGTTTCTGTCATACGTTTGTATATGTTGTGGTTCAGTTTTATCCTTGGTTCAAATTTTATTCATTATCATACATTACCATAGCCAAAAACAAAGGAAAATAAAATTTGAACCAAGGATAAAATTGAACCACAACATATACAAGCAAATGCGTGCTCTTGATAGATAGTGTTAGTTTATATACCTTGATAAACGTGGCTTGCTGACTAGAGAAGAAGTATTTCGGGAAAATGAACGGGACTTTGAGGAGAGTCATGGAGACTCGAATGAGGCACTCAGTTTGCTGCAAAATAGAAAAAATAAAAAACAAAATAACAATAATTTGACGGAGGTATCCCAGTGAAGCTTTTCTAGGGTGTCTTGTCTTACTTAGCTTGTCTTGTTTATTTTGGTTTTGCAATACCACACAAACATACTCACCAAGTGGCAGACAGGAAGAGCTTCAAGTTGCACTGCAAGGCTCTGAAAACCAAAAATAAAAGAACAATCACAAGAAATAAACAAACTTTTAGTGGGTAATCATTTGTAATAAACGCAATGTGAGAGACACTGGGCCCCTATTAACGTGACGGAGACGCTCAACCTCATTTCCAGGCTCTCTCTAGGGGGCAGGAAGAAGAGAGAGCCGGGAACGAGGTTGGGGAAGCTCCTTGAAAGTTACGAAACGTACCTACATGTATGAACCAAACTCTTACATTATGGGGTTAGTTTCTAGAGAAACTGTGGTGCTGCGTCGGTGGGGGGATGAAACACGAGAATTTAGTTTTATCGACTGAGTCGATAAGGTAAATTGACCACCGTAAAAAGATTCAAATAGCTGACGTTTCGAGCGCTAGCCCTTCGTCGGAGCGAATCAAGGAATTGTGGGTAGTGTGTGGTTTTATATAGTAAGCGGTGGAGCTACGCTATTGGTGGAAATTTGGTGACGTGAAAAACAAATGTAGATTAGTTGAATGAAAAGCGTTCGTTGATTCCGTGGGGTTTGAGAGTGCCGATTTGAAAGATGATTTTTTGTTCTAGGTTTTTACGGCTTTCTGTGTTACCCTGGTGTAGGGAAAGGCCGCAGATTGTCATGTGTTGTTTAGAATGGTTAGTAAGATTAAAATGGCGCGCGACTGGTTTGGATGCGTCTTTGTCATTTTTTTCAACGTCTCGGAGATGTTCACGAAAACGGTCGCCCAGTCTCCTCCCTGTTTCGCCAATGTATATCTTTTTGCAAAAAGTACATGTAATGCAGTAGATAACATTTACGGAGGTGCATGTAAAACGATCAGTGATTTTAATAGATCGTTTGGGTCCTGTTATTTTGTCCGCGTTGTGAATGAAAGGACAAGTGTTACATCGTGTGCGTGTGCATTTGAAAGTTCCCGGTACATCGTCAGATTTCAGTGCGCTCGTAACTAGAAAGTTGCCTATGTTTTTGTCACGTTTGAATGAAATTAGTGGGGGTTGTGAAAAAATTCTGCCAGTTTCGGGGTCGTTTTGGAGTAATTTGAAATTTTTTAAAATGATGCTTTTGACTGTGTTGTTGTGTGGGTGGAAAGTGAGGGTGAATGGAATTCTCTCGTTCTCTTCCTTCTGTGGCGTTTGTAGTGCTGACTGTCTGTCGATCTGTTGTGCACGTTGTTGGCCCGTATTAACAACAGAGTCAGGGTACCCACGTTTCTTGAAAAACTGGCACATTTCTTCTGATTTGTTGGAAAAATCAGAGTCATCACTACATAGACGTCGAAGTCTGAGAAATTGAGAATACGGAATGGCGTTTTTAACGTGCGATGGATGTGAGGATGAATGTAACAGATAACTGTGGGAATCTGTAGGTTTGTAGTGCACACTTGTGGATAAACTCGAAACGTCAGCTATTTGAATCTTTTTACGGTGGTCAATTTACCTTATCGACTCAGTCGATAAAACTAAATTCTCGTGTTTCATCCCCCCACCGACGCAGCACCACAGTTTCTCTAGAAACTAACCCCATTCATTTGTTGTTTATTCGCTGCGACCATTAACTTTTTACATCAATATTTCTTACTCAACAGCTTTCTCACCGAACGAACCGAAGACGATGCCTAACCTCAAGACACTCACCAAGGAGCTACGCCAGGAAATCGTAAGTTATCTTATTCCTTTTCCCCCCATTTCCACTAATTTAGCCTTTCGTTTAGCCACTCACATCTTTACCAAAACTAGGTTTTGTAGTCACATCAATTTCATCGGCCGTTGCCTCCAATCCAAAGTCATTCCTAAAGGGTTTCGTTCAAATTTTCACGCTTCTACATTCTCTGATTCCAATCAACAATATTTCCACGAAATTCACCATGCCCAAAATTCTTTCTCGCGTAATATTATGAGGATCACTATCAGAGCTATGTGCCTTAAACGTAACAATCTCGAAAAGGAAATTATCCAATACCGTTCCGAACTTTCCAAAATTTGTCCAGCTGTCTTAGTACAATCAATTCGCGCTAAAATTCAAGAACTCAATGCTAAACTGTTCAACAGCCTTAACCAAATCAAGACCCAAAAACTTGAACAGTTAATAGGTCCTCAATTATCCGGCGACCATTCATTCGATAGTCACAATGGCGTCGTTACCATTCCGGAAAATTTGCCGCTTTCTAACCCAGAGAGGTCCGTTCTTAGTAAAGGTTTAAACTTTGTTCCTATAGCGAAACAAACCGACGAATTTTCAGTCAAACAAGATGTTGAAAAATTCCTTCGCCGCGTGCAATTAAGAGCTTTTTTCCACGACAAAGAAGACAATTCTAACACCTCGGAAAAAGATGTTTTTGAAACACTCAACGTTCGCAAATCAAAATGGACTCCCCCAGAGGGCCAGTTTTCTTCTCTAGATTTTTTCGTCAAAAAATGTCGTCACGATGTCCAAAAACTTAAATTTAACCGCCACACCAAAATTTCCAACCTTTCAACAGGAGAATGGGCAGCGCTCAAAAGTCTTAGCAAACGACGCGACATTGTTATCAAAGCGGCCGACAAAGGCGGGGCGGTAGTTGTTTGGCGGACCGACCTTTACCGACAAGAGGCTTTTCGGCAACTTTCTGACACCGCTTTCTATGCCAAAGTTGATAAAGATCTCACTTCTACCAACCAAAAAATTGTCAAAGAAACTATCCAAGACCTCATTACTAAACAACAATTACCAGTTACCGCCAACAATCTCATCATCACTACTCCTAGAACCTCACGCGTTTATTTCAAACCTAAAATTCATAAACCAAACAATCCGGGCCGACCCATTGTTTCCGCTTGTAGCTGTCCTACCGAACTAATTTCTAGCTATTTAGACAAAATCATGGCCCCCATTGTCAAATCACTACCCTCGTACATTAAGGACACCAATCACGCACTCGAAATTTTCCGGGATTTCAGTTTTGCCAGCGAAAACAAATTAATTTTCACTATGGACATTACCTCTTTATATACCGTCATCCCCAATGACGAAGGACTTCAAGCACTAAAATATTTTTTCGACCAGCGCTCCATTCAAAACCCAAGCTCAGAAACACTGCTCCGCTTAGCCGAATTAGTTTTGACACTTAACTGTTTTTCATTTTCCCAAAACTACTACAAACAAGTAAATGGAGTCGCCATGGGCACCAAAATGGGACCAAGCTACGCTAACCTTTTTGTAGGCCACATCGAAGACAAATTTTTTAATCAGTACCACGGAACCAAACCCGAACTCTACGGCCGTTACATCGATGATTGCATTGGCGCTACCTCTTCCAGTAAAGAGGAACTTAATCAATTCATAACTTCTGTCAATACTTTTCATCCAGCTCTAAAATATACCTGGGAAATTTCCGAAACCTCAGTCGCTTTTCTTGACATTAATATTTCAATCAACGGTAACAGTTTATCCACAAGTGTGCACTACAAACCTACAGATTCCCACAGTTATCTGTTACATTCATCCTCACATCCATCGCACGTTAAAAACGCCATTCCGTATTCTCAATTTCTCAGACTTCGACGTCTATGTAGTGATGACTCTGATTTTTCCAACAAATCAGAAGAAATGTGCCAGTTTTTCAAGAAACGTGGGTACCCTGACTCTGTTGTTAATACGGGCCAACAACGTGCACAACAGATCGACAGACAGTCAGCACTACAAACGCCACAGAAGGAAGAGAACGAGAGAATTCCATTCACCCTCACTTTCCACCCACACAACAACACAGTCAAAAGCATCATTTTAAAAAATTTCAAATTACTCCAAAACGACCCCGAAACTGGCAGAATTTTTTCACAACCCCCACTAATTTCATTCAAACGTGACAAAAACATAGGCAACTTTCTAGTTACGAGCGCACTGAAATCTGACGATGTACCGGGAACTTTCAAATGCACACGCACACGATGTAACACTTGTCCTTTCATTCACAACGCGGACAAAATAACAGGACCCAAACGATCTATTAAAATCACTGATCGTTTTACATGCACCTCCGTAAATGTTATCTACTGCATTACATGTACTTTTTGCAAAAAGATATACATTGGCGAAACAGGGAGGAGACTGGGCGACCGTTTTCGTGAACATCTCCGAGACGTTGAAAAAAATGACAAAGACGCATCCAAACCAGTCGCGCGCCATTTTAATCTTACTAACCATTCTAAACAACACATGACAATCTGCGGCCT
>JAJLRJ010000006.1:40164769-40519769 GCA_024195265.1 Dendrophyllia cribrosa | reverse complement strand
AAGTTGAGTTAACAAACACACAAGTTGAGTTAACTAACACACGAGAAGAGTTCAAAGCAATGGCAGGAAAACTCGAGGAGAAGTACAATGTTGTTGAAAAAATGATGCAATGTTCGGAAGAACATAATTATTTTAAGTGGAAGATCAGTGGCTTCAGTGAAGTGTTGAGAAAAGCCAAAAGTGAAGAAAAAGATGTGATAAATAGTGAGCCATTTTACAGATATGGGTATAAATGTAGATTAAGTTGTGATCCAAATGGTTTAAGTTCTGGAAAAAACACTCACCTGTTTTTGTTCTTTGCCGTAATGAAAGGTGAACACGATGACATATTATCCTGGCCTTTCCATAAAAAGGTGACGTTTACGTTGATTGATCAACAAGAAGACGCAACCAAGTCCTTTATAGGAGACCCTGAAGACCCTAAGAAAAAGAAGAACTTTGCGAGGCCTGTGACAGATAGGAACCCTGGGTGTGGCTTCCCCACATTTGCATCACACGACAAACTGAAGGAAAGGCGTTACATTGTGGACGACAACATAATTATTAAAGTGCAATTCTCTCTACCACAATAACGACAAACACAGCTGATCAAAAACAAAAAAAAACTTGGAGCCAACTGTCCCATCTCAAGTACCAACTTATGCCTACGGAGAAACACTGTATACCAAATCACATGCAATAGATGTAAACAACTCTATATCGGAACAGTGAAGCACCACACGATTTACCCATGACCGCGTAAGAGAACACCTAAACAATGACAATTCCTCCGTAAAGAAACACATCCTAACGTGCCAAAGGACAATTAACAACGAAAGCATCGATGTCAAAATAATTACACAAGAAAACGACCCGGTCAACCTGCGCCTTTTTGAAGCATTCTGCATTCGAAAACACAAACCCGAACTCAATTCCCGTGAAGAATGCATTGAACTTAAAGATCTTTTGTTTTAATCAGAACTCAAAGACCTTTTATTCTCATCCGGGAGTTTATTACTATCGCCATTATTTGTACAGCTAATTATCTATTGTTCATTACTATCTCCTACTTATTATTTCTGTCACCCACGCCACAACTTCATTTTATAAACCTGTACAGTAAAATATTTTCTTATTCCCTGATGATGCCATGGATCGGCGAAAGCTCGGAGTAAAATAAATACAGTAGCTTAAGGCCTCACTTGATCCGTTCACTTGGATTTTTTTGTTAAGGTAAATTTAAAACAGGTGATAGAAGCCTCTAGCGGTGATTCTATTACAACAAAAACAGCTGATCAAAAACAATAATTTGGATTTTTTGTGTCGGTACATTTAAAGAAGTGACGTTTACGTCAGAGAGTCAGTCAGTCAGTCAGTCAGTCAGTCAATCAATTAATTATTTAGACACATAACGCCTAGGAGTCAGTAGAAGCTCGTAAAAACGAGCACGTGTAAATAAATAAATAAATAAATATATCTATCTATTAATTGACTGATCAACAAATTGATGCCCTTTGCAGCAAACCCTGAACTGGTAAACTTCCAAAAACCTATGACAAATGGCAACAGTCTATAAAGGGCCTCCATAAATCTGTAAGCAAACTAAGCGAAAGGCGCTACATTATTTAAACTAACCAGCCTGCAGAGATCTAGCCACCAAGCATTCAAGAGGAACATTAGAAAATTTGCGACAATAACTAAAAATAACAGTTTAGTTAATGTTTATGCAGTATCCCGTTGTTGAATTATTCGCCGAAGCATTCGACTCAAATTTACAGAGCTTTGTATGGAAACGCCATCCTGCCGTCCCTCCGAGGGACACCAAGAATTTTTTTTTTAAATCGAAACGATTTAGTGATGTAGGTGTGATTCCATAACCAAAAATGCTGATCAGAAAATAATAACTCGGATCGTTTTTGTGTGGGTATATATTAATTTTCATAATGACTCTTTGATACCTTTGTCATGAATGCATGAATGAATAAAATATCTTTTATGCATTTTTTAAAAAATCTACGAAGTCTCCTTACTTATTTTGATCTAAAACTCCAATAAGAAACTTGTCCTTGTTCGACTGAAATGTACAATTTATCACGTGACTAACTGGTGAATATAGTTCTGGAAGACACAAGAGATAACGAACAGCGCATTCTAGATTGTTCATCAGAGTGCACATTAATTGCAGTCTTTATATGCAGTTACATGTACGTGTTTTGCGCGCACTTGTGTACGATGTTGTTCTCAAATAAATGCTATCTTTTCAGATAACAGACTTATTGTACTTCTTGTATCGCGACTGAATCCAAATAGTCAGGTCGCTTAGCGCAAAAAAAATGGCTCGATCTATACAGAGTGGACAAAAGCACCAAACTTGGTATAAAGGTAGTCTAGGGCATGGTAATCAATATTGGAGGCGGTGCCCAGATGTACCTCTTCTCAGTGACGGATAGCAGAGCATTAAAGTTTTTAAAATCATCGGTGATGGGTTCCCTGTGGTGGGAACTAAGAAAAACCTTTTTCTCTGGCTTCTATTCCATAAAATCAATAGAAAATCTTTAAGGGTAGATAAAACTAAGTGTTCTTTGTTGAATTCCTGAAAAGAAAACTGAAATTCAATAAAATAAAGCAAAATAAAAAATAAGAAAGTTAAAGTCTTGTACCCAGTCTCCAAGCGGTCATCCAACATGGCGCCGATCAGTCATTCGCTACGTGCAATGTAAGTACAAAAGAAAATTTTTGATTTTGAACACAACATTATCAAATTTGGATTTTTCTGAGTTAAAACATAACCTTAAAGAGTTAACAGTTGGATATGTGCTGTTGTAAAGCTCTTTTTTGGCTCAATTTGTAGCGAATAACGATTGTTTCCTTCGTTTATTTTCAGAGGTGTTCTAAATACGATTCTAGGCTAAAATGAATTTGAATTGGGAATCATGCATTATTTGCCAGCAGCAGACAAAAGAAAGTTTAAGATGTCCGCAAAATTCCCCTTCAACATTCGACCCAAATGTCTATACGACCTTCTTGAACAATATAGTGGCATTCAAAGATTTGGATTGCCTGCCGGTCGAAATTCAGTTCGATCTCGACAATGTCTCATCACGTACTCTAGAAGAAAATAACGCAAAATGGCACCAGACTTGCCGTCTTAAGTTTAGCACCTCAAAGCTCAAAAGAGCAGAAGAGAGAGCAAATAAACGGGAAAATGCAGAGAAAACAGAGCCAGTGCTACCTACTCCTGAAGTTAACAAAAGAACCCGACGATCTCCTGACGATGAAAAGTGTATCATCTGTGATAAGCTCGGAGGAGTGTTGCATAAGTTTTCGACACACGAAGCCGACAGGAATTTAAGACGAATTGCCACCAAGTTGCATGAATTTGATCTGACTGCCAGAATGGCTGCTGGTGACTTGGTCGCAATCGATGCGTTGTACCATACGAAATGTCTGACAGAGCTGAGGAACAAGGGGCGGTCAGAAGAGAGAAAAGAGAAAAGTAGAGGTGTGTGGGAAGCGGAAGAGGACGAGAGAATAAATAAGACGAGAGCATTTGTAGAGCTAAAAGAGTATATCACAGACGCGGTAGAAAACAGCTTTTATTTCTTCGTCTTGTCCGAACTTCACAGCCTGTTTGAAAGTCGCCTGAAAGAGTTAGGCATACAGAAGTCAATTAACCGATTTAGGTTGAAAAATCGATTACTCGAGGAATTTCCCGAGGCCCAGGAACAGAACGATGGAAAGAACACAATCATTGCATTTCATGCCGGTCTTAAAGGTATATTAAAAGATGTATTAAAGGAAAGAGACTTTTCTGATGATACTTTAGCTTTAGCGAAAGCAGCAAAGATCGTCCGTCAAGACATGTTCTCGCACACAGGATTTTCTTTCTCCGGTGCATTCACACCCGAATGTCAAGAAAAATCAGTCCCGCCAGTCTCAAGACCTTGATTTCTATGATTCTGACTAGTGTAAATCTCAAAGAGCAAGGACCCGAGTCACAGCCTTGTTTAACTATATGTCAGACGATTTTGTTTAACTCTAAGAAACGATCATACAGTTTCGAACGGCACACCCTAGCACGTGAGCCGCCATTACCGCTTTACATTGGTTTCAGCCTCCATTCCTTAACGAGGTGCAAAACACTGATTTCCAAACTCAATCAGCTGGGTCTCTCCATCTCGTATGACAGAGTTATGGAAATTCAGGAATGGCTAGCCACAGCTACGTCCCAGCGTTTCGAGTCTGACGGATGTGTTGCTCCTCCCTGTCTTAAAAAAGGCATCTTCTCTGTGGGTGCACTCGATAACATTGATCACAACACAAGTTCTACAACTGCTACATCCTCGTTCCATGGTACTGGAATCAGCATTTTCCAGTTTGCGACTGAAAACAATCCTGGCGAGAGTCGACCGCCGATAACCATTCCCCCTCCTGCTGGATCTGCTTCGCATTGTCTTCCAGAAAGTTACGCTGCTGTCCCTCCTACAGAGCTTAATACGACAACCACGACAGTGCCAGCGCGCCAGCTAAGCGAAGGAAGCAACACGTCACTAAAAGATGGTATCGCCAAGGAAAAGAAATGGATGGAACATTCCTCGGAACTGATCGACAAAGAAAATCTGAACTCAGAAGATAAAATCAGCTGGTCGGCATTTCACTCAGCTGATCAGCCAATCACAAGAGATCCACCTGCGATATCCGCCCTTCTACCCCTCTTTTACGAGAAGGTCGCGACTGCTGCAATGATCAAGCACGGGATGGATGTTCTGAAGAAGGCAATTAACTATCTCAACCCCACTCAGATTCCTGTAATAGCCCTCGACCAACCCTTGTTTGCCCTAGCTAAGATGATCCAATGGAAGTGGCCAGAGACCCATGGGGAAGACAAGTACGTCGTTATGTTTGGGGGATTACATTTAGAGATGGGCCTGTGGAATACGTTAGGGGATTTTCTGGAATCATCTGGCTGGACTGCAGCATTAGTGGAGGCCGAGATTGCGTCGTCTGGCGTCGCAGATTCATTTCTGAAGGCATCACACCTTACTCGAACAAGGTTAGTAGGATTGGCTTTTTCATTGTTGTTGCGGTTGTTTTTAACAGTTCTCACTGAGGATTATATTAATTTTTCAAAGTAGAATTCGGCGACTTTTCCTTAATGATGACGTTTGCACAATACTTCTGAATACGCAGTGCAGATACGCAATATTATAGGATTATTCAAAGCTTTAGGAGGTAGATTCCGCTACGAAAATAGCACGAAAAAATAGTGATATGCTGTTTTCGGCGGAATCTACCTCCTGAAGCTTTGAATTGTCTTGAATCGTATGATATCTCGTCCTCCTAATTGACACAAAAGAGATATCATACGATTCTAATCTAAACTAAAATACATCCATAGGCATGCACATCAAGTGACCCTATTGGCCCTGCACCAGCTAAAGCAGGAAGCGTATAAGCGTGCTGTAGACGGCGCTGACAGTCAGCTTTCCATGGATGCATGGGAGACTCAACTGCGCAACAGAAGTCCGACCTTCCTGTTCTGGGATGTGGTACTAACGTATGAGACCCTCATCCTGATATTCGTCCGTGCACACAGAGAGAAGAACTTCCCCCTCTTCGTGGAGGTATTGGAAGAACTTATCCCACTCTTCTTCACCCTCGATCACATGAATTATGCCCGCTGGGTTCCGATCCACCTGAGGGACATGAAGTCTCTTCCTGAAGCAGTCAAGAGAGAATTTGTGATCGAGAAACACTGGGTGCTGTCCAAGACGAATAACACGTTTTCATCAATTCCAATAGACCAAGCACACGAACAAGAAAACAAGAGTGTCAAGTCCGTGGGTGGTGCTATTGGACTAACGGAGAATCCGGTTGCATTCAGGTATGAACGTGTATTAGTTTTTGTCTTGTTTCAACGATAACAAAAAATATACTGTAAACATGCTGGCGGGGGCAATATTTTGTAACCTGTAAAACAATTGTTAAAGCTTTCGATCGTTTGTCTTTAGTTTAATATCACCTATTGATTGATCAACAGGAGATGGATGCTCTATGGTCCCGAAGCAGCCCGGATCATTGCTCGGTTTAATAACGAGTACATGTACTTGGCAGACGATGATCCGGACGATGCGCCCAAGAACTCGCCAAACCATGAAACAGGAAAGGCATCTCAGCGTCTTTTTCATCGTCAGGTGCGCAACCTTGTCGACGTGATACGTAGCATGGGCAACCCTTTTATGGACGACTTTCCTGAGCTAGTAGTGTTGGATAGCAGAGACTGCATGGATGTCTCGGTTGCTGAAACGGTGCGGTCTTTTCAAGATCTCGGTAAACGGCAGTACGAGGAGTATCGGAAGCAAGTAGTCATTAACCGAACAAAGTCGATTAACGATCCAATCCAGAAAAACAACTTAGCTCTTTTTAAGAAGCCGCATCAGAAGTCCACGTCCAAACAGCAAAAGACAATCTCCGTGTTACAGAACAATGTTGCCCTCTTCTCACAGCTATATATCGCGATGCAGAACAGAGAGAGTGACCTAGCGGAGTTCTTCTCGCACGAAGTGCAGTCTTTCCCCCCGTCTTTGTCCGAGTTTGGCAAGTTGCGTCTTCCAACAGCGAAGTCAGATCTTCTACAATGTTTCCCAGACGTTCAACAGCCTGAACCACCCAGACATGTCGGCTGCAGAATCCTCGATGGCGCTGTGATAGTCCACTGTCTTCCCACCACAGGTGCTGTCACGTTTGACGAGTACGCAGACAAGGTTTTCATACCGCATCTACTGAGTCAGCTGCAGTATACCAAGCGAATAGATGTCGTTTGGGATGCCTACGTGCCTGGCAGTTTGAAAGAGTCTACGAGGGAAAAACGAGGGACGGGAAATCGGAGAAAGGTATCTGGACAGGCAAAAGTACCTTTGCAATGGATGCAGTTCCTCAGGGATGCCGCAAACAAGAAAGAGTTGTTCCAATTTTTGACATCTAAAGTAGCCAACTTCAAGTTTCCCGCCGACAAAAGTATCTACATAACATCAGGTAATCAATGCTTAGCGAAATAAAAACTTCCCTTGTCGAGGAAGTAAAACTTCCACGCAAATGTATGGCGGTTGTTTCGAACTGGCCTCAGTGCAGATGTCAGGTACAACTGATTCCCGCACCAGTGCAGCATCTCTTTTCTGAATACAGTAATACTTAAACATGTTTTACTCTTTATGTTGGCAGGACAAGCCGTGGTTTCAGGAGGGACAGGGCAGCCTATGGTCAGCTGCAACCACGGGAAGCAGACACGAGAATGATCGTTCATCTCTTCCACGCTTTGCTGACTATTGACAAAGCACTGGTTCGCACAGTTGACACAGACGTAATGGCGATACTGGTTGGAAAGATGGCCGACTTCCTAGCGGTCAACCCAGAAGCCGAGGTCTTGGTTGCGTTCGGGATGGGCAGGAACTTTCGTTTTCTCTGCGTCAATGCAATCTCTGCGTCCCTAGGTGTCTCCAAATCCCGTTCCCTCCCTGTATTCCACGCTTTAACCGGGTGCGATACGACGTCGGGATTCTACGGAAAAGCAAAGCGGACAGCATGGGACGCCTGGACGCTGTGCAGCAATAGAGTGACGCCTACTCTTGAGTTCCTCGCGACCAACCCCTTCCAGCAACTCACAGAAAATTCCACCCACTTCCGCACTCTTGAGCGTTTCATCATCGTGATGTATGACAAGACCAGTCCCCGCACCAATATAAACGATGCAAGAATGGATCTTTTCTGTCGACGTACTAGCGGATCAATCGATAATCTTCCGCCGACAAAGGTATCTAATCTAATCATATCAATTCGATTTATTTTTATACTAACAGAAATGTAACGTTTGGATATTTACTTCCTTTAGAATGCCCTGTTGCACCATGTTAGACGAGCCATTTTACAGGCAGGCATCTGGACCACTAGTGACTCATCTGTCCAGGAGATCCCCTCGCCCGGTGACTTTGGTTGGACCAGGAGTGCTGACACATGGACGCCCCTATGGCTTACCGTACCGGAGGTCTCAAAGTCTTGTCAGGAGCTGCTCAAGTGTTCGTGCAAGCAGCAGTGTACTAGGTGTAAATGTGCAAAGGCAAACCTCAGTTGCACTCCGCTTTGCAAATGCACATGCAATCGATCGTAGACAGTAGGGTATGACCTTTAGTGTGTATTTAGTGGATTTAGTGTGGATACTGTGTTGGTTCGTACGTTTACTGTCTTCCATGCTCCAATGTGGGCAGATTGTCAAGATTAGAAATTACGGACAAAAATCGAGTCGCCTCCAGTAACGAGGTGAAAGATTGGACTGCATGTTTCATAGCAAGCGAAGGTCAAATATGGATAAAAATGAAGAGTATCGTGTAAATATGAAATAAAAGCCTGATTAACATATATGAGTATTTTTTAATATCTTTTTTTTTATTAACTTTGTTCTTCCCATAAAAAGATACAGAACTCAAAATTTTGAAAAAATGGACGAGTGGAGCCTGGAGTCGAGTAAGAAGCAAACTTTGCAATTTCACTAGTTAAAGCGTATTTATCTACTCCCTTGAGCCGATCAATGTTCAACTAGTATAAAACAGCTTGTTTCTGCTTACACCACTCGTAAATAGTCACGAGAAAGACGTTTTTAAAATCAAACTACAGGGAGCCCAATTCGTGAAAATTTCAAAATTTAATTCCCCTTTAACTCGAACCCCTGGAGAGATACATCTGGGCACCGCCTCCAATATTGAATGTCATACTTAAAACTACACTCGTGCCAAGTTTGGTGCTTTTGTCCACTCCGTATAGATCAGAGCACTAAGCAACCAGACCAAAATGGAAATAAAAGAAATGCCAGAGAAACTGAGTGAAAGATAGCAACATCAAATCGCAGGTTATTATTAAGTAACAATCCGTGTAAGAAGTAGGCAACCCAAATGCACGGAATGCAAAAAGGTGTGAATTGTGCTATTGTTGAAACCGTCCACCTCATTGGCTAAAACATGAAAATCTACCATAACTTCATCAGGCAGCGCATTTATTTATCTCTAGTTTACTAATTGATTCCTTTTTAGTGGAAACTATTGTGATTTTTAATGCAACAAAAATTCTATGTGGGGAATATGAAAAATTAGAAGTCTTTCTTGGCCATTGTTTTGGACTCTAGCGATTGGATGAAATCTTGTAACACAAAAGAAACATCGCTTTAAAATAAAGTTTCAGTAAATTTTATTTCAAAACCATGTTGTCCATAGGTTGACGTATTCTCAGTACGAAAATCTAAACATTCTTATGTGGGGAAAGCGAAATGCATCGGAACAATAGAGAATTGCCTACTTCTTACACGGATTGTTACTTAAACTGACACACATCTTCGCCACAAAAGCTGTGAAGTTGAGAAATGAGGCTACCCGAGGAAAGACGGGAAGGAGAGAAAATAGTCCTTCGGTACTTCATATTCTCCACTCCCCTTTCACCGCTAAATCATTACCAATAGGAAAAGAGAACAGAAAAGAAGCCTTTGTGGAAATGTATGGTATTTTGGACCCTCGGTGGAGTAGTGACCACCCACTATATGTCGCATATGATGTATTAGCACTGTAAGCTTACTAAGCTGTAAACTTCAACTCCTCGAATAAAAGTCACCAAAATTAATCCTTCCATAGTAAGCCGTCTTGAATATAATCATTCAACTAATCATTAAATATAAATAAATATGATCTTCGAAAGTTCATGACGATTTGTTAGTCTTTCAGCATTCTGTCTTTTCTCTCAGGAAAAGTCGAGAGAGCAAAATACACGAGCGCACGTGGAAGTCACCTACAGGGAGTAAAGCCCGCTCACGTGCTTTTCTTGCTTGGCTTTTTTTCGCTTGTTCAACTGAAAGAAAATAGTCTAAAGATATGTATGTACAGGGTCCGTGACAAATGTGTATATTAACAACTTATACCACGTGATATTCGCACCCTACCCTATATGAAAGACACTCCGTTAACCGTTATTACCGACGGAATGTGCTTGCGAATAAGACGCACTAAGGATAGCTTCCGTGTTACGGGCTCTGGGTAGCAGTGATGGCGCTGTGATGAGAGCACTCGCCTCCCACCTCTGTGGCCCGGGTTTGATTTTTGAAGGCGACGTCATATGTGGGTTGAGTTTGTTGTTAGTTCTCGTCCTTCCTCCAAAGGTTGTTCTCCAGGTACTCTGGTTTTCCTCCCTCCACAAAAACCAACATTTCCAAATTCCAATTCGATACGGAAACAGTGGAAGTAAGATCCACATCGTGGATTCCACTGAAATTCCTATCATGTTTAGTATTATTTATTACTTATCTTTCTATTACTAATACTAAATTGTGGCCCCTTAAGGTGTCCATTACAGTGGGTGTGTTCTGTAATTAAAGTCAACACCCCAGCACTAGCTACAACAAACACCATCGGGAGCACGGAGAAAGAAATAGAAAAAGAAACATAAAAGTTTATTAAATTTTGCTCATGTACGTGACTCTGGAGATAATTTAAAAAATTTAAAAAAAGTGTAGATTTATGACAGTGCTTCAGTGCAACCTTCATTAAGGGACACCATCGGGACCAGAAGAAGTGTCGCTTTAAGAAGAAGTTTCAAAGCAATAACATTAACTTTAGCCGATTACTATTTATCTTGCAACATGAGTTAGCCAAAGAAACTCTAACATATGCCAGGAGAGCTGCATAACAAAGGCATAACGAAATAAAATAATTCTATAAATGGCTGCGGACAGCATGACAACCTCCTGTCATTAGAAAGATAATCTCATACTAGATCAAAGGGTCACGCAATACTATCCAGCATGCAAAACAAATAGATAAACAATTATGGAAAGGTCGATGGCTCATTAGTTTTCACTCCTCCCCCCCCCCCCCCCCCCCCCCCCCCCCCCCCATCCGACTGGGTAATCACTATTTAAATGCAGCTTGGATTCACAGAAACAGAACTCAGAGAGAAGAAACACTAGACATGATTCAAGGAAGACTTTGAGTACCTCCCCACCACCTTACCCTGTAAGATATACTAATACTATTATTATGTTTAATGAGTGTATAGTGTTACGTAATTTTTAAGTTTGTGTAAGTACGTCTCTGTAATTTAACGTAGATATTGTTTGTGGGTTTTATGTGTAGTAGAGTATATAAATAATTATAATAAAAAAGTATTTTGCATTACTCTTTCATGCAGAAGCGGTGTAGTACATAGCTTTATTACAACGTTATGTTTGTTTTATACAATTATAGTTTATTGAATTTAGTGTAGTTACTGAACTGACAAACTTTACTTCCAATACAAATTGTTTGTACGCAAAGTGAATGGTGTTATTACTGCCTAGTTCCTAGGCAATCTCCTCCTCTAACGGGCGAGCGCGAAGTCCGCGTATGGTCCTGAGAACTAGTTACTTAATCAATGAGTTTTCAAACATGTCGTACTCTCTAAAAGTTATTCTCAAAGAAGAGCGACCAGAAAAACCTCTGATTACGTCCTACTCTATCCCGCCCCTCCCCCGTCTTTCATAGCTCTGCCTCGTATAGCCTGCACAACAGCCACTTTTGTGTTGCGCGAGCGCGGAGCACGAGGCACGCGAGGAAGAAAGCGTGTCTTTTTTATTAGTCCTTTGCGTTCCCCGCGTTCCGCAGGTTCACCTCTCTTGGTTTCTCGGAAAGATAACAACGCGTGACTTGAGATTGAGTGACAGAAAAGAAAATCAAGCCTTGCACGACTGACCTTATCAAACTGATCACGTGATTGAATTTATTTCCTCCACCAGAGTTGTCTTTATACGAAATATGACGGAAGCTCGAGCAACGGTTTCGTCGCTTGGTGGATACGATGAGGTGTTTGTGAATGCAGTCGAGGAAGATTTGCACTGTGCAATCTGTCGATTACCACTGAAAGAGGCCGTTCAAACAGAGACGTGTGGCCACAGATTTTGCAGACAGTGCCTTGATGAACACTTTAAAAGGTTAGCATTCCTTAAATTTACTGTTATGATTAATGACAGTAAATGTTCAGAGTGTAGAATTGTATTTAGTCATGACTGTCGTGTGACTGTTAGCCTGTGAGCAGACCGTATTTGTATTCGAGTTTCCAGTGAGCTGGGCTTCGCGTGACTGTCTTATGACATGTTGTGAGAGGGCGAAGCGGCGAGTAAGTAAGAACGAGCTTCGCTCGCTCGCTCGCTGGTAACTCTAGACTTCGTCGCTCGTTTGAAAAACTCGCGGAAAGCCAAACTAAAAGGAGTAATTTAGAAGTTAAAGCAACCGCACTGAGCGATGCTACACACCATACCTACGACTGAGGGAATGAATTATCTATTTTTTGATACTAATAAACAAACAGATGATTCATTGCAATAGGTCACCAGTCCTCCAATCCTTGTGCTTGTACTGGACTGGGCGAAGTCTCTGGGCTCAAAATTCTAATAAGATCAAAACGTTTCTTTATGTTCTTTATTAATATTTTATAAGCCTTTTATGAAATTATGGTACGGCTCGCACGAAACAATGAGAGAAATATACACATGTTTTTTTTTCATATTATTAACCCGTGATGAACCATAATGAACGGGTTTATCGCTGACGAGGACAGTTTCACTCACTCACTCACTCGCGTACGAGTTTGTCGAGTTTTCGAAAATTGCGACTGTAAATGGTGTTTGTTCGGATCTCTCACCGTTTCTGGGAAACCAGTGGTGTTTCATCGAGACTCGAAATACAAGTGTATAAATCGAGACTCGTTTGCCAGATCGTGACTTGTTTCTACTAACGAGTCGACTCGATGGTCAAAAAGAGGAGACTCTATCGTCAAAAAAGACTCGATCGTCAAAACGAGACTCACGATCGTCAAAAAGAGACTCGATCGTCAAAACGAGACTGAGACTCGATCGTGAAAACGAGACTCGATCGTCAAAACGAGACTCGATTGTGAAAACGAGACTCGATTGTTAAAACTAGACTCGATTCTCAAAACGAGACTCGATAAGTTTTTATAGGGGTGTGGGGGGGGGGGGGGGGTGTTCCATCTGACGAGTTTCGGATTTTTTTAATGTTTTTTTTGGCTTTTTTGGCGGAGACGTCTTTTGTTGTGTTGGTTGCTGTGCATGATTTCTTTTAATTTTCCCTTGCACGTTTTTTTTTGTTTTGGTATTTTGCCCACCTCCCCCCTTCCTCCCTCCATAACTGCTCTAATGGTCCGTCCCTTATGCGACTCGTTTATGGAAAGGGGGTCGTTTAAAAAACGGCAGGTTAAGTGGGGGGGGGGGGGGGGGGGGGGGGGGGGGGGGGGGGGGGGGGGGAGGTGCGTGGCGGGGGGGGGGGCGTCGAAGGGTATTTGTCAAATACTCTCAAGTTTGCGTGTCTAATTGGCATTTTATTATTATTTTTTTTTTTTGGCATTTTTTTCTTTTTATAGCATCAAAATATTCATAATCAAAATAGAAAAGACTGTTAATCTGTAAATGCATCTGAAATTGATGGTTTTCCAAGAGTACATAATGTGGACTGTGGAGCCAAACTGCGAATGTTTGTGGTGGAAATTTAGGAAGGTTTGTTTTCGCCGGCCGGCACATTAATAAGAAATTCATCACAGCAATTCATTTCAATTTTTTTATTAGCATGTAATTATCACATTTTTAAGACATGGACATAACTTGGTAAAGTTTTCTTCATATGAATTGGTTCATTTTTCCTGTTGTTTTGTTATTAATGGAATTTGCATGACCATGACCATTTTAGTTTTAACAAAGACATATCTTAAAGGAGCTGTCATGGGAATTTTGATATGTTGGGGTCAAAACTACCCCAAATTAAAACTTAATACCCTTATCATACACGAAATGCTTATAACACACTAAGAGAAAGATATCAAGTGAATTTTGAAGAGAGAATCAACCACAGGTAATCTGAGTTTTAGCGAGTTTCTCAAAAAAAAAACAATCCTTTCCCATCCTGGCCATCTGCAGCCCAAGACACTTTTTCCTCTTAGAGCACTAATAGAATAATTTTAAACAAAATTAGACCATTATTTTTGTTTTTCACTGATACAAATATATCTTGTCGGCTTTTTTCAAAAATGCTAAAAATGGTGACATAGCCCCTTTAAACTAGTAGGCTGATATCTAAAATTACTAAAACTACAAGAGGCCTTCTCTAAATTAATTTCTGCCATTGACTGCAGACTGTTTTTGAGCCTCGGCTTCTTTGCCCTTCTTTCTTCTTTTTCTTTTCTTTTTCGGCTTGTCTTGATGTTCTTCTACGGATAAAGATAACCAAGTACATCAGAGCAATGTTATCATAAGCAAATTCTCTGTGATGTAATTCATTAATTATTCTATTGATTATTTGGTGAAATATTTAATTAATTGTATATTAAGGAAACATGTTGAAAGTACCTTTTCCCGAGTGACCTTCTTTTTCCTCCAATTTCGTTTTCTTTGCCTCTGATGGACCTAAATGTTGAAGTATATGAATATAAATTGTTGTTTATTTGATATGGATTTAACACTATCACTGCTACTAACAGTCACTAAAATATGTTTACATTCTCAAAGCTAACAACCTTGTAAGGCAGACATCAGTGGTTGCTGCTTTCCAGTCAACTTTGATTTGTTGTTATAGAACTAGAACGATTAGGCAGACATCAGTCTCTAAGACGACAGATAAAGGTGGTCACAAGGGTGTCTGGTTTAGAGAGATATCTGAATTTTTTAAAAATAAGTTATGATGTTTATATATTAATAGCATGAAAATTTTAAAAAATAATGTAATGTCTGGGATGTCCTACCTGAGTTTTCAAAATTGTTGGTTCGAGGGATTTCATCTAGAAAAACAGTTGGACACAAAATAGAATGATTTTTCATGTTCAGCTCATATTGATAACCCCGCGGTTATGAAATCAAACAAAATTAATTATAACTATCAAAATTATATAAAAGTATCAAAATTGATTTTCAAAATTGTTACCAGTTAGTGTTGCTGACAGGTCGCTGTCGCCTGATGGTACATGTACTCCCTTAAAAGAAACCTGCATGGGAAAAATGGTTACTATAAACTATTACACCCTAATTTATTGATACATCTGGATATCTAACAATGTGCTGAAAGGTGCCAACACAATTTTGCTCAGGCACAAAGCGTTTTGATCAGTTTTCAACGATCGAAAAGAAGCTCGTTATTTTGAGCCGGAAAGATGAAAACTTAAGATAGTTAAATAAACTAATTATTTTATACATCCTTGCCCACGTTTCCACTTAATTCTAAATGAATCCCACCAAATAAAACGAAAAACGCCTCGGACGTGTGACCGCGGTGAAGGTTTGAACAATCCCGCCGTCCCCAGAGTTGCGCAATACTGCACATTTGTGGACGACCAAACTGCATTTTAATACTTGGTCGCTACGCCCAAGTAATAAGCAGAGAAGCACAACGATGGAATAACATTGTAGCCTTACAGCAAAGTTCTATAAATAAAAGCCCCCAAACATTGTAATAATTAATGATATTAAGCAATGGCTGATCCAGACCTTTTCATAGGGGTGGGGGAGGGGGGAGCATAGTGAATAAGAGTGGGTCACCAGAGATAAAATGGAATTTCAAAATGTTTGTGAAAATTAAGCCTTTTAATAAACACCTGTACTCTGTAAGAAATTTCAGAGAGCCCTGACTTCATGGACTTTATTGAGGAAAGCGTGTGGCAAATGTACGCAGTTTGTTTAATTTACAGGACCCCATTGATTATAACAGTGTTTCATACACTGATGGGTTATATCCTGTTAAAATATTCATATTATTTTTATTATTATTATTATTATTAGGCTTCTAGGATAACAAATTATTATTATTTAAATAAACACACACCCTAACCTGGCTATTAAAAATTGTTCCAATTTCTTCCTCTTTCTGTGTGATAGAATGATTAGATATTCATTAAATGACTTAAATACACATTTGTTATTTTATGTTTTTTCCAGTATTGCATTTCCAAGAAACATTTAATAAAGTTCAGTTATTTAGTTCAAATAGTGGGGAAAGCGCAAATAGTTGGGGATCAATTACACGCAGAGAAAAGTGAGCAAAAAAAATGCAGGGAGATGATGCTTCCTCTCTTCAGTCTTCCCACATTTTTTTGCTTGCTTTTCTTTGCGCCTTCCCCAACTATTCGCGCTTTCTCCACTATTTTGATGCCTGGAATAGGCTAAAGTTTAGTTGGAGTAGGGTTTTATACCAGTTCAATTAGCTTATATGTCATATAGAAGATAGTGTATTTTTTATGGGGTATTAAAACTTGACACCTTCATCATTCAAGTCTCCATGTATTCAACACTGACTGTTTATAATCAACACTGAATTGATCCAAGCAACACTACAGTACAGGAGATTTGGGAACAAAGTTATAAAAAGAAATGTATGATTACTCCCTGTGTTATCACTTACTCGCTCCTGGAGGTGAAGGACACAGTGGGAGCTAATATTGTTATCATGCCTCTTGAGCTCTTGCCCACTATGTAAAGAAAAAAAAAGTGGTACATCCTCCATGGACCCAGCCCAGTCATAGACCTCCTGTAAAGGACAACAGATTATTATGTGTAATGTTCTTCTAATATTTCATCAAAGTCAAAAGGTAATCTCTGTTATGTTGTAAAAGTTATGGGGGCAGGGTGAGGAAATAGGGGTTTACGAGTGACGTAAAACAAAGAAAACAAAACATACACAACAATTGGTAGAAATAGGTAGAAAACAAAGACAAGTTTTTTCACTGAGGATGAGCCGGAAATAGAGTCTGTGTAAATGTCTCAGGACTTCACTTGCAGACAGTACTAATTAAAGCATTATTAATACCAATTTCACACTTTTGATTGTGGCCTAATAAATTAATAGTTAGAAAAAACAATAATTACTTGGAAAAACGCATTTTGATTAAAATAGCGCCCTATCCTTTGATCTCCATTTGGCAGTTTAATTATAACATGGAGACCACCCTCTTCAGGTGCATGTGTCACCCTTTTCCTCCTTGCTTCTCTGATACATGTAGACTTCTGTAAAAAAAAGTTATGCATAATTATAGATACATTGGATTACAGGCATCAGTTACTTTACACTGCTTAATGTTACTTCTTGTATGGAATTAACAATTTTGTTCACTGTAAGAGCATGTGCATAAATGAATGAATACCCTTACATGTATTTCAGTGTCTGCACCTAATCTAAATATATTTTAAATGTTATTTTAAATCCAGGGTTATTAGCATATGTGGCAAACATTAGATTATTAACATACGTCAATCTGTTCATATAAATGCGTGTTTTCATGCATGTATAACACAGTTTAAAAGGACAGGTTGGTAAATGCTTACATCCTCTGGTATGCTGCCATCTGAGTCCACTTCCTCTGTAGCTGCAGTTTCCTGATATTTTAATTTCATAGTATTATTATTGCCATACACGTTTGTAACAAAAATGCTTACAAAGATATAATTATTGATCCATGCACCTTTTGTGGACATCATTAGTAGTTGACATAAATATTATTAAAGAGACACTGTCCCACCAAAATAATGAAATTGTGTTTTCATCTTTATAAGCATGTTTTAATGGACATTATGTCAGCAGTTATTTTTACCTTGCATTTTCAAGTAGGAATATGTTTTACAGTCAATATATTTTAATTACAATTAGGCGAAATTGTCATGTATCCATATTTGGTGATTTTAGGTATTCATTCAAAAGCAAAGATCTTTTTTTTATTGTACAGCAATTGTAGGAGAATGATCAGAATAGCCAATTTTTGACATTCGGATTAAATAATTATTATAGTTAAAAAAATAGACTTGCCTCCTCTTTGTTATCTTCTATAATGATGTGTTCCTAAATTTAAAAAAAAATACCTAAATTAAGCACTTGTTACATTTTATCTTTAATTAAGAGATACCAAAACTTTACTACAAGTGTACAATCAATTTTTGTATTCTCAGCTAATAAAAATAATGTTATAAGAGTCGTCAATGTGGCTCAAGTGCAAATTATTTATGTTACTTCTTTCTGCTGGTCAATCTGCATGCTTCGTTCCCACTCCTTGCACTGTTCTTCTATGATTTCCCTCCTTTGCAGTATCCTATCACTGGAATAGCAATAAGAACACTCACGTTTGAACCCTGCATTTAAATTTAAATGCCACCTATGTCACCTACAAGTGCCTAATTCATTATATTTTGAACTAAATTATTACAGTACGCACCATTCCAATCCAAGGGACACTAAAGTAGCCATTCCTCTTTCTAAAGCCTCCTTAACAACTTCCACTGATGTATCCATGAGTGCATCCCCTGCACACAAAATCACTGTCATCAGGACCTTCACCATCATCATTATTTTCTGAATCATTGTTTTGTACATGTATATGAACCTACAAAATATGTACATTCCTTTAAAAAATTTAAATTTACCGGAAAAGCGGTCCACAAGAATGGGATTCAACACGGATGTTGATGGCGCGATGACAAACAACTCATTGACCTTGTTCTGTTCTCCAAATTTCTTTTTAACTATAAAAAAATAGGAATAAATAAATGGTCATTGATAATCCTTTTTTAACTTTAGTTTGTAATTTTAAATGGTCCAGCTCTAATTAACAATCAAATGGAATTTTAAGTATCATATCCATGGAAAAAAGTCAAGTAAAACTTTTTTCTAGATTTTATTCTTTAAGTTCCATGAATTTGTTATAAAACTGTTACCCTTTCATACGTGTATACATGTATTATAATTATAACTTTAATATATATACAGGCAAACTATTTTAATCTGTTATGTTTACTAAATTCTTCAAACACCACGGTGCTATCATTGAGAAGTATGGCACTACACTACGGGAAATTGGACTAGCAATCCAGAATTGAGAGACACCGCCGTATCCTTTTTTATTTCAGATCCTTTATATCATCCTTGCGCCCCTATTTAATTTCTATATTGCTTCCATTCAGTTTGATGCAGGTGCGCGCGCGCAATTTTCCTTAAGTTGTGCGCGTGCTTGGCTTATTTAGTTGACGTGTGTGCATAGTTCGTTATTTAACGTACTACATTTATTTTACGTTGTTTTCCATGGCTTACTAATATGTGTTGTCAGTAACTGTGCTCACACTGTGGGTGGCTCCTCCTAAAATGTTCTGCAATTGGTATAGGATTTGATGGAGCCAAAACCAATTGTGATGCTTTTTTCATTTGAATATCACAGTCATACATATCATTGTATAACTAAATGTCCTATACACCGTTAAAAGTTAGTTAACCTGTGGGGGGGGGTTATTGGTTTGAAAATACATTTGCTTTTAACCCACTATCCATGCACTGAAAGAAGTCTGTTCAAAGGCTAAAAGCTAGTGAACCACTGATGACTCAGTTTCTTTAATTGACAATTTACTATAATGGTCAGTTAAATTAACAAAAAATTACCCAGTCTTCCACTTTCAGAGTCTGCGTCCGCCACCCAAAAGTATGTATTTGTTGTTAATTTTGAAATACCACTCAAAAGCCTGTCGAAAAATAATTTATTATAAATATTTTACAAGATCATTATTGTACATATATTATAATGAAACTGCACATGTATATATATTTAGATTTGATGCCATTAACTCTAACATTACTTTTAGTTTTACAGTACTGCTGACATAATCTCCCCTCCAAACCCACAAACCCCCCTCTCCCCTACCCTCTCCTCTTCCTATCAATAGACCCTAAACCATTTATTAATAGCAGTCAGAAATAGCTGAATAAGTGGCTTCCAATACTAGCAATATGTTTTGTTACAATTCTAGGTGTACAGTCAATGGATCATTAATACATTTAAAAAATATTCCTGAATACGATGACAAATTTTTTAAAAAGAATTAATTAAGTCACCTTGCCAGATGAGCACAGCTTGTTTGATCATTTGAAATGACAGCTATAATGAATAACTTCCTGTCCTGTGCGGCTTGATAGGACATCTGCATGGTTATAAAAAAATTTTTAAACTGTTAAATCCTCATTAATAAGATCAATGAGACAAATCCTCTGCACAGATCAGGAACTACTGCTTTCTTGCTTCCTGCACCTCACAGCAAAATATTGTGGAAATCCTACAATATGCCGCACTTTAGAGTAGAGTCTGGACATGCTTATTGGCTGATGATATATTTGGCTTAAAGTTTAAAACAATTTAATAATGTTTGGAACAATGAAGCGCCAAATGTTTGTATGACTTTTTGTAACAAACCTCTTCAAAAGTCAGGTTAAGGAAAACAGGTAGTGCATCATCTGCACGGAGTCTTCTTTCGCATAGCAGCTGTTCTCCTGTTCGTTCCAATACTGAAGTCATTAAAATACAAGGATTAAAATTTATAGTTTCACAAAACATGACCATGAAAAAGGCAAAACTGATTTCCATATTCAAATTATCGCTTGTATATATTTATACTTAGAGCTGTGTGAATTAAATATTACTTTTTTGTTGGGATTGCTTAAATTCCCATGCATATTATGTACTAGATTGTTAAATTATCATATTTCTTATAACATAAGGCATCCCTGAAGGACAACTTAGCTTTACTCTTGTACACATCCTTCACATCATGGAACATTTTATTATTTATTTTGTTTTTCTTAAACAGGAAAGAAAATGTTCTTTACCCTGATAAATGGCTGAACCCTCATCAAGCAAACCGACAGGACTGCAATCTGCCAAAATTGTTCCCACTGTAGAATAAAAACAGAAAATAATTAACTTAGGTAGTAATTTAAACTTGATTTTTTGACTTGTTGTACTTGTGATTAACAATGGGAAAATGAGAATGGCCATGACTGAACATGTTTCCAATGGTTCCATCTAATTTTACCTGAAACTTCAGATCTTGTACTTGTTTTTTTTTAAAGATGCTATTGGTTTGGCCTGTTCATAGAGGGGCAGATGTCTTTTTCTAACTCATCTCAGGATAAATACTGTAACAAAGTTACTAGACTTAACTATACTTCCACAGTTACAGTTGCTTGCAAGGTAAGCAAAGTGATGACATTACCAACAGTACCTGTTTCCCAATCTTCATCTTCAGTTGATGTTGCTAAAGACAGTCCCAATGTCAAAAATAAAAGGCAAAAAAGGTTTGTTTGCACATGGTGGATTAAATATGACATCAAAGTGGCAAATATGCAAAAAATATTAAGGCAATTAAAGTCAAGATACCAATTATCACACCCTCGTATATTTCATTTTTAAATGAATAGTACTATTATGTATGTCAGGTTTGTCATAATGACATTTCTTTGCATGTAATTTCGCAAATTCAACATCAGTAATGGCCGGGTTGTTGTTCCCCTTTCCAAATTACTTACATTGTACAAGTACATCTCAGATTAATTATGTTGAACCATTATTTGAGACAAAGGAAAACAAAAATAAAACCAAACACAAATTTGAGCCACAATACATCAATATGTATCTTCAGGACCTGCCATATGACAAAATGTGGTTACCATGGTACCATTAATGAAAATTGATCATACCTAATTTAATAAGTCCACATGGGCTGATTGCAATCCCCTCCAATAGATATATAAAGCTATGTCTATTCATGTGATAATAATAATAATAGTCAACTATATTTACATTTATTTACCTGGATTTAGAATTCCTGTTGTTAAAGATGAAATGCCAGGGACAGTAGGTGAGATGACAACTGCAGACGAGACAACATTAGTGGCAAGCGATGGGACAGTGATGGTAGAAAGAGACGAGGCAATACTACTAGTGACAACAACAGACGATGCAACACTGGTGGAAACAACAGATGGAACAACATTGACATAAACAGAAGAGGCAGTGCTTGTTACAACAGATGGAACAACATCGGTGGTATTAATAGATGGGGCAACATTAGTGACAATTACAGATGAGGCAACACTGGTGGGAATTACAGACGAGGCAACATTGGCCAGAACAGGAGCTGTAGCATTTGTCAATGTGCTGGTTACTGCAGTTACTGTGGAGGTGCTGGTGCCTGAAATTAGAACATCATGGAAAGTGAATATTATAATTTACAAACCAATTAAAATTAAACATTTAAAAGAAAAGGTGAGAATCTAATTATTATTACATTTCTATTGTTATCATAAAGACCAGTAGAAAATTAGTATCAGTCAATCAGTCTAGCTGTTTTCTCTATAATATTTATGATGATCAAAGGTTGTAACATAATAACTACACCCCTTTCCAGCTTGTTGGTACAATGTATAATATGAGATGTTATTATGAGTAACACAGCAGGTGCATATCATGTGATCCCTTAAATCTGTTTTTTGCTGAGTTTGATTTTCAGCCCCAGGCATTTAACATCTGAGTGATAATATACCAGTTGACAGAAGGGGTATATTAATTTACTAAATATTTAGGAATGGACAAAAAGGTCAAACAAAGAAAGGGAAACTGGCATTTATAAGAATTCAAACAGTTCATTTTTTTTAATTGTTTAATACCCGGTACATCAATCATTGTTTATATGTTGGACGATGTCAGGCCTATTGGCCTGCGGCCAGGTAAATCCCATAGATTTGACACTTTAATTTTAGCTGACAAAGGATTTCCCTACCCTGTTTCCCTACATGTGTAAGTATCGGTAAAATTAAGTCAAATCTAAATCTACGATGTAAAAATTGATAAAATAGATCAATAATTAAAAATTGATTGATATTAACATACCCCAAGCCTGTCTATCTAGCCCGCGTGGCGTGATCAATCGATGACAATCGATTATCGGAAATCAAATCGATCAATCGATAACAATGAACTACCGGTAATAAAATTAATTATTGTCATCGATTGCTATCCGTCAATCGATGACCAATTGATAATCACAAGCTTGAGTCCTCCAATTGCTATTGATTGCCATCGACTATTATTAGCCGTGGTCACACTACAAACTTTTGCCCTAGACTTTTGACTTTTGCCCTAGACTTTTGACTTGTTGACATTTTCCCCTCCAGTAAAGAAACTGAATTTTTTTAAGTGTGACCGATTTTTCCCTAGGTAATTTACCTGGGGGAAATTTTATCATCTGGAGCTTGGATATATCACGAGAACAATAGAGTTTCCCTTGACAGCTACCCCAAAGCGAGAGCAAGGGCAAATTCAAATCCCAAGATAGCTAACCAATAGAGGCTCGTCGTCGAATGCGTTGATGACAGAACTGGAAATATGTGATGCTGTGAAACTAATTTTGTATTTTAAAAAGCGGCGCGTGTTGTCCAAAGTAATTTTGCCGCCTTTCACACAAGTAGTGTGACCTTTCTGGGTTTTTTTACCTGGGGAAAATGAAACCCTAGATGAATTTACCTTGGGCAATTTCTGGTGAATTTGCCCTAGGTAAATCGTTTTTTCCTAGGTAAAAGCGTGTAGTGTGACCACGGCTATTGATTATAGTTTGCTGTCAAGATGATTGTTTTTGATCAATAATTTTATAGTTCTGGCGCTTGTGGCCGCGTACGTGTCTGGTAACTATTGTCCAGCTTTCATTGTCGTTTGAAAGCTCAAAGCCTACAAGCCAAGATAGTTGGGAGCGGCACAAAAGAAATGTTTTTCCCACTCGTCGCATCGCTCATTCCCACCGTTTCTTTTCATTTCGCCGCTCCCAACTATCTACATCCCCCGGTTTACTCGTTTGGTCTTGACTTGTAGGCTTTGAGCTTTTAGCTTTTACACGACAACATTAATTGAGATAGCTGTGTACCTGCATTTGGTATAAAGATCAATAAATTGTTGTTGTTGTTCACAAGCGCAAATGTCAGCGAATCTTTCCTCGCTTATTTAATTTAACGATGGTAATAACATTCAGCCGTATTAGAGCGATTTTCAATTGAGTGTCGAAAGTAATTTCGCGATTGCTTTGCTTTTGCATTGCTACGGCTTGTGATTGGCCAAAAAAACTCGAAGCAAAACTATAGCCAATCGAGGTCAGAGTAATTGCTTTGGTTTTGGTTTTACGACACTCAATTGAAAACCGCTCTATAGAGAGCCATAGGTTTATTCAATAATGTTTCAACACTAGCTATATTTAGCGTCGACCATCTGTAAAAGAAATACTTCATTTTACTAACGAGAAACGAACGGCAAAGCCACTCTCCTCTCCCATATCCTCTCCTGGCGGCTTCACCGTTCGACTGAACATCTGGTACCAAGCCCAGAGTAGTAGTAATTGCGTTCGTAATTTTTTTGGCCAGCCTACATGTAGATACCTACCCTGCAATTTTAACAACTGTCACGTAATTACATTTCACCGTATTTCTTCTGTAATTAAACTTAACTACGAGTTGGTTGCTATGGAAGAGTACCAAACGTCATATAATTGGTTCCTTTACTTCCTCGGCTATGATGTTTGGTCACATTGGTTCTGTTAATAGTTCCATCAAATTTTATGAGTCACGACCATATTTGGTAAGTCACGTGAGCAGTACATAAAAACCCTAAAAATTCAAACATCTTACACTTTTTCCCAATAAAACCAATGCATGGATTTGTTAAAATTCACGTTATTGAAAAAGCTATGACGTCATAAAGGTGTATTTTAATACATTTTCTTTAATAGCTTTCCTTTTTTTCGTCTAAACGTTAATTCCATGCTACAGATTTAAAAAAAAGTGGAATTGCTTATGATTAGCCAAAAAAAATCAGATTTTTATCTCTTTTAATTTCCTTTGAATTTTTGCGCTTTTTCATTCTTACGCGCGGTTGGGGACTGGCACTAGTTGCGCATGTGCAATGTCGATTTAGTGATGTCTTGTATCCAGTTTCATAGTTCCCACCATATTAGCAGTTCATGGCACGTGAGAAATGCTAACCATGAAATAATGTCCCTAGCAACGACTCTAAAACCGTAGTTAAGTTTCACCCCACTTAAAGCATTTTCTTTATGACCTCCCAAAAATATGGAAATTGAAAATCGATGACAATCTATGAAAATCGATGGCAATTAAAAAACACCAATTTTTTGGGCATCGATTGGTCATCGATTTCCGATAGCAATCGATTAATTGTTATCGATTGCCATCGACTGTTATCGATTATCGATTTCATCGATTGATCATGCCGGGTATCTAGTCATCGACCTCTTCCAGTAGCTAATAGCTATAGGTTAGTAAAATAAAAAGGGTTACTGTTTATTACCTGTGCTGGGTTTTCCAAAACGGAAATATACCCTTTTTGATGCTGAATTTGTATAGCACTTTGTGATGTCGTTGCCACTCAGCATTCGATCGGAGATCCTTATGAGACTGCTCCCTTTGTTGCACGACTTGTATAGTCGAATCCTAGGAAGAAAATATGTGATATTTCTAAGTTATATCGGGTAAATAATATTGATAATAAATCGTCAAGGGTCAATTTATAAAAGCCTAGCTCAAGCTGAGGACTCCGTGACTGACTAAAAAGGAATTAACAACATATTATTCCCAGATCCGTCATATTCAAAACTGATAAACACAAGTAAATTGTCTAGCACAGTTGGCGCACCACAAACCACCATTTTGTTTGCTAGTGCTCAGGCCTCGCCGGTTACTTTGCTTGGGAAACCCACGTGTCTTCGAATTTTTAATTCTACTGTATGCAGTCTCCATAATTTTAATGATAACTTTTGACAGGCCGTCCAAAACAATAAAAATTGTGTACGGAAAATCTGTTACTGCGGAATTTCAAAAGACAACATATGGAAGGGAACGCATGTGCGCGCGAAAACAATCACCTTCCGCACTGAAACCACTTGCACATTTCACGATCTTGGTTTTGTTCTTTTTCTCACTTTATACAGATCAGTTTGATCGGGGGAGTTTCATGTGATAATAATAAAAAAGTATGCAAACGTTCCCGTTCTAATTTACAACGAAGCGGTGATTCAATATCCACTGTCCCTAGAACGGTATAACGCATATGTCATAAAATTTATCTCATGGTTACAGATTCCGGCCATTGTTCGGTGTCCTGAAAAAGAATACACAGGTCTAAAGTTTTCTACTCATCCCCTCCGGCATGATTTTTGGAGCCACTGAAATGCTATATAAGTCTGAAAATTGCATGGAGTCAATGAGGGTTTCAAATGTTACATTGCATTTGTGTCCCCGGACTGTGTTCTAGATTTAATTTCACTTATCAGTTGTATTCTTATTTCGGAATATGACCAATCTGACCAATCGAAATGGTCTTTAGATTCCTTGGCCTGTTGAGATACATTTACCTTAGTAATATGAATATATGACAATCATATATGTCAGTGAACTGCGGATAAACGTTTACCTTGAAAAGTCGGCCTGAGCCAGCTGAGTAAAGTTCTTGCGGATTAGGTCCTGCATGTGTTCCTTGGTGTGACTTAAAGTAAACGCAATTTCTTTAACTCTCCCATTTCTGTTTAATTCGTCCCAGGATTTGCCCCTGGGAGTTTTTTCTAGACGTTTCGACATCCAAATAAATTCCAATTTTTTGCACTTTCTGGATATCACATCAGGAGGAGCTGAACTTTCTTCGCCGCTGCTACTTTCGTCCGTCCGTGACTGCGTCGCCATCATGAAATGATGAACAGATGACCGCGAGTAGCTGTTTACTGATTGACAGTAACAGAGCGCCCATTGTTTAACGATTAATTGAACGATCTTCGCACCTCCTAATATTTCTGACAGGCCTTTTGCGTCATGAGATTTTATTAATAGCAAGCCGTTGTTTCAACAATAATTTTAGTTCCGCGGCTACTTTTTTTTTTTTCACGTTTTGTTTTCATCCATAATTTGGAACATACAGTTTATTTAGCCTTTCATATTTTTGAATTTCGGGGGTAGAAGCTGTTCAAAACTGATAGGTTCACCAACTCGTAGATCACCTGGTGAGTAACAATAATTTTCTGAGCAAGCGCGGCTGTCACGCGCGTCCTTTATCATCTTATTATTTGATCTTTTTTCGGCCTATTTTTTCTCAATAATAGCTAAAGGAACAAAACATTCAATCTTTCATAGGTTTTGGTGTTCAGAGTGACATTCTTTCACCTGATTTCTGGAAAAAACCGGCCGTGAATCCAGGAAACTAAAGAGACACGCGAACGCAGCACATGCAATAACATAAGATAAATATAAATGCATACAGAACTTGAGCTAAAAAAAGCGCTCATTTTAGGTTCGTTCACGGAGCGGAATTGATGTATTAATTAACTTCATTGTTTTGCTGCCATTGTGTCATTATGAGAATCCCAGATTGGATATTTTAACATGCCGCAGTGAGAAAACAATGACTTCCGCTTAATAATCACTTGAAGGTGTGAAAGAGGAGGCAATTTAAATTCACTGAGTAAGATGTGCGAAGAATAGTACTCGAAGAGTTTCTCCGGTTTGTTTTTCGCTATCACCAAAATGCCAGGATTGAGCTCGTTCACGTGGGAGATTATCAATGCAGACAATGTCGACCCGAGCTTGTTTTGCCCAATTTGGTAAGATGAATTTACGGTTTTCCTTTTATGGTTTTAAAAATGCATACTTTCACTGTTTCACAGGTAAACAGTTGATGATCCATTCCGGCACTAAAACCAAGATAAAACCTCACTAATAATATTCCCTGGGAGATTTTCCATTCAAACGTGTTGTGGTTTTTGAATGAGGCGTTGCTATATATAAATGTTATTAATGTTAAAACGGTGGGTCTTGTTAGATTTTGAATGAGCTTAGCCTGTAGGGTTCTGTTCTCTACTATGTTTCTCTTTTCTGCCTGCCCTCGCAGTCATTTCCTTGCATGCCACGAGGCACAAAGCAAGTAGTCAAGGCCGTCAAAGGTTGCCAGTTTATTGTTTAGTAAAGAAACAATTAGCCAGTAAAAAGCATCAGCGCCTAGCCAAGCCAAACTTAGCATGTTACAGGCGTTCAAATAGTGGAGAGCGAACTCAAGAATAAGTCGGGAAGTGCTGACGATGACGTGAGGGATAGGTGCGAAAGTGCGGTTTGCGTGTATTTGCGCGCCGATTTTTAGTTGCTTTCCTGCCCCACAATCTTATTGCCTGTAACAGGCAAGCCGAAGCTACACCTTCATACCGGTATAAGCTACGATTTAAGTTAAGAATTAATCACATGTATAGTAGATTTGGCGTCGGATGTTTAATGATTAGGGTTAATTCACCTATGATATCTTTCAATCTTTCGTAAAAGTGCATTATCGCATGATAAATCAGAAGCCAGGTGGTTTTGGACACCGTGTTGCGTGTTACGTCTGTTACAGCGTGCATCAGGGCAACTGGTGCGGACGTATGCAAGTATGCGAATTACAAAGCCAAAACTAGCAATAACGGCTGATATTTTCCTTTGAAAACTTTTTAGCCTGAATAGCAGGCGTTATTTTTTATGAATGAAACAGGCGAGCGCATGGTAAAGCGAGCGCGACTACACGCGCGCGCGAAGGGAGCGTGTACTCGTGTCATCCGCGCTCGTCAGTGAAACGTCTAAAATGAAACAACTCCTGTTATGCAGGCAAAAAGGTTTTATATTTCTAAACTAGCATAATAAACCTTTAAGTTCTGATTTTATTTGGCCTTATGCTCTCTCTTAGCAAGGAGCTGATGAAAAAGCCAGTTTCCCTCTCATGTGGACACGGTGCCTGCAAGGGATGTATGCTAAACTTGGTGAGGAATCGAGGTACTCGTCCAGCAAGCTGTTCCCTCTGTCGGGCTGCCATCAGAGATGTTAATTTTAACATTAATATCCCTCTCAACGCAATAATTGCGAAAATCAATGTGCGCTGCACTGTCCCGGGCTGTTCGTGGATTGGTGAGCATCACGAGACAGATGAACATCAAAAACAATGCCAGTTTCTCGAGAGGCAATGCCCCAACAACTGTGTCGGTACTTTTCGCCTTCAAGAAATTCAAGAGCACCTTACAATCTGCCCATACGAAAAGATCGTGTGTCAGTATTGTTCGGAAAGATTTCGGCGATATTTCATTGAGAGCCATGAAGAAGGCTGCACTGAAGCACCACAGCTGTGCCCACTAGACTGTGGAGAAACCCTACCAAGGTTAGTAAGTGGTTTAACGGCTGATAAGTGTCACTACCACCATTATGTTTTATTATTTCACACATATACGAACATGGACAACATGATTGAGAATATTTGCACCAAAAAATCACTCCCAATAAGACAAAATCTCAGTTACCAGTTAAATTTGGTCACTTTTCTTTTCCTCAGTTCAAACGTCACAGCTCAACGCTTTGTTTCGGGTCGGTTACCGAGAATACCTAGACATTGATTCCTCCCGAATGCCATGATCTTGGGTTGTCTATGCTAAACTCTAAACGTTGCTAAACAACAACCTAAAAAACACAATGTAATATCTGATTGTATGCGCCATTCCATATCTTGCAATTGCATCACGGAATAATTTTTTGCTAATATGCTATTGTAAAGGGGTACATCACATCAGCAATTCTGTTTCGCTTGTTTCTTACCTTTAATTTCTTTTCAGATCTCATGTCGTGCTACACCTCTTCATCTGCGATAAAAGATCATTGAAGTGCGACGTTAGAGGATGCCACAATTATTTCAAAAAAGGAAGTCAGTTCCTTCACGACCGTCAGTACGAGGAAAGCCATCAGGTTCTCCTTAAGAAGGAAGTGGAGAAACTGAAATGCAGCATCTTCGATAAAGTATGTTTTTAAATTCCGGCCACCGGCCTCATTTTCGAATAATTTTACACTTTGTTACTTTATGTGACAGTGAATGAGAGTGCTGGAATCTCAGTTACAAGTTAACTCTCAGCTACATGTATTAATCAGGGGCATCCAGCAATGTTTAGGAGAGTACTTGGAATGGGTGTTGTCATATTATTCCATAGCATAGCATAGGGAAAGGGAAAGAAATGTTTTCTCCCTGAATTTGCTAGCTGCCTGCACCAATCATAGCTGACCGTATTTCGTACCCAAAACGACATTTTTTACCCCATCCGAAAACGGTAAGCGTTAAATTTTCCGCCGGTTGTGATCATGAAAGCCTCTTTTGTCTAATAAATTAAGAACTTTTAACTGAGCCTTCGGAACAGCTTTTCCACCAAAACGATTCGTCGTGATTGGAACGTGGCATATAAACAACGGTTTAAATGTTGGCTAATAATCAGCTTTAACACTCCTTGTTTACTTTGAATTTTTTTTTTTCGGCAAGTGAAGAATATTTGCACGTCTTCGGATTGTTTAGCAAATATTCCGCTAAACAGATTCCATTACACAGGGCGAGCGGATTGTTGTTTCATCTTACAAATACCACTGACTTAATTAAAAACCGATCTTTTTCTTTTAGATGCGATGTTTAACGCATGTCTGGTTACTTTGTTTTTATCTTTGAAGATGTTTTTTTAACGTGAAGTTTGTTGTCAGTAAACGCCTAACAAAGTCACGAACGTTTTTTTTAGGCGAGCGTCAAAACGAGGCGACGAATACATCAAATTAGAGTGTTCGAGTGGAAAGTTGGAAAAGTGGATGGACGGAAGGCACTTGCCAGTCCAATGTTTGGTTTCGACCGAAACCAATTCCATTGTCGTTGGAATCAAATGGCGAAAAAAATGTACCTGTGCAAGGTGACGGGTTTGTCACCTATCACAGTTAAAGTGAGGTAAGACCCATTGAGCGAGAAACGAGAAAACATTGGCGAGAGGATGGCCGAGCAAAAAATTGACTTAGCTGGGAAAGAGGGACTGCTCGTAGTCTACACATAACCGCTTTAACTTTTATTGATAACTAATGTTTATTCACCGCATTTATACATTTATTGCATATATTCAGACCGGGGGGAAGTGTCGACGCCGACTTTTCATCGTTTATAACTGTAGAAGCATTTCACCAATACCGACCAAACTGCTTGAATTTCTCAAAACTGACTTATCTGCACCCAAGTATTTTAAAAAACGCATTGAAAAGGCTTCCTAGTGGGCTATAGGGTGAAAAACTCTCAAGCGTTTTGTCAATAAAGGCACTAAGAAAGTCAGCAATAATTACAAAATTTAACAAGTAATAAAATTAAAGCAATTATTCCATTCGCGTCTGATCCTTTTTTTTTTAATTTTTTTCAAATTACACTTAGTAGATTAAAGCATTAATTAACGAATTTAAATTTAATTTACAGGTTTGCATTGCTTGCAAGTGGTCAGCTAAAAGTATTCTCCTTTCACTCACCCGTTACCCTTTGTGAAGGGGAAAAGGCTGAAAGTGACGTGTCCCTACGAGGCCAACAAGAAGATGTCATTGTAAAAATAATAATAATCGTTTTTACACACGAATGAAGAGGATTCCCTGTACGGTTCACCGATCGGATTTTTATTGTTGTTTCTTAAGTTTCATCATGTGGAATAATTAAAAAGCAAGACTGTTATGACTGAAGTATGTTTTCTTTCCATAATAAGAAAATATCCGTCCGATGCAGAGTGGTACATGAATAATTGAACCACTGATAATTGAACGAGAGCGAGAGCGCGGGTGGCTGCAAAATATCTTATTTATTTTGTCTCTCCCACCCCCGCCCCAAATCAAATCGCGCCCCAATGTCACATTCCCTTTGCTGTTCTCTGCAAGTCTGTACTATAACAAGGACTGAGTCGGTCAGAAAGATGGCCAAATGTTTAAGAATAATGAACTTTGCAGTCAATAATAACCATATCAATCGGCAGGCAAAGGATGCCGAAAAACTACAAATTCGGATCTTTCCCTCCCCCACTTTCTAAACTTTTGAAAACATTACATGCAATTTTATAACAAAACAATTGATGATACACTGTTATTGGAATACACAGTTCGTTTTACGTCCATTAATCTTACACTACATAGTCCCTATATTGAGAGGCTAAAACCGGCAAAAAATTTCCAATAATGTTGTCAAGACCTCGCCATTGTCTCCACATTCTATCGTCTAGGTACGACTGGAGATCATCTCTCGATATGCCGCGCCGTGCCTTGAGAGGGTTCTTTAAAGTTGCCCACGCAGATTCGGCTTCCTGGGTATGAATTCCAGTTACCGGGTCAACAAAATGGTCTGCGTGGACAACAACTTGATGGCGGGCGACGTGGTGTGGCAGATGCTGATCCAGGTTTTGATAGGCCCCCCAGTCGTCAGTGTACACCTCGCTGCCTGGACTGAGACACTTGGCGAGAATCGGCAACAGAGTTGGGCGATCTCTGTGCGCGACCACCTCAAAATACCCTCTGGCAGGCCTCGTGGCTGTTGAAACAACTCCGAAGACCCACAAATCGGGAGCTTGTCTTCCCCTATTGTTCTAAATAAAGTTATCAATAATCAATCATCCATTTGTCAAACCATTTTGTCCGAAAGGAAAACAAACCAACCAGAACAAATAAGCGTGAAACAAAAACAGTAACTTTTGACTAACCTTTGCCTTGTGGTTAAATTTACTCTCATCACATTTCACAACAGCTGCTCCTCCAAAGGGAATGAAAGGATTTCTGGCAATATCCAATGAACAAACGTCCTCTAAACTCCGGAAAACTTTACAGACCAAGTTTTCGTTTATGGACATCATTTGAGCCGCTACTGTCCGACCCTGGTCCATTGACCAGAAGTACATCATCATCAATATCTCCCCAAGAGGTATTTTCGGGTATTTCGCGAAAAAACTGCTTGTCCGTACACTGCACTTTTTTTTGCAAGCCCTGCATCTCCTAATAGAATCAAGAAATAAGTATCAAATGTACATTGGCCGTGTGCTTGAGGAGAAGTGTAGTAGAAGAGACGAGACGCGCGGGGGGGGGGGGGGGGGGGGGGGGGGGGCGGCCGGCCGGGGGGCAATTCAGGTATATTAGTGACAGGGAGGTGTGACGGCCTCTTAGTAAACTGCGTGTATTCTCTTATTTTTCCTTTAGTTAGTCGAGCGAGCACGCGCACGAGAGCGGCAAAGCCGCGAGGTGCATGGATTGAGGGCGTCAGCCCGAGGAAATATTTTTTCTTTTCTTCAGGCTGACGCCCTCGATCCACCCCTTGTGCCTTCGCCTCGCGCGCGCGCGTGAGCATTCAAATAACTAAAAGAAAAATAAGAGACGGCTCGCAGTCTAGCCTTTTAGGAATTTGAAACTAGTAATTTGGTGATTTTTTAGGGGATAGAAAATTTCAATCTTATTTTTTTCGGGGTAGCCCTTGAGGGGCCTTTTGGGGAGGGATTTAGCCTAATTCACATCTCCCCGTCACACACCATTGTAACTGCTGCCTTCTGAGATAAGAGAGGATTATTTGTCCCTCCAAAAAAACCTACATTGTGCATGTCCATTCATGGATTTTCCTATTTTTCCCGAGATTCTAAAGTCGGCTGCTGGATTGCAGGTTATTTATTGCAGTTAGTTATTGCGGGTTAGTTGTTTCGGATTAGTTATTGCGGGTTAGTTATTATATTGCGGGTTAGTTACTGCGGGCTTCCTATTACAATGTCAAAACAAGAAATTGATTCATCTCGATTTATAGACCATTTTACAACGCGGTTGAAATCAACACTGGCTTAAATCGGAAAACTGTCAGAATGACTCGAGAAAACTAAATATACCATCAATTTTGTTTCAGCTTAAAAATGTGTGTGTTGCTCTATTGAAGAAGGTGATAGCAAATATTTTGCATCACAATTCACGGTTTTATAATGGACTCCTTTAAAAGCCTCGTGTACGTGGTCTGCAAACAAGCTACATGCTTACTTCTTTTTATGGGTGGAAAATGCTGAAATTCTGCAGTTTAATGTTTAAAATACCTTTAAATCTATGATGTATCCCTTTCCCATTCCACGCACGTGGCATTTGCACATGGAATGTTGATTGATATTTTGGTCCTTTATAATTTCTTTGGCAGAAAATGATAAATGGCTAAGGAACTGAAAATTCTTCCTACTAACCATATAAATCCGTCGATGTGGTCCTCTGATCTTTCAACCATTACCATGTTTTGATTGCATCCTCGACAATGCAGCGGATTGGCAAGCAAGGATCTGTTTTGGAGCCATCTGATGACCCTTGAACTGGAAGCCTGTCGCAGATTTGAAAAATAACGTAGATCCATAGACAACGTCAATGAAACAAAAACAATACAGAAACAATAAAGCACGTCTCTACGATTACTCTGGCTACAAAAGCATCGAGAAGACGCTGTCTTCAATCGGTCTCTTGTGCCGTATTTTAAGGACTTTTAATAATTAATCAATTAATTAGATAATTGATCGTAAAAGTGTCACACACTGTAAACGGAGCTGATGATCAGGACAATTTCTTTTTTTCAACAAAGTGTATACTAATGTCTGATAAAAATTAGATTGTTTTATACAATAAAGGTCGCAAATAAGAGATATTTATTTATCTAGACAGGCAGGGCCAATCAAGAGTGAAACAATGAGATATGTTTTTACATTTTTCTCTTTTTTTATGCTAATTATTTTTTTATATATATTCTTGTTCCTTGTTCCTACTATCAGGCAACGGCCCACTTCGGTCAATTCAAGTTATATTTATCAGTTCAGCAGATTTACTATTACCAAATTTCTATCAGTCGTATTACTTTCTATTTAGACAATACCATCTGTAAATGGAAGTGCTAATAAACTTGATGTTGTTGTTGTGGCCTACGTGATTACGGAAGAAAGGGGAGGGAGAAGGGAAGTCTTCGGGTGCGAGTGCTGCCACAGAATACACAAATTTCCCTGATTCATTAACGATTTAGTGAGAGGTGACAAAACTTCTTTAGGCACGGGGCCTTTCGAACCCGCCTCCCAATTACCCCCCCCCCCCCGACTCCCCCCCCCACCCCCACCACCCCCGGCCCCCCAGTCATATACAGATTAATTTTGCCTACTTGGTCAAACTCAGTAAACCCGTCCGCAGTTTATCAGGGACTACACAACCACTGGCTGTGTATGGACGACTGATTTAGCGGATATTTTGAAGTGTTGTGCGACGCATGATACACAAGCGGTACAGTGCATTGCGAGTGCGGGAGATGTGCCAAAAAAAGAGTAGGAATTTAAAAGCAATATCATTTTCTCATAAACGTCTGAAGTTTAAAGCGGTATGAGGGCGCTGGAGCAATTAACAATACACGGACCTTTCTTTAACCCCCCGTTCGGGGGTTAAAAACAAGAGACTAGGGTTAGAAGCACCCTCAGGTCGACGATGTCTCTCCTGTAAATAGACATTTTGTCGATGCAGATAAACCTATTGTTCCAAATAATCTCGTTAATAATATCATGAGACGAGCTTGGTTCTTTAGCGTGTAACTCTGACCATGCATCGAAACATTGCTTGTAATAAATTGGCAAGTTAACTTTTAATTTAGAGGTATCAAAATTGCAAAACAAAACTCCCTCCATTTGGTGAAAGACGCATGTCAAGGATTGTCTTCCAAGGACTCTGGTAATCTTCCATAAATTTCATAAAGCATATTATTCTTTTCGTTCGAATCATACAGTCAATATCAAGCATCTTTAAGCCAACATTCTCAATTTCTGACGTAAATAGTAGATATATCTTACATGTTCTGGACCAGCATTTTTAAGGTGTCTCAGGCACCCATAGAAGGTTAAACGAGCAGTTAAATTTCAAAGGAGCGACGTTTTCCTCAGGGCTACCTAGATTTTCGGCTACCTTTGGTGGCCCCTTTCCCTTCGCCCCCCTCGCCCGTCGCTCCTTTATCCTTGCCCCTCGCCCCCTCGTCCCTCGCCCCTCGCCTCTTGCCCCCTTTCCCTTCGCCCCTTTTCCCTTGCCCCTCGTCCCCTTGCCCCTAGCTCCTTTCTCCTTGCTCCAAAGCGATTGTCTACCCCAGTGGCAAGGTATGTGGGCAAAGCAGTTGCCTGCCTCCGGGAACCTGGCCACGTTCCACGCAGAAACCACGCAGAAACCACGCAGAAACCACAGAGATTGCGGCCCAGTGCTCGAAGTGCGAACCATTCCTAAACGCAGATTGTGGCCTAGTGCTCGAAGTGCGAACAATTCCCAAACGCAGATTGCGGCCAGTGCTTGAAGTGCGAACCATTTCCCAAACGCAGATTGCGGCCCAGTGCTCGAAGTGCGAACCATTTCCCAAACGCAGATTGTGGCCCAGTGCTCGAAGTGCGAACCATTCCCAAACACAGATTGTGGCCCAGTGCTCGAAGTGCGAACCATTCCCAAACGCAGATTGCGGCCCAGTGCTCGAAGTGCGAACCATTCCCAAACGCAGATTGCGGCCCAGTGCTCGAAGTGCGAACCATTTCCCAAACGCAGATTGTGGCCCAGTGCTCGAAGTGCGAACCATTTCCCAAACACACTAGTATATACAATGCCGGAAGCGAAAAATCTGTCTCCAGAACAAATCCAAGATATTCTCTCCCTGTGTGGGGTGGAGCCCGCCACCTCTATTCGAAAGCGCTTCGGGATCGGAACATCGAGGCTGTACAAGATTTGGAGGAAAGCCGACAACGAAAGGGCAGCAGAAGCAGAGGCAGAGGCAGAAGCAGAGGCAACCACCAAGGAAGACAGGGGCGTGGAGGCGGTGCTGTCTGCAGTGGGGCGTTTGGAGCAGAAAATAGATCTGCTTCTCGAGGGGCATGAAAGCCACTTCGAGGATGTAGAAGAAGCGCAACAAGGCCTTCTCGACACCATCGAAAGCAACAGCAACGCCTTTGTGGCGGGCACCGAGGAAATCGTTTCCGCCTCCAATGCAGCATGTGCTGCGGGCTACAGAGCGCTCGAAATCCTCGCTATACTTGGCTATTTTTCCCTTGCTGGCTTTCTTGCTTTTCTTGCTTTGAAACACCCAAAGACACAAGAAACCATTTCCAATCTGTGGAAGAAAGAACCAGAGCCGAACAAGCCAAAAATACCGGACACACCAAAGAGGGGCCTTCGACATATGGAGTAGCTCCCAATTGTAGATATACTCTGTATACACCAGCAAACATGCAAACGCTTTTCCAGAGAGGGTGGCCACTCTACGCCAAGCCTTTCGTCCATAAACCTATTGTTCGGCCTTTCGTCCAAGCCTTTCGTCCCCCAAACACACACACGCAGCGATCGTGCCCCAAGGCCGCGCCCTCGTCTTCGGCCGCAGCACGACTCGCCTCCCGCCGGTTTGTGTCGTTCGAAACCCCAAGATATCTAGAACATTTCCAGCCAGCGCGGCGATTTTTTTTGTATTTTCCAAAAGGGCTCTTTCGACGGTGTGTCTGGTTGCAGCCCTTTGCTCCGAAAACGTGCGGCGATCCTGGATAGCGAGATCCACCAGCTCGAGCTCTCTTTCCCTTGCGAGCACTCTTTCTCTTTTCCTTGCGTCAATCTCCCTATACCTATCTCTCCTGGCGATTGGCTCCATTCTGGCCTCCCGGTCTATGCGGGCCCCGGCTTCCAACAACTCCAAGCGACGAATCGCACGGTTTCTTGTGGAGAGGGTGGAAAGGCTACTGCCTTCGGCCATCTCGGGCAGCTCTACTAGCTCGCACGAGGGCCTTTCCGTTGCAATCCTTTTTGGTTTTCTTCTTCTCCAGGCCAACTCCAAGTGTGTTGTTGGTGGGAGTAGGTCTTTGGGGTCTGGCGCGCCTGGGTGCATCTCGCAAGGCTTGTTGTATGCGGCAAGTATGGTTGGACCGTCTTTTGTGTAGCAGCGCAGCGGCGCGAAGACAACCTCTTCGTTCTCCACCCCCAATATCTCGCTGCGAAATATGGGGCAGTTTCGGAGACCGAAGTCCGCCATCGTCCATTGTATGGCCCTCTCCCATGCCGCATCGTCTGCAACCATCGCTGGTGTTGGCCGCACAATGTTCCCCTGCACTCTGCCGGTTTTGCTGTGGCCACTCCTTGCGAGATAGATTGTCCCTTGTGGGCGGTTTCCCAACAACAGGCAGCGGTCCATATGGTTCGCGTGGTTTTCCCATTGCTTCGCTGTCGGCTGGAGAACAAAGAGGCCATGGCGGGCAATGGTGCAGCATGTGCCCCCACAAGGGTTTGCCAATGCCAATGCCTCCGCCAGCAGCTCTTCCGCCACAGTTGTGGAAAGATTCCCCGCGCCGCAGCCGTACATAGAGATCTCGATGCGTGTGCAACCTCTCGCCACCACATCTGGGTGGAGCAGAGTTCTGCGAAGACGCTGGTTTGTGCTGTCTACAGCGTGTGCCACGTGCCCGCCGTAGGACTCTCGCACCTTCCCTGCCTCTACCTGCGACACAAACTTGTTGTAGAATTTGGTGGCGTTCGTACGCCCATTTCGTGTTTGGACGAAGGTGCAGACGTGCTCGCCCACGGAGTCTGTGTTGTCCAAGATACAGCCGCCATTGCCTGGGAAAGCGAAGCCGCCTTGGTGGAAAAATCCGTGTTGCCCCTTCAAATGCCGAACCAATGCCTGCCGGTCTAGGGTTCCAGAGAAGTCTTGTGTGCAGTCGATTTGGTACAGACCGAAACCCATCGACTCCAGCAGGCGCTGCATAGCTGGGAGGCCTTCCTACAGATTTTCCATTTCCAACTCGAAATATCCGCCTTGGCAACGAAGTAGGCTGCAACCTCTTCGTTTGGGCAGATCTCCAATCACTTCTGCATAGCCCGGTGCCCTGTTTCTTGTTCGATCTGTCGCACCGTCTCTAGGATGCGGCTGTTGGGGGAGTTTTTGGCGGCTGTGTGTACGATGGCGATGTGCATGTCTCTGCCCCAAACCTCCCGAACAGCGAGAGAGATCCGCGATACCACTCTTTTGGCCAAACCCTCCTCGCCGGTGGTGCACGAAGCGCGGCCACGAACCCGCACAATATCGTTGTTGCGTAGCGGGCCATAGACATAGAAATCGTCAACAAACTCCGGCAGCCCCGCCAAGGGTTGTAGATTCGTGCGCCCTTGGTGCCCAGCCAAATAATCGACACAAGCGATGTCTGGGACGAGATTGCTTTCCCAAACGTTCTCCTCCAAGATGTGTTTGGCGACTGCCTTCTTGCTTCGAAGACCCATCTCCTCCAGAGTAGCCCTCTTCGGCACAGAATTTTTATTTTTAAATTTTTTGGGGCTACCACTTCCCCCCAATGCTGTGCGATCTTTTTGGGGCTACCTCTGTGCCCGCATGGCACGAAAACCAATTCGCCCCAAAGCAGCGCTCCCGGAGGCAGGCAACTGCTTTGCCCACATGCCTTGCCACTGGGGGTAGACAATCGCTTTGGAGCAAGGGACGAGGGGCGAGGGGGAAAGGGGCGCGTGGCGAGGGGCGAGGGGCAAGGGAAAGGGGACGAAGAGCTAGGGGGCAAGATGCGAGGGGCGAGGGGCAAGGGGCAAGGGAAAGGGGCGAAGAGCGAAGGGGCAAGAGGCGAGAGGCAAGGGGGGCGAGGGGCGAGGGGCGAGGGGCGAGGGGCGAGGGGCGAGGGGCAAGAGGAAAGGAACAAAACAAAGAATGCCACCAAAGGTAGCCGGAAATCGAGGTAGCCCTGAGGAAAACGTCGCTCCTTTGATCACTCTGAGGAGTTCAGGCTCGATCATGTTGTGAAAGATAAGAAGATCCCTCACATCAAAGTCTTCTGGAACATGCATTTTGTAACTGTGAAGCCAGTTACGAAACCCGCGATCCTGAAGTTCGAATGGAAGATGCCTGGGTCTTCGTGCATTCACCATCGCGGTATATGCAAGGGGTATGCATTTCTTCAATTGGTAACACCCGGCCCTCATGTGCTGCATAGGGCTTCGTTTGGGTGAATGGGGGCCTCCTTGGCGTTTTGCTTTGTGGGCTGTAATCGGTTGTTGCCCTTATGAGTTTTGCGCCTCGATAGGAAGGGCGGGGGAGAGTAGATATATCTTACATGTTCTGGACCAGCATTTTTAAGGTGTCTCAGGCACCCATAGAAGGTTAAATGAGCAGTTAAATTTCACCGATTTTTTGATGCCCCGGACCGACTTTCAGTTGGTCCGGGGCATCAAAAAATCGGTGAAATTTAACTGCTCATTTAACCTTCTATGGGTGCCTGAGACACCTTAAAAATGCTGGTCCAGAACATGTAAGATATATCTACTTTAAAAATGCATTTCTTCGCTTTACCTTATCTCAGTTTTCCGTTCCAAATAAAGTTGTAGAAGATTGAGTTGGCTTATTTAATTAACTCTGAACAGATTGGAATTACAGATGCTCTAAACATAAGCATCTGGATGGCAAACGTTTTAACTATTTGTATTCTCCCCAAGAGAGAAAGACCTCTCCATTTCCATAAATTGATCGTTTTTTAATCGATTTTAAAGTTTAATTCATCTCTTTGGCACCCGTCATAGCCAAAATGAACTCATAAAATCTTGATGATCTGGCATAAGTTTGGCGTCACAGAAAGGTCTTCTTGAAGGGTGTTGCCACCAAGGGCTAAGATTTCCGTTTTTTCCTGATTTACTCGTAAGCATTGTCCAAAAACGTCAAGAGTACGCAAAAGGTTTACATAGGATAGTTTATCTTTCAAAAAAAGGTCATATCGTCTGCTAAGAGAGAAAGCTTCACCACATTCTGTCCAATTTTAACCCCTTGAATATTATCATCGTTTCTAATCATTATAGCTAAAACCTCAAGTGCTATTATGTTCGTTCAGACATGGAAAAAGCAGTTCAATTTAACAGAGTGAAAATTAGAATATTTTGACGAGAAGCTTATTGAGACCTTTGACTAATCTCGCCGCTGCTTTTTCGTTATATTTAAAGTGCGCAAGGTATGATTACAGTATTTATAAACACCACACGGCCTTGGACGCTCTTTGTTTCGAGGAAGGTTCCCTTCTGAGAATTGACTGAAAAAGAAGCCCGGGAGTTAACCGGGGGTCTAGCAGGAACAAAATGAACGGTCCAGCCTACAAATACTTCTAACACCAATTTACACGAGGAGGGGAGCTAAGTGTGTTGTTCGCGCGCGAACCACACGCGCCGCTAAGGTTTTCAAACACATTTCAATTCTTTTAGACTCTTCAAGTAAATTTTCTCGCCAACTTCGGTAAATTCGAGAAACAAAATATCGAAGGCTAATAAACGTCCTTCTTTGTAACATCTTGCTAATAATGCTAACTAATTATTTTCGGCGTGGTACATCCTTATCATGAACTGGCCTAAGCCAAAAAACTTAAAATCAAAACAATTTAAAAAGTTGGCAAAGTAACAAATTATGTCATAAAATAAATAAAATCAGAAATTCACAAAGGATATTGTCAACCCAAGCAGTAAGTTTCTGGCGAAAATAAGAAGGTACGGACCATTATTTTTCTGGAGTGGGAATGAGAAATTTTCCTCTGCAAACAATTCTTTTTAAATTTATACACCTCTGCAATCATCATTTTTTTCTTCAGTTTTTTTACAGTTCTATCTTTTCTGGTGATAAAAATATTTTGACTAAAAAATAAAAACACAAACGCAGCTTTTATTAACATGGTAAACCAAATGACGCATTGTTAAAATAAACTTGACGTTTCGTATGCTAAGCAACATACATTTTCAAACGGTAACCGTTACACAGTGTTTGAAAACTGTTTATATAGTTCAAAATAGGGGTCTGTAATAGTACGGAATTTAACCTAATTTTCGAAAAAGAGATCAATAGTGCTATAGCCAATTATTTTGGCCACATACGCTCCCTGTAATTTAACGCTGTTCCTTTATACATCACTCACCGTTTTAATTCCTACGCAGCTACTGGCGCAAATAAAAGCATATGGCAGAAAATATGCAAAGGGAGTATTAGGCTTTTTCGCGATTCAACAGTGCAGAAGTGCTGACCCTCTTTGACGATGTTCCCACAGGCCATCATACACGTACCACCCTGCCTGTTATAACAGCAGTGAAGGCAGGCACATTGCTGATTTAAAATTATTCCAATCGCCCTAGGTTACTAATTTTAATCATAAAAATTCTTTTTCTTGGATCATTTTATTTTTCTGAAAAACAAAACGTAAACAGCGGTTATAAACATTTGTCTAAAATGCATTTCTTTCAGTTACTTGACGTTTCGTGTGTACGCCAGTACCACATGCATCATCACTTCTGATGATGTATGTTTTAGACAAATGTTTATAACCGCTGTTTGCGTTTTATTTTTCAGTTAATTTTTATAGTTTATCTGATTTCTCTGCAAATATGCTTTTTATACATATCGTGTGAACAAAAAGTTTATTTTAACTTTCCAGGCCCTGCAAACACTTTTTTCAATATTTCTCAACTCCAACCCTCACCCCTCCCCCCCCCCCCCCCCCTCCCCCCTCCAGAAAAATTTTCGTCCGTCCCGCGTGTAGGTACGCGGGAGCATGGTACTAGTCCCAACACCACCGAGGTCTCACGCTGTTCGGCGTCGGCGTCCATTTTGTTCAAGCATGTGCTCGTCCCGTCCTAACTCGCGATTATAAAGGTCGTTGGCGATAAAGATTTGTCACAAATCATCCGAATATGACCACGAACATAACAAGAGTATTAAACAAGTAAGTAGTTAAGTTTGTGTACACTCAATACTATATTGAAGTTTCTTTATCGCTGTATGGGCCAAATCCTTCTGTATCATAGATAAAACAAAAAGAAAATCGTTTGAAGACCACTAAGCAGCACTCAGAAAGGATCGTATTCTAATTTCTAACTTGAAATTACCGTATATTCAAGCAATACGTGCTATTAACAGGACCTCGATTGACCATTTTACAGTTGGCTTCTTACGATAGTGTGGCCTTTAAGTGGAAGCGAGGCTGAAGTTGACCTTGTTATTATGTAGACTTTGGTACTTTTCAGATGTAAATTAAGCTAGTTAGCACGAGAATTCGGAAAACATTAAGAAAGGCAGTAAGGTTTGAATCAAAGCAAGGTCAGCTGCAGCCTCGCGTACACTCAAAGGCAAGGTCACCAAGCACACAACAGTAAAAACTTTAATAAAGTAGAGGTTTTAGATAAAAAGTGAAAGTGGAACTGAATATTTTATCTAAATATTTTATCGATTTGATGCTTGATTCATTATCCACTGTGAAGCTCTTTACAGGGACACTGTCCCGCCTGAAATACCGTGTTTTCATTATTATGGCCAGGAGCTTGCTTTAATCTTACTTTATTATCTTGAAATTGGAAGGAACCATCACCAAAAGTGATAGAAACAAAAAAGATATCTCCAAGCTACTGCCAAGTTGTTTATATGGTGGCATTTTGCGATATAACGTGGAAATAAGCTAAGCGAAATCCTGCTATTTCATTGGGACAGTCTCCCTTTGAAAATCCTTCTGAATATTTTATATTGATTGTATCTATAAGATTTTTATACCTTAAGCCCTGTCTAAACAGGAAACACCATCAAACAGAATTCAAGGTGGCAAAGTGAAAAAATGTTTGGTATGATGGTACTTGATTGCCAAACAAAACCCATTTGTACAGGCCTTTATTGTCTCTCACTTTCAGTACTGAATTTTGTGAAAATGACAGGATATTTTAAGCAAAGTAATTACTGGAAGTTAAGAAAATAAAAAAATCAATATTTTCACAAAAAAGTCACCATTTTAATTTCTCAAAAGTGTAACCATTTTAAAGTTCTTCTGCTGTAAAATGAAAATTATTGTTTCTTGTTATTTACCTTATTTACTTGAGTTCATTCAAAAGCTGTGCAACATCAGAAATTAAAATGATTGAAAAGGTCACCACAGCCTTAGCAACAACAATATTTATTGTGGTTTTGACAAAGAACAAAAGGATGTGAAGAGAGGGGAAGGCTAAATGCAGTTGCTATAAAAGTAGACTGATAGCAATGGCCATGCTAAGAAGGATATTATTTCACTATTGATTGATTTTCATTTATAGGACAAAAAGGGTCCCAAGACCTACATAAAATGAAGGGCTCCCTGCAATAACGTCCTCAGTGCGTTTTTGGAAAATTTTCACAGAAATCTTGGATTTTTGGCCTCCAAAGGGACTCACTTGCCAAAATTATGACTGGATCATGTACATATGACTAAAAGGATTTAATCCAGGTCAACAAATCTTCTATCTTCGAACAGAATAATTTTTTATTTTGAAAAGATACATAGGGTGTCATAGGGGCCCAAAACATTTTCTCAAAGATGTGGATTTTCTTCCCCATTTTGGAGCTGTTTTAAGTACCTTAACAATAATAAATCATTAATTTGACAAAACTGTGCTTTTAAAGGCCTAAAACATACAATTTTAGTGAAAGTTACCAAAAACACACTCAGGGCGTTGTTGCAAATATGAGCAAAAGCTTTTTATACTTTCAGATTAATAAGTTATAGTGGTTATCCTGAAGGGACAAGAATTACAGGATACAAAAGATGTGGGATTATTTTTTGAATCGCCATCTACAGGTGAGTGCTTCGTGGAAGATAACTCTTTTACACATCAAATCTGAAACACCCCACCCCGCCTTTGTTGGGCAACAGTACTTGTTCCACTTGCAGTGTTCTTACTAGGCTGCGGCCTTGCGGGATTTCCGAAAAAAAAAAATTTGAATTGGTGCATTAAAAGCCAAGTAAATATGCCCTTGATGGGGCACAAGTTCAGATCAAAGTGGATTTATAGAAGTCAGTGACTTTTTTTTTAAATGACAATCAAACACTTCAGTACAATTAAATTAAAACAATGCATCAATAATAATAATAATGACGATAGTATTAATGACAATGATAATAACAGTTACAAGTTACATGTACAGGTATAAACAATAGAGATTTAAAATTACATAAAATTACATTTAAATACTAATCACTATAAAGGTAAGTCATTTAAATATTAAACGATTGAATTAAAGATTTTTTAAAATGCATAGTATTTATTTTTGGCATGTAACTGGTCTCTTATTCTAAGATTTTATTTGGGTGATTTAATACATGGCATAATTGACAAGTGGATGGCTACCAGAATTTGAAAATTATATGAAAACAATGCATCAAAAGTACTGTTTTAATGCCTTTAACCAGTTCAATCTTTGTTGTTCCACATATATCAGTATCATTTTATTAGTTCCCTGTGGTTTTTGCTTTGTTTTTGAAAACAACATGGTGGATCTTGATTAATTTGGACCCCCTTAAGGTTCTGCAGGGCCCCTATTTATCAGACGGGAGTGCCCTAGGACCCTCAAGGTGAAATCCTGGTAAGAACACTGCACTTGTGATGGTATTACTTTTTACATCCAGCTTATGCGGTGTGAAAAAATCTTCCAAAGCATTCTTAAATGAGAGTGATTATATGAAATGGGCCAGATATACAAGCAAAAAAGACTAAATTTGGACTGATTTTGTCGAAACTTTCCCTACAGCTAGGAACTCTACTAAAAGACTAGCCAAAAATAAAACAAAGAGAAAAAAAAGGAAAGGGGAGAAAAACAAAATGGAAAATTAAAAGATAAGCTTACTCTATCTTTTTCTCATTTGTGAGCATGCCTCAAACCCAAAACCCTTAAATTAATTTTGTCCTTAATTGGAAGGAAAGTTTAGTTTTCAGCACATTGGCCTATTAAAGTACCTACTGCAGTCTTTTTCCTATTCTCCCCACCATCGGCTCCCTCTCAGCTACATTTCTGAGAGAAAGAAGAATAATTATACTTTTCATCTTGCTTGGATTACACGTAGGTCTGATTGGCTTGCTAAGTATAGGCCCGGCTGACTCGCTGAGAATAGGTCTGGTTGACTCGCTGAGAATAAGTCTGGTTGGCTCGCTGAGAATAGGTCTGGTTGGCTCGCTGAGGATAGGTCTAGTTGACTCGCTGAGGATGGGTCTAGTTTTCACTGGACTCTGACTCGCTGAGGATTCTGAACTTTGACTCGCTGAGGATTCTGGACTTTGACTCGCTGAGGATAGTGGACTTTGACTCGCTGAGAATATCGGGCTTTGACTCGCTGAGAATACTGTGCTTAGACTGGCTGAGAATAGGTCTGGTTGACTCGCTGAGAATAGGTCTGGTTGACTCGCTGAGAATAGGTCTGGTTGGCTCGCTGAGGATAGGTGTGGTTGGCTCGCTGAGGATAGGTCTGGTTGACTCGCTGGGAATGGGTCTAGTTTTCACTGGACTCTGACTCGCTGAGGATTCTGAACTTTGACTCGCTGAGGATTCTGGACCTTGACTCGCTGAGGATTCTGGACTTTGACTCGCTGAGGATACTGGACTTTGACTCACTGAGAATACTAGACTTGTACTCCCAAAAGATTTGTTCTTTAATTTAGTAAGCATTGATAAGCAAACTAGGCATTGGCTTAATAAAGATAATCATAACATAATAATACAAAATGATGTACACAGCTTTCATTGGATGCAAATGATAATTATCTCTTAAAAAATATTCAAATAAACTTGGACAAGGCAAATTTCAGCCACTGAAAAATAATATGATGCCTAGTTTCATGAGCACTTGTTGTGTGGTGGTGGAAGTATGTCTTTCTCTCTCAAGAAAGACATACTTCCACCTTTTTTTTCTGTCTTAGGTCTGACAGTGACCCCCGTACAGTCATCGTTCACAGCACTTGCAAAAGGTAAGTTTATAAATGTCTCCCTATGTCTTGTTAAGAAAAAAAACCTTTTGACAGGTTTAGATAGGAGTAGAAAGAAAAATGAAGTGCGGGGACACAAGCACTTGTTTAGATTCTTAAGGACTTCTAAAAAGGAGGATTAAACAACTTTTCGGGCACTTGCTTGTGCTCTTGCACTGCCACTGGCACTCGCTACCACTGAATCTTGTTTTGGGCTTATATAAATTATAGCTTTGAAGCCTTAAAAACACATTGGTACAGTGAACACCTAAATTAAGGGGACATCTTTAAAGCCTGGTTCACACGTGCGACGCAAATGCAAGCGACGTTCACACATGAAACGCAAACGCAAGGAACGTAAGATACGCAGGCGCAGTTGAAGTTATCTTCCAAGATAATCGTGGAGGACGCCATCTTGATTTCAACTTCAACCGCAATGGATTAGAACAAGTGCTTTTCACCTTGCGTTTGCACTTGCATTTGCGTTGAACCCGGTTCACACGTGTGAAATGCAAACGCAAATGCAAATGCAATGCAAGGAAATGAAAATTTTTCCATTCCTTGCATTTGCATTTGCACTTGCGTTTGCATTGCCCCGGTTCACACGTACATGTATTTTTCCTTGCGATTGCGCTTGCATTTGCATTTGCGTCGCACGTGTGAACCAGGCTTAAGGACACCTTCATTAAGGGGACACTTCTCTTGGTCCCAAGCCTGACTTTTATCAAGAAATTGAGAAGAGGGCATCTTAAAGAAATTTCCCATAAAAAATGTTTAAATGATGAAGTGCAATTTTCCTGAATGTCTTCAAAAATTGTACGTCCACATGATGTTCTGTTCAATTGGAAATGTACTATGTAATGCGTAAAACTAATATGCCTTCTACAGCCGAGAAGGCTGGGTATTTATTTTGCTGTAACGTAAAAATATATTCATGTATTAATACAATAATAGTATATATTCATGCATTAACTAATAGTAATTGGACTGAGTGGAGTACAATTCAGGGAATAATCTGTGCTGAGCGCATAGTGCATAGCACAAAAACAAACTACTTATTAATCACATTAATCGCTCTGTGAACTTTTCAGTTTGAGACCAGTAGGGAAACGGCAAAAAATATCCCAGTTAGTTATGGGGCTAAATGTTGGGAAGTCCAGAGAGGTAGAGGGTCATATGGCAGATCCCTTCGAGAGGGGTATGGATTTTCAGTAGATACTGTACAACATTTCCAGAAACATTTTTAAAAACCTCTTAAGAACATCTCCAGGCTGATTTCTCACTACGCATCCTATGTATAAGAAACGCATCAGCCAAGAAGTCATTAAGGTGGCTCGATATAGTATTTTGGTTTCCCTGTATAGTATATTTGGAGGCAAAACAATTAGAGTTATACTTTGCGGATCGTCATCACATTTTACCCCGAAATCAAGATAATATTACAGTATTAATTTGCAATACATGTATCGAGGTTGGCGTTGCCATGGCAACGCCATTGGGCTTTTAAGTAGGGCCTCAAAACAGACATATCTTCAATTATCTTTAAAATTCCACGGTGAATTCTGTTTTAATTTTGCATACGGCCTTTGACCCCTGTGTTCTACCCGAGTACCAACCTTAAAAAAATCTGTCAGAAATTTTAAAGAAAAAACGCGTTTTTTAGAATTCGTTGGTAATTTTTTTCTCTGTTGACAGAATTTTTTGAAAATCGCGTAAAACGCACTTTGGATAGAACGAAGTCAACATGCAAAAAATGAAAAAAATTTACCGAGCGGAAGCGGAGGTGTGGACTTCGAAAGTTTCAAATTTCTGAAAATTTTGACACGACAAGATCGGCAATTACGCATGCGTGGCAGTTGTCACGCCACTCCTCCGCGCGGATTTTGTGGTCGATTTGCGGATGTTATTCTTGTTTATTCATTTATAGACAAATCTCGTTCGCGCTGTGCAGCTTTTTGTGAGATAGAAACTGTTATCTTTTGGATGAATCGTGTCTAGTAATGGCTGGTACATCACTTGCCTTCGAAATGATTAACAATTCTGGCTAAAATCGCTGGATGCTTTGTTCCTCGTGGTGTGGATGGAATCGCTGCTGTCGGCGCTCTGCTCAAAATTGCGAGCCTCTCTAGAGACGCTGTAAGTCCTGGTAGGACAGGCCACTTTCTGCAATTTTTTGTAGGAGGCTTTGCTTTACCAGCCCATTATTACTCTGAGAAAAGATGTTATCCCTGAAATTGCACACGCTGGAAGCGTTCGTCTAAAAATACCATGTCTTCGAAAGCGAAGGAGGCGGGATTTACATTGCCGTTGTTTACAACGACGGGGATTGAAATAATAATAAATACGCGATGGAGAGCAAAGACATCTTCCAAAGCATCATGTGCTAAAAAGCTCTTTATTAAAAACAGATTTTAAAACCGATGGAAGATTGCTTCTACAGGGCTTTCCTCCCGGATTGAGCGATTCGGGTGTTTTGACAAGGTGAAGACTGTCGGCGAATAGAATTTTTCATGGATGAAAGTGTTTCTTTGAACTCATGCCCAACTGATAGGAGCCTCTGCGGAGAAGAGAGCCTAAGACAGCGTAGCAATGTGGGAGTGTCAAAACAAAAGAATTGTGGCCGATCAAAACACTGTGGCAATTTGCGATAGCATTACTGGAGAGAAAAGTGGTGAAATCGCTCAGTTGAACAGTATGCACTGGAACGTTTTCTTTGAGCAAAGTTTTCTGGCCATTTATCGATTCCATTGACAGTTTGTTAAATCGAGAAGCGTAGTAGCTGATATTGCATTTTGGGAAAATGCACATAGTAATTGTAAGTGTTTACCTGTTTAGTTATAGCTGCTATTTTATCTAAAGAAGTTGTCTCCGTGTCAAAAACTACAAATCGATAATCACTGTAGCCGTGTTGTTGTGTCTTTTCTTGAACGCCAGATCGAAGATTTCCTAATTTTCTCCTTTGAGTATTTCTGATTTGCTGCTTCATTAAAAGCCATACAACGTCTGCTTCCTTTTTGCTTTTTATTTCCTCTGGTGGTTCGTAGCTGGATAACCCTTTTTTGTGCATTTTCTTATCTAATTGATGACGAGAATCGACCACAAATATCATGCAGTGTGTGGGAACTTCGTCGCGCACACGCTCTGTTGCTGTTTGTTCTTATTTGAAGATGAACTGTCTTTCCCAACACATTCTGCATTACTCTTTTAATAGAGTTTAGATTAAGAAAATACACTGCCCCTAAAAACAGCCCAAAATAAACTCTCTCGTATTCAGAGGAAAATTGCGTCGATGCGGGGCTGAGTTGTCGATCGCGAAACCATTCTTCACTGCATTCTTGTCAGGGAACTTTAACCGCCCTATTTTCTTTTTCTCGGTAAATCACATTACCACCAAAGAAAGAAGAATGTAAACCTAGCTTGCATACACGCGAAAAACACAGTCAACCAGGCCGGGGCAAAAATAAAATTGCGAAAGGAGTGTTGCGGCCATGTTTGTTTATCTTTTTTCCTGCATGACTCAAATTTTTAAAAGTCCCGCGGGTAAATTAGAACCCAATCTGCGCGCGCCAAAAAAAAACTATATCGAGCCACCTTAAAAGTGTACCCAAGATGTAGATGTGTTGCCGGTGTTTCTGTATGTCTTTGTTAAAACTACAGTGGGCCACAAGGTTAACTAGTAATAACAAAACGATCTTATTTCTCAACAGGAAAAATGTATCAAATTGACCCATGATGTGAAGAAGACTTTACCAAGTTGATGTCTGTGAATTAAAATAAAAATATGATAATATGCTAATAAAAAATGAAAAATTTAAGGGGTCATGTCTTTTCTTCTGGGCAAAAGCATAAAAAAACTGCACAACACAGTTTCGATGTCCTAATATTTCATCATTATTTTATCATTACAGTGGTTATCAATAACATGTGACCCACTACCTTACAATAGGGGAGTCTTTGTTTACCATTTTTGCCTCATTAGCATATGCGCCTCATTCTCTAACCTACCTACAAAACAATCAACTTTGAATATTGAAAGGACATAGCACATTAGCCACCCAACATTTTTGCAGTTTTTGATAGCAGATCTTAAATATTGCATGTAAAAAGCTGAAAATTGCTTAGATTACTAAGTTTAACAAGCTCTTTCAACTTTTGAAGACAATTCGTATTTAGCATGATGCCTTCTCTATGCAGATTCGTATGCTAATGAAGCAAAATATAAACAATGACGTCAGCAAAACGTAAAAATCGGTTTACATAGCGATCCAAAAATGTTTTATGACGTTGAATAAATTGTTGTTTTTTACAACCGTAATTGGCTAACAACTGGATTGTTTTAAAAATCTAACTTTTCCTTTGCTGTTAAGATGGGTCATTATTTAGTTTTGTCACTCTAAATCAAACCAGAAATTCAAAACAAAAATATTAAGTAACAGCTTTTTGTTTGGTTTACGTCCAGTAAACTAGACTTTGACAGTCTCGAATGGACTGTTTGTTTATGATAAATAACTGGGCTATGTTAATTCCCCATTCTAAAACGCCTCTTGACGACTAAAAGTAACAAACTATTGTGAATTTATTGCCGTACTCCTTTCTATATTAAAAAACGGGAGTTTTTGAAATGCCAAAATTTGACTTGGGAGCGCTCGTGAGTACTTGATAAATAACCTTCCCGCTCCCCTCCTCCCTCCCTCCTCTCCGCCGACCCCCCGATCCAATCTGAAATCGAGTCTGATTGGATGTTATCAAATCTCGTTTGACTATCTAGTCTCGTTTAGAAAATCGAACCTCATTTTGACAATCGAGTCTTCTAGTCTCGTTTATACAGTCGAGTCTCGTTTTGACAATCGAGTCTTCGTGTCTCGTTTCACCAATCGAGTCTTCGTGTCTCGTTTTAACAATCGAGTCTCGTTAGTTGAAACGAGTCTCGATTTGGGAAACGACACTCGAAGACTCGATTGTATTCCGAGTCTCGATGAAACACCACTGGTTTCCCAGAAACGGTGAGAGATCCGTTTGTTCTGTATGTTTACATGCTTTATGACTTATCAAACGCCCTTCGTTTAATCAGGTTTACTGACCAAGAAAGAGTTGAACTAGAACGATTTATGAAACAAAACATAGCATAAATTAACAGAACAAAACAAAGCAAAGCGAAGTAAAAGAACACTATGGTAGGACAAAGGACAATGTATACACTAATCCTAATAAACTCAGTGTTCTGGATGACATCTGTATGTTTTGACTTTGCCAGACGAGGTTCGAGTTATCGAGGGTATAAATATAAAGAAAATGACCTGAAGTGAAAACGAAATCACTTCGAGTTAGCGGGAGGTTCGCGTTATCGAGGGTTCGAGTTACTGGGGGTAAAATTACAGAGAATATATAAAGCAAAACCAGGGGGAATCGATTTGGTTCGAGGTAGTACGAGATTCGAGTTACCGAGGGTTCGACTGAGTTATCGGGATTCAACTGTAATTCGGAAGTGGAATAAACTAGTTCCTCCTTGAAGATTCGCCACTTGTCATTGCCGCGGCTTTTATAGGTTCCATCCTACATATGCAGACTTATAAGAACTTCTGGATAGTTGATTGGAAGGCTCTATTCCCTGTTGCATTTCTTGTCACAGTGACATTCTCTACTGTTACAGTCAACTTATGTATAAATGACCATAAATGTGGACAGTCTGCTATTTGATCTATCTGCTATTTGATCTATTTGCATTACTTTCTGTTAATTCGTGGATGCCAGCGTTTTCCTGAAAAAAATTTCATCGACTAGTTTTTAATATGGTACATGAATAATATACGGTAAAAATATTGTTTCTATTTGTCAGGAAAACGCTGGCATCGACAAATTAACAGAAAGTAATGCGAATTTTTAATTTTTTGATGGAAAATATTCAACCCAATTTTATTCGAAAACGCTCTCATAGAATTTTTTCAAATTTTGCAGTCTTGAAGACTTACATCTAGACTATAAGCGGCATACAGTCGTTTTAAAAGTTTAGGTCTAGATGTTGAGAAAATTACTAATAAGCAAAAAATGACGTCATCAGATCGTTGTTATGGTAACACCGATGTCAATAAAATCTACTTTTTTGGAAAGTTCATTTCATCTCTAGTAAATGTGTGAAGTAGCTTGCCTGACCGAGCTCAGACAGTGAAGTATCAGCCGTTCAAAGTTGGGACGTTGTGTCGCCAAAAAACCCAGTCGAGCCACCTTAAATACCTTTCGTTTCTTCCACAAATCTGATTCATTTTTGCCAAGAACACACAAAAAAACAAGGAATTTTGTTACAAGAAAGATTGCTAAAATGCTAGAGAATAAGCAAAGAAGCTAAGAAAAATTTACCCACTGTCTGATAAGAATTGAGCTGAATAAGCTTGTAAAATATGCGGACGTCCGAGGAAACAATTTATTCCTCCTTGTGAATGGAAAAGGTAGCCTGCCTATTTTTTATATAAAAAAAATAGCGAAGAAAGTTAAAATCCCACTTCAAACCCAGTACATTAAACAGTTATAGTGCGAAAGCGACGCGCTATATCGCGGGATACTTAGCCGACGAGGCCGTAGGCCGAGTTGGCTAGAATCAGGCGATATTGCGCGAGCTTGAGCACAATAACTGTTTTATGATTCAACACATTCATAAGAAATCAAAACATTCATTGAGATATACAACCTTTGATTAAGTAAAAAGGGTTTACAACAATATTTTATCTCGCGCCATTTCTTACACAACAAGCAGGGAATGCCAAAAATTTCGCCGAGCTAAAATTAATTTAGCATACACAGTTTGAGAGTTTCTACGAAGAGCTTTCGTCTACGTAAAGGACGGGACAGAGAAGTGACTACCCGAATTAAAACACCGTAAAATGGCATAGAATTTCTTAGTTACAAAAATGGAAGTGTTTCGTGTCTTAAAAAGTTCAATTCAGAATCTAAACAAATTGAACAAACACACGGCTGCCTAAACATAGCGGCGAAACTGAGTCTGAAAGAACTGCAGCGTGGATAGTATGTCTTACAAAAATTCACAGCTAATACCATACAAGAAACGGTTAAAACATCGTTACCTGTAGTTGATGTGGCTTATTAGTCCCTTCCATCAGCACCAAATTTTCAAACATCGAAGTATAAGCTGAGTCGATCGCTGTTGTTTACAATCTTGCTCGTTTTAGCTCCTACAGCCGTAATGGCGAGATTGTTTAACTTCAATCCGCTTAAAACAAAGATCAGAAACTTTTCTGAGGAAGTATCAAGTCTATATCATATTCCAGAGATGATTACTATAAGGCATTTTCCGATAATTGTGCTCCTTCATTCACTCCGTGTCGAGCGGTTGAACTTTGAACTAGCTTTAATAATAATAATAATAATAATAATAATAATAATAATAATAATAATAATTTTTATTCCTTCCAAAAAAAAAGACTGCGACACGACGCGAAAATTTCGAGCCTTTTTTGTCCAATCATGAGATCAATAATTTTTCTTTCTTTTCCCTTTTTTTTTCTAGTAGTTCACGCATTTTTCTCCCCAAAACACGAAATTGCAGGCAGCGGTCATTTTCACTTTCCTTCAAAATGCGAAATTTACCTCCATCGCTAGATATACGTCGTGCAGACCTAACGTATATCGAGAACTTTATGACCTTATTTGGGCAGTGCATCAATGTGTTGAATTATTATAATGCTTTTAAAATAGTCCAAGTTACTCTAACATAGGCACGCATTGCGTGCAAAAATTGAAAATTACCTAAATGATATGTTATAATCCAAGTTATAAAATGCAGTTTGGTGGTGCACGCATAGTTGGATTTTTCGCAATTATCTCTACATTACACAGTAAGCCATAACATCATTGCGAATTTGAAGATCATGTTCCGCATCACATCATTTGAAATCCGCTTGCCGTTTTTACAATAAAACTATACTTTCTTACTTAAGTTCAAGCACGGCCTGTTAACCGTAGTCCACATTTTTTGGACGCCTCATCCCCCACAGACCATGCTACCATTCTTGCATAGAGCGCACTGCAAGCGGTATTTCCGAATAAATGTCCTTGATATTGCAATATAGCAAGCTAGTCGGGAATAGAGCACAGTTCCCAACCAACAGATTTTCAAAACTTTACACTTTTAGTGTTCGAGGCAATAATCGCGAAGATTCAAGATGGCTGATTTTCAATTCATGTCAAGTGCCCATCTTTGACCATCAGTAACACCATTTTAGAAGCGAGAATTTGATTGGCTGACATAGTACATGGTGTACATACTAGAGGCAATCTGATTGGTGTGACATAATCCAAGACATACATACATTCATTCATACATACATACATACATACATACATACATACATACACGCGCGTGTACAAACATCACAAACCAATCTTTGCGCCTGCTAAGAGCTATTTTTTTCAAAATAGCTAAAAATGGAGCCTTTTCGATCGCATTGTAAGATGTAAGCTTTGCCATCTTTTTGTAGTACGCGAAATTTCAATCAAAGAATTATGTTTACACCGACTGATCATTTTTATAAACAAACTATATGATTAATAAGTTGCTGGATTTTCCAGTTATCGATGATGAAAGAGGCACAGGCATTCACAATTTCAACGCGTTTTTCAGTTGATCGATCTCGAGAAATTGTTGGTTTTTGTGGAATAATTTTTTTTATTTTAAGGATAATATTGCATTTTCAGACAAAATATTAATAGGTTTTCCCATATCCATAGTATTTTCATTGCTTTGCTGCCAATTCTTCCAGTGATCATCCCATAAAGTCGAAATTTTTGTTTTGCCGTTGGCAGCTATTTTAAACTTTCCGGGTCAGAGTGCTCGTCACGATGGTCATCAGCTCATTGGCCGCGCGATCCCCATAGGAAAGATTACGAAGTTCACCTCGCCCCCTGTTCCATCAGCTGTAAACTTTTCTTGGTAATTCTGCTGACCAGCGCGTAAGGCTTTCGTGGCAAAGGAATAGCCGATCGTCGAAAAAGGGGACATTTTAAAAGCGCTGCTCTGATGTTTTGTATCTGGAGTCCTTTGATGGACCATTCAAACCGATCTGCAGACTTGAAATCGATTTTTCAACAGAGACACGCATTTTAATACATATCTACGTACGCTGAAATAATAACATTTTACCTCCACATTTGCCATTTGTCTTCATGGCCTAATGGCGTAATGCATGTAATTGCCAGTTAGATGACCCCAGTTCGAATCTTGCCCGGGACCTTTTTTTGTTGTTGTTGTTGTTGTTGGCGTTCGTCAACTGACTCGTTACGTTTAATTTTAAACAAATATCGAACCGTGTCAGTATGAAAACATAAGCTTACCGCAATATTGCGTTACGCGTTAGCCATTTCTTATTCACGGGTTGGCTCACGGGAACCTTTGATTTTCTCTTTGGAATTGATTCGTACAGGTTAAAGCTCAATGGAAAACCATTAAGTTGTCCTGTGGACCGCAAGAACCTGATACGAGACAAAGTAGGTGACCCTTGATACTACAGTATGTTAGTTTATAGAAATGTAGTAACATAACCAAAATGATGTGTGCAAGTATTGCAGCTGGTTTAGTTTGAATCGAATTTTACTTTGAACGTACTGTGCTTATCGTCTGCGATAAATGGAAACTGACCTAGAATTAGTTTTGCAAACCATTTAAGTTTGTTAGTGGTTGATTTATAGTAAAGTAAAGTAAGTAAAGTAAACTTTATTTCAGCAGGGTGGCCCATTCAGTTCGAAGGCTGGTATCCAGAGGGGCCCTGCATTTAAAAAATACTTTACATTATGTTAATGTTAAAGCTTCCTTTCCAGGTCACCAGGACTTCTCCACCGAATGGTATCGAGATCGCTATGCATGTTACTGTTATTATTATTTTCTTAGGTTGTAGCTGTTCGCTTTTAATGGATAGGTTTTTGTAAATTGGTAGCAATATTTTTGTCATCTAAGTCAATCTTCACAATTTCACAACTTTGTAAAGAACAAGAGTCCAATTCTTTTTCACATTTTTGCAGGGTGACGGAATGTGTCTACGTCGTGATGATATCCATTGATGAAACTAAATCCAGAGTATCATTTTTTAGAAATGTTATGATAAAGGCCTACGAATGGACCAAAGTCAATTTATTTTACTCAATTAAATTTTTTGTTGCAGGACATTTTTACTGATAAAGCGACGGAAAGAAAGATTCTTTCCTTCATTATCAGATGCCCAAGTGAACGATGTCAGTGGACTGGCGAGCTAAGGTCAAAAGATGTAAGTCTCCATTCTCTCTTCTTTTTGTCATTCGGTACTTTTTTGGGACTTGAATCGATTGGTCAATTTGACGAGAAACGTGCAGGGAAAATATGATTATCTTTTTATATTGTTCTTTTCGACTGAAACCAGCAACTATTGACATATACTTCCAACCAACCAATTAATACACCAGAAACATTAACCCTATATTTTCCACTTTGTTTATTTAAAAAGAACCACTTAGTATCGTGTCCTCTCAAAGTTGTTTCCTGTACGAACGAAAACTGTCACGTGACTCTGACAAAGAACAAGCTAAAAGAACACGTAACCACGTGTCCATGGAGGATTCTTCAGTGCATCCACTGTAACGCGGCACATCCTCAGTGTAAAACGGAGGTAAGAATTTGTTCTCATTATATGCTGTTGTGAGCAGGGCGGCGGGTTTTTTAATGACGTGCCAATTGTGGCGGCATATGAGCATAACTTAAGGTGGCTGAACACAGTTTCACTGTACCTATGCGTCATTCATTGTCATTTTAAAACCACTAACGTCTGAGCGCCCAAAATTGGCGAGGCATACGATTAAGCAACAAGCTATATATTTTGATTTTTTTTGAGATTTTAGGGTGTTGCCATGGCAACACGGTGGATTGAAAATCAGCCTGCAATATTTGGTTTCTTTTATTTTCAAAAAATCTAGTCATTAGATTTTGTCCATCATTTGTCTCAGTAAACTCGTAAAAATATTCGCATGTTAACACTGGTCTCATGTAATTTTGACAGAGGGATCTTCCGTAATTTGTGGTTTAATATGTTTGCGTTTTGTAAAAATCTCCTCTGTTAGATTTCAAATTTTTGATGGCAGGTGAGTTCGGCATATTCGGAACTATTATTGGGCCAAATTTCGTGAAATTCTAATGAGTAGTTTCGTAGAAATCAGCACGTTTCCGAGAAAAGTCGCTAAAACATCCAGTCACAATTTTTTGGTCAACTGCGCATGCGTTGCATTTGACTGGGTTCTCGATTCAAAGACAAAAACCAAAAAGGCAGTGTATTTCTTCAATGGTTCTATATATTATCTATTGATTCAACAAACATTTTTACGAACAAAAAATTGTTTGATTTTAAGACGAAAAACAACACTTTCGCGATCCACGCTGAGCAAAATAAAATGATCGCTGAACAGGCGCCACGTTTGTTTTTCTCAAAACTCTGCGCGCGCTGACTCACGTAAGCAGCTAAAATTGAAGAGCGCGCGCAAACTGTGTTCAGCCACCTTAAGGGCCCATTATAGTATCTTTTCAGGCCGTTGCTAGGGAAAAATCAGTTTGCTCTAGCTCGGCAAATTTTTGCTATATGTGACCAAATTTGAACAGCAACCTTTAAGTACACCTGTGGTTCGGGTTGTGACGTCATCAGGCCACGCCCAATGTCACGTGACCCAAAACAGAAAAATGAGTGTAGCTTCAGAAACTTACAGTTTTATCAAAATTTTTTTGCATCATTGGATTTTATGCAGCATTTAAAAAAAACGTAAGCATGCGTTTTCTTTAAGGATGAAAAGTAAAAATAATATGAGGAAAAATGTGTTCTCAAAACCACGTTTTTGCGTCTTAATTTTTTGTTTTTTGATTTTTCGCAAAAAGCATGCTTACGTTTCACGAAAAATCTTTTATCTTTCGATTGAATTTGTTAAAAATAAATTAGCCTCTATTTGCGCCGAGTTGGGTTCGCCTTTGTCTTTACCGGCTTCCTGTGCTATAAATTGGAAACTGCCGATCTCTTGAAGTAAGACCTTCATTTCTTAGGATTTGTTGAGTATGGTTATCGTTTGTGAAGTACGTTTCAACCTTCACTCGAAAAAGTTGCCTTTCTTTGCAGACAAGGAGAAACGAGTCATGCCTGTGTCTGTCAGATCACAAGCCTTCGATCACTTTAGCAGGCATGGGTGAGCAGGAAAATGCCTTCAAATCCAAAACGTCCAAAGCATTGGTTTGGGAACTCACGCATCTGTGAGACGGTTTCCCTTGAATTTGAAGAGCAGTATGGCACTTACATAAAAAAGAAAGAAACTTTTCTTTCTCTTTCTTTTCAAACAACAGTCGACAATCTTAGGAGCAAAAAATATAGAGGTCAATATAATTACTAGATATCCTCCATCGACAATTTTTCCCCCCTCTAAAATAGCAACAAAGCCATTAGAGCAGTCCTATTTGTTTTATCAGAAGCTTATTAGTTTTGTGCTTCTGATTTTATCACATGCAATGTTTTTAAGTTATATACAGATCGAAACGGAAAAGATGCAATGTTATTTTGTTTTGTTTGCCCAAAATTATGCGCTGTTTAATTTGTTTTATGTGCAAACGGTTATCTCAGTTAAGTGGCCATTTTTGGCGGAATAGCTCGAAAGAAATCAAACAGTTAAGAAGTACTCGATTATCATTAAAGTGGAAGGCAGAATAGGCGAAGTCAAAAGACAAAAGTCCAAGGTTGAAGTCCGTGTTTTGAATAACAAGAAACCTAAGTTATGCAACACCAGCGTCGAATCCATCTAAATCGATGGTTCAATTTGTTTTCATTCAATGAAAATATAAATCTAAAACGTAAACATCTTTTTTCAATAGGTACAACGCACTGTCTTACTTTTTTAATTTGAATTTTTTTTTTTTTCACTGAAGTTTTTGCCTGAAGTTGCATCGTATCAACACACAATGACAATATTTATCAGTTAATCCCGAAGTTAAACGATCTTCCACGGACGGAAAAACGTACGAGTAATAAAACTAAACGAATTGAAAATAATTTTTTTATTAATAATTTCCATCAAACAAATTTGAACTCATTGTACTTTGTTCATTCACACTTCGTTGAAATCTGTACAACTTTGACGGCTTCTAAGTTTATACAAAATCGGCCCTGAAAAATACGTAAAAACTGTAGCTACGAGAAAAACAAACGTGCTACACTTCGCGTTGAAATTGTAAAAACTCGAGCACTTTTCTGCAAATGTTAACATCTTACTCACATGTTGGCTCCAGATATATCCTCTAACTTCTCAGTCCAGAATTCCAGTTGACCTGGTCAGCATTGACAAAAAGAAACGAAAAAACGGTACGAAGACTGAAGCAGTAGGAATAAACTTTCAGCAGATTCCGATATCTGTGAACTGATCAGTTGAGCGTTCTTACTCCTTCAGTTATTTCTACGTTTTGAATCAGCTTGAAAACCGTCCAAGACGAATCTTTCCAGAGAAAAAATATCCAGCTTCAAATAAGTTTAAGTACTAACCAATAATTCAGGAGTTAAACGAGACGAACTTCAAATTTGGCATTGTTTAGGACAGTTTTGAATTTGTACGGACTCTCGCGCGAAGCTGCCTGTCACTTTCACCGGAAGTAAAATTGTACTTGATTTAGCTCTGCATAGCAACCGCATTACCTGGCAACGGAATACTATAATGGGCCCTTAAGGAGGCTCGAAAGGGTTTTCAGCTGCGTGCGCGCGCGACGTGCACTCGTCATGTTTTGACGCACGCGTCAGCTGATTTTCCTATCAAAAAGTAGCGCGCGCAGCTCACCGGAAATAAAAATACTGCGTAAAATCGCGCGAACCGGAAATAAATCGTGTATAAAATATTCCTCGTTATCTCAAAACTTTGCTCGGTGACCTATGTTGAAATTTTTCATGCAAGTAGCATTCAACTTTATCTAACATTTGAGACATTTTGGAAAAAAACTGTACAGTGGAATTTTTTTTAATCTTTAAAAGGCCTTTTTCGATTTATCTCGATTTCCACAATACAGATTTTTTTCAAATTTACACAGGAGGTGAGGAATATTGCAAACTTTTAAAAACGCTTATAAAAAACATAGGTCACCGAGTTAGCTTTAAAGATAGATTTAAAAAACTGACTTTTGAGGGGTATCTCTTTGGAGGGTTATAGTTACCATGACAACAGATATGACGTCATAAATGGTCTTGAAGGAAACTTTAACAACCATGTCATAAGCTTATCTACAATTTGTTTCAGAGACTAAAACCATAAAATTTTAATGTGTAATTGTTCTGACATGTACATAAGCTGTAAGGGCCCTTTCGAGCCTCCTTAAATTGATTTTTGATAAGTTTGGCACTGAGATTTCCCCGCAATTGTATTATTAAACAAAATGTTAATTACATTTTTTTAAATTGTAAGTAAGAATGTAAGAAGATGAAACCTCCTTAAATTATTGTGATGAGAATCGCGTATCTTGATATGTGACTTCTTATTTTTCCCAAATTGTTTAGCTTATGTCTCAATAATTTGATTGCATTTTAAGGTTCATCAAACTGAATGTAAGAGATTCCCATTAAACTGTCCTCAGAGCTGTGGTGCCGTCATCCCAAGAGAAGGGGTAAGTTTTCTGTAAGTACTTGAACTTATTTACTAACTGTATGACCTTGTTATTCATGCGCAGGGTTTGCCCTCCGTTTTTTATCTCGTGAATACGTGAAGCCTTTAACGAGATATAGTATACGAGTACAGATATGCAAATTTGACACTTCATGTCCCTCAGTCGTAAACTTGTTAACTCCCCAGGGTATTACGTAATGTCTCGTTTCAGACAATGCACATTTATGTTTCCAATATTGTCGCGAACAAAATAATTGCAGCACTCGCATCATTAATTCGTTGAGCATATGATTCACTATAGAAAAGAAGAGCAGCTTGACTTTTTAGAAAGGTTTTTTAGGATCGGGCTTAGGATGGACAAAATGTAACGTTGGCAAGACGGTTATGTAAACTGCGATGAGGCTAGACAGTTCTGACACATCGTTACTAGTCTAAGTTTTCAAGGCAACCACCAGGGGTCTAATCAGATTATGTATTGCTTTTATTAAGTTTGATTTTCTCGTGCAACATGGACTTGAGTCATGATTTTGCTGACGTTATTTCTTTTTTGCGTTTGAAGTCGCTCAATATCAAAACGTGTTTACCGCACGATGTCGGAGGCGCAATTATTTTCACATCATGACATGTTTGAAATATTATCTTCGTCACATATGTCGCACTTTAATTTGTGCCGCTCAAAACGTGGACTTAATTAAAATAGAAACGTGGCTTACACAGATGCGCATTAAAATGCAAGGGATAATTCTTGGGAACATGCGGGTTCTTATCGTCTTGTTGCTTCACAAAAATTGTTGTTTTTTTTTATGTTACATTTAAACATACGACAAATGTTTCGTATACATGCGCATGACGTACGTTTTAAGGGGAACCTCGACGACTGAAAAACAGTTTTAGAGCCAAAGTATTCGTAATGCATGGTTATATTTAACTCATGCCGGAGTTTTTAGTCGGTATCTCCGTAACTGTTTACTGAATGCGAAGTGTTCTTTTTGCACTTTAAATTTCCCGCGCGCCGTCACGTTTTCTTTATGGTAATTTATGACGTCATTGCGTTGTCGAAGATGTCAATAAGGAGTTTACAGAAGATTTCGCGGTAAAACCGGACAATATTCAGCCAAAAATGCATTAAAACATATATATATATATATATATATATTTATAAATCTACGCGATGTTGACTTAAATGTCGTATTGAAAGCTCACGACAACGCAATGACGTCATAATTTCCCATCAAACTTTGCGAAAACAAACATGGCGGCGCGCGGGAAATTAGAGAGAAAAAAAGATTTGTAATCATCTTTAAAACCCTTAAACTAGTTTAACAATGACACGAACTAATTTAGTGTATAAGTCAATCCTGTAATTCTCCTATCGAGGTGAACGTTGCTTTTATACACAGCATACAACTTGAGGCCGAATTTGTCGAGATTCTGTAAAAATATAAGCTATTTTTAATTTAGAGCTCTTCCACGGCTTAAGCAAAACATTGCTCTTTCGCGCTCGTAAGCATATTGTCAATTTATTCCACATTTTATTGCCGCTTCTTTGCAATGCCTATGTAGTAGCAATCCTCGCTGCCTGTAGTGAGTAATTTCAAGACTTTTTTAACTAATGAACAATAGAAACACATTTAGAAATTTAGACTTCGGGACTGGACTTCTCTGGATTATGGACTGTGCTCATTGCTTTTAAAAGTAGCCTTTTCAAATGTAATAGAGTGTAAATAGTCAAAGCGAGTACAGAAAAATACCACCCAAAAAACAGGAACTATTGCCACAAAATAGCACGATTGACCCATCCCATGTTTTATAACCAGAAGAAGCTTTCCATAAAATGGTACGTGTAGGATCGTGAATCAGGATAAAGCCAAGCAAATAAATTACTGTGGTGATTGAATTTTTATGAAGATGGTTTCTCTTTCAAAACAATCTTCGTTGTGGAGAGTTTTGATTTCCGTCCAACGTCCAGAATTCAGACGTTCCACTCAAGCCATGAATGAATGCACCTGTGTCAGGCCTTCTTTCCCTTCCCTCCCTCCCCCCACCCTCCCCCCTCTCTTACGTATGCGCATGAGTATAGGTTACTTGGAGCCTCTTGTTCCTTAGAAAATTAATCTTTCAATTTAAAACTATTTGTGTAACATGATGTTTCTTTGTAGGTAAGACATAGTAGACAAAAGGCGTGCGTTAAGACCTAATGATCTGAACGAATGTTTGCCAAACATATGGCGAAATGAACGTAGTTTGTTGAAAATTCAAGATTTAAAGCTATATAAAAACACGATAAATAAAAAAAAGATGTCAAATGATCAGTAATGAAATGAGAAAGATGTAATGTTCATCATTTCACCGAGTCTCCGACAGGAATCGAACCAATGACCCTCTGCCCACCGGTCGGATGCATGTTCTCATCTTTGAGCTACGCTACTCAAATTATTGTTTCTTTGTTCCACGCTTGTGACATGATGAACATCCCATATTTCTTATATAATAAGACGTTGAAGTATTAAAATATTTAAACTTTCACTGCCATTAAGGCTCTTTTTCGTTTTTAACCGTCTTCTTTTACCTTCAGCTAGACATAACTGACACGTTCATATATTTATTTAAGACAGTCGACTTTAATGTCTTTTTCAGATTTCAACCCACACTGAAAAGGATTGTCCGCTGGCCATAGTTTTCTGCCCGTATGCTCAGATGGGCTGCACAACGAAGGTAATACTAAATTAACTAAGGGATAAGAAGTGGTGGACAAATCGTGAAACAGCATTTTTATTCAGTATATTGCATCCTTATACTTACATTGCATTTTCCTTATGTTGTTCTTTAATTAATTGACCCTACATGCTGTATAATCCTCTAACTTTACATCGTGCATAGAGGTCATATTAATTATCATTATTATTATTACTCGTGGCGAAGCACACGAGCTGTAAATCCGGCTTTGACTTTTCTTGTTTTTTTTTTTCGTGTCTCATTAGCGCATGCAAATTTATGCATGTATATTTTAGTTTATGTCGACGACTATATGGCTTTCAGCCATGAAATACATACCACAGAATTTCTCCGTGTGTTGACAGTGACAAGCAAAGTAAAGAACTACAGCGTACAATTGCACGTTTTCAAGACAATGCAAGGCGTTCATGGATGGATAGGACCGTTTGATATTGTGTTCGCCGCTTATTCCTGTGGGATTTTTGTTCCGGCAAGTTTTGTGTTTTATATAACTTGCAATTTGCTTAGCGATCGAGCTTTGAAGTGTCGGCTACTGAATGTAGTGAATGTAGTGTAGTCTTACTTTTAAACCCGTGTACACCAAATTGAAGAAACGTTGACCCGTGAAAAGCACAAACCATGAACGATGAGACCGAATGGGATTATGGGTAGGCAGCATTGGCAAGCTGAGTAATATTCCATTTCTCGATAATCAGATGTTTTCTTTGCTTGAGACATTTTAAAGCATGATTCATGCATCTCGTGTTGATATAAGGTGTATTCTGTTAGAGTAAAAAAAAGTAAAGTCGCGCACACGAGCCAGAAGGCTCACAACGGCCGGAGCTTAAACCCGGTTTCTGTAGCATGAAGCGACTAGGAATATTGCTACTCCCCCCTGGATGGGATGCTAGTCCATCGCAGGGTTACCCCCAGCATTTTTGTCGCCGGTACCCATTTATACACCTGGGTGGAGAGAGACAGTGTGGAGTAAAGTTTCTTGTCTAAGGAAACAACACGACGGCAGAGACCAGGCTTCGAACCATCGACCTTCAGGTTGAAAGCCCGACGCACTAACCACTAGACCACCGTGGCTCCACAATTTAATTTACCCAATTTCCCAGTAAACCTTTGGGTCGCATCGTTCATGGTTTATGCTTTTCACCCGACAACGTTTCTTGAATTTGGTGTATACACGCAAGCATAATGCATGGGTTATCGGAAACGGTGACTAAATAATATTCTCTCATTCACTCACTCGCTCCTCAATTCCATCAGCTGTAAACTTCGTGAGTATTAAATGCTTTGTTACGAATACGTTTCGTAACAAGAACAACGTGAATCCAGCGATAACAATAATTAATTTGATTTATACGAATATAAACAACAATAAGCTTAAAGATGTTTCGCATTTGGAGTTTTTAGTGCAACGTTAAAATCTATTTAAAAGGATTTTTCAACCGAGACACGCGTTTTGATGCGTATCTACTTTAAAATAATAATAAAATTCAAAACTGATCGACTAAGTGTTCTTCGATAGCGCAGTGGATAGATGTTCCGGCTTAGCCCCGGACGGCCCGAGTTCAAGTCACGCTCGAGATTTCTTTTTATCTTTTTTTTTGTCCTTTTTTTTTCTTCTTCGGACTGGACATTATGAAAGTGATGTTCTGTTTTTTTTTCTCCCGTTCGTCAAAAATCCTTACGTTTAATTTTTTTTTTAAAATATCGAACCGTGTCAGCGTGGAAACGTAAGCTTACGGCAATATTGCGTTACGCGTTCGCATTTCTTCTACACGGGTTGGCTCTTGGGAGCCTTTGATTAGACATAATTTTAAGCTTCTGTTTCTCCGTAAAAGCACTCAAAACACTCGGGGAAACAATGCTGCAATAATTTAAAAACGCCACGAGTTCAAGCTGTGTACAGCTTCTTGTTATTATTATTATTATTATTATTATTATTATTATTATTATTATTATTATCATTAATAATAATAAGCTTTATTAACATTTTAAAAAATATCTTAATTACATAAGATAATTATTATTATCATTACATGTGAAACCGGGAAATAATATATTATAATTAATTTAAGATATTCTGTAGACTCTGGTCCGAAATACAGAACAGAACTTGATAGACGTTGAAGAAAAATCCTCGCCATTTAAGTAAATCCTGTAAATAAACATACACCACACGATCTACTTGTCAAAGGTGCAACTTGTGGTGTTGGGGGATCAATAATATGAGGAGTTTGAGGGGTGTTAAACGGCAACAAAGTAGTGACTGATTGTATGTCATGTGTTTGCCAGTGAATCTAACAAATTCATTTACTCCCGGCGTAGCATGAATCGAACGAATCCGAACCAAAAACCAATCGAACCCAATCGAACTAAATCGTTCGATTGGAGTTCGATTGGTTCGGCAATCGAACATAATCGAACTGGAACTTTTGGGTGAGTTCGATTAAGTTCGATTACCGAATCCAACAATCGAACCCAATCGAGGCGATTGGTTCGATTTTGTTCGGTGGAAGAATTTCACCCTTTAACTGATATTACTAGCGGAGCATATTGTGAGAGATATTAACACATTTCAATTAACTAAAATCTTTATTGTTACGGTGATTCGAAATTGATTAATTTACAATATAACATGAACAGCTCAGTACTTCATATCGCTCGGAATAACACCGAACGGGGATAATATTAAAATGTTTATACCGTCGTCGGTAAAGTTTCGGATAGATTACTAAAAAACGACCACTGCAACTGGATCTGGACGCACGCAACGGTGTACAGTGTGTACAGAATAGTTACCACTAACGCTAAAAGTGTTCTCATTACCTCAAAGTAGATTTCTATTAAAACTGCAAGTGGTGTTTGCAGAAGCTGCTGCAAAATGCAAGCAATGTAAGCTAGGCTTTCAATGTTAGAACAGTTCATTAAATGTAACAAAAATAAGACTAACGCCAACAACAAAATTTTTTTCTCAACATCATAATCTATAAAGTAAACAAAGTATGGATTGTTCGTGCGCTCGTCCGCTTTGGTGTTCGGTTCTTCTGCTGGTTTTGGGATATCCGGAATGGAAGCGACGTAAGTGGAGTACTTTAAAGTGGTTAAAGATGTGGAAGATGAATCCGATGATGTTGATGTTTGATCTTGAACGAGGTCGGTGTCTGTGGTATGTTCCCTTGACGTGCTGTTGGCCCCATCGGCCTTTTATCGCTCCGTCAAAACTCTTTCAACGAAACTTAACTTATAACTTACTTGACCGCAATGCTTTGTTTCAGACCAGATTAAACTAGTTTTATATTTCCGATTGTTGAAGTGTTCGATTATGTTCGATGAGTTCGATTACGTTCGATTGTTGAAGCGTTCGATTACCGAACGTTCGATTGCGTTCGATTGGCAAAATTTTTCGGTGAGTTCGATTAAGTTCGATTACCGAACCCAATCGAACCCAATCGAACGATTGAGTTCGATTAGGTTCGATTACCGAACGTTCGATTAGCTACGCCGGGTTTACTGCATAGAGCGCTACAGTGTTGCTTATCATAACTATAATCAACGATATATATTTTTTCAGATTCAGCGAAGAGAGGTTGAATCACATCTTGAAACGACCACCAGATTTCATCTTGACTTGGCTTGTGTGAAGTTGAGCGACACACAAGAGACCACAAGAAAACTTGAGGAGAAGGTCAATGTTCTTGAAAAAATTATGCAATGTTCGGAAGAACAAAATTTTTTTAAGTGGAAGATCAGTGGCTTCAGTGAAGCCTTGACAAAAGCCAAAAATGGAGAAAAAACTGTAATATTTAGTGAACCATTTTACAGATATGGGTATAAAAGTAGATTACGTTTGTATCCAAATGGTTTCGGCATTGGAAAAAACACTCACCTCTCGGTAGCAATTAATACAATGAAAGGTAAACACGATGACATATTACCCTGGCCTTTCCATAAAAAGGTGACATTTACGTTGATTGATCAACAAGAAGATGCAAACGACAGAAAGAACATTGTTAAGTCCTTTATAGAAGACCCTGAAGACCCTGAGAAAAAGGAATACTTTGCGAGGCCTGTGACAAATGAGAACCGTGGATATTGCATCCTCACATTTGTACCACAACACAAACCAAGGGAAAGGCGTTACATTGTGGACGACACCATAATTATTCAAGTGCAAGTCTCTCCACCAAAATAGCGACAAACACAGCTGATCAAAACCTAATAACTTTTGTGTAGGTGCAATAAATTTGTATTACACAGCCTGAAACTAAGCGAAAGACGCTTCATTGTTTAAACTAACCAGTCGGCAGAGGTAAAAGAAAACAGGACTTAGAGAGCACAATTAAAAACAACAGTTTAGTTAATGTTTAGGTGTGATTCCGTAACCAAAAATGTTGATCAGAAAAGAATAAGTCACATAATTTTTGTGTGGGTATATTAATTTTCATTATGAACTCTTCTATACTTATGTCGTGAATGCATGATTCAATAAAATATATTTTATGCCTTTTTTAATATTTTGATCGAAAATTCCAATAAGCAACTTATCCTAGTTCGAATGAAATGTATAATTTATCACGTAACAAACTGGTTAACATAGTTCTGGGAGACACACTGAGAGATACTAAACAGCGCATTCTAGATTATTCATCAGAGTGCACCATTAATTGTAGTCTTTATAGTTGAAAAAGGTTTGCTCTTCTGATTAACAATATGCAGTTACATTGTATGTATACATCGTGTATACTGATGTCAAATAAATGCTTTTAATATTTTTCAGCTATCAGTGTCAGATAACAGGGTCGTTGTACCTTGTATCGCGACTGGATCCAAAAGGAAATGAAAACAAATTAGAGAAATTGAGTGAGCGGTAGCAACATCAAACTGCGCAGGGTATTTTTTTTAATTAACGCGCTTCTTATCCACAAAAGCTGTAAAGTTGAAAAATGAGGCTACCCGAGAAAAGATGGGTAGGAGAGAAGATGGTACGCGGATCTTCGGCGCTGCATATTTTCCTCTACAAGAGAACAGATCAAAGGCTCCTTGCGAGCCAAGTCGTGAATATGAAACAACCATCGGACCTTTTCCTACCCTACACAAGGTGGGTCCTCTTAGGTTGTACATGTTATGACTACTTCCCTTATGTTGCAGATCCACGTACCAATATCTTTTACCAAAGAAGGACCTCTAAAACCTTTATAACACCTTCGTGTGTAGCTAGCAAACACGAAGGAATGTGTTTACTAGCGAAAATGAAAATTACGGGACAATCTCACCTTTTCCTTCATTATTAATGTCAGATATCCTTGCCAAACAATAATAACTAGTAAAAGAACCCCAACGTTTTCCCAAACCGGCGTTTCAGCTCATCGAGCCATTTTTGTCGAGCATTCGTAAACACAGCTGCCGCAATGGCGGACTTGGTTTACTCCCATTTTCTCCATGTATGCTATTACCGAAGTGTAACATATCAACAATTTAATATAACTTTAATATAAAGTTTACGATGAGCGGGTGACTTTTCTCCAGTAACCGCAATAACTCGTATTCACGACTTAAAAAGCTGATCAGGAGAGAATCAGTGATATTTTTTGTTTAGGTACATTACGTAATGAATGTCATACAAGTGTCGGAAATGTGCCATTCAATTAGAGAATCTCGTATGTTAGCTTGTAAAATACCACGAAATTAAACTCCCTCGATCAGTTATATATTTTGATTTAAAACTCCAATAAGCAATTTACCCTTACTTGACTGAAATGTATAATCACATGACTCACTGGTGGCACTTACTGGTGTTCTGGGGCACTCTAAAGATAGCATTAACTTATGCAGCTATTTAATGAAGGTATATTGACGTATATCCTAAATTACAAGCGCTGACTCTTACAATTACGTAATAAACGAAAACTTTTTAATTAGCTCCTTTCAATACAAGATGCTAATAGTATTGTGTACTTACGTGTTGTTCTCAAATAAACACTGCCTCTTCCAGCTAAAGGCTGCTTTACACGCACGGCGCAAACATAAGCATAAGTCGTGAAACCGGTGTGACGCAAGCATAAGCGCCTTGTACTTGCGATATCCTGGTTTAGACATACGATGCATTGACGCAAGAATAAGCACAAGAAAATGGAACGATTTCCTTGTTTGTGCTTGTATTTATGCTTGTATCATTGCGTTACACGAGTAAACAAAGATAACACAATCATAAGCACAAGCAGGTGGCGCAAGCAAAGAAAACAGAAAAACAGTCACAACCTGTTAGCGTTCATTTTTCGGCCATCAAGCTGGATTAGAATTTGGCGCCAAAGACAGTCACGCTTAACTTTTATGACCGCTTTGTGCCTGTGTATGTCACCTTAGTCTTATTGCACGTGCCATGCAGACAACAGATTGTATGTATCGTAACTTTAAACAGGAAATCTAAAAGCGCCTAAAAAGACTGATGAGTGGTAGGTTTTAAGTCGCAGTGCACGATTTGTTAAACTGAAACATTTCTCCCACATGGTACTTCTCTGGTAAAGACGAGGAGGAGGGAAGATGGTCCTTCGGTTCTTCATATTTCCCTCTCTCCGATCCTCGCTCCATCATTTTCCCTGATACAACGGGAACAGAAAAGAGGCTTCTGCTGAGGCACCGGCACAGTTGGAGACTCAGTGACCACTATATGATGTATGTGACGTATTAGCATTTTAAACTTCATAGAGGCTGTTTACTTCTCATCTCCTCATAGGTAGCCCAAGCTATATGTGTCACAGTAACCGTTACGAGCGAAATTATAAGGATTTGTATGAGAAAAAACGGTCCATTCTAGGAACTAAAAAATACGAACAAGATTTTAATAAAAATTGCCTACCTTACTTCGCTTGTGTGTTTCCTTGTCTCCTGTGTGGTTTTTGGGGCGATTTAGAGCATTTCCAGTGAGTTTTAGTTCCATTTTTTTTTCTCTCCATATATCCTTTCTATATAGAGAGAAAACAATGGAACTAAAACTCACTGGAAATGCTCTAAATCGCCCCAAAAACCACACAGGAGACAAGGAAATACACAAGCGAAGTAAGGTAGGCAATTTTTATTGAAATCTTGTTCGTATTTTTTAGTTCCTAGAATGGACCGTTTTTTCTCATACAAATCCTTATAATTCCGCTCGTAACGGTTACTATGACACATATAGCTTGGGCTACCTGTGATCTCCTTAAATGGAATAAGTCAACCAAACTTTCTCCAATAATAAAGCCTCTGAAATATGACACCCTACCGAAAATGAATAAATAAATAAATGAATAAAGAAATATATCGCTTGTTATTTTCGGCAGTTTATGATATGTTAATTAACTAGTATTCTCTCTTTTCTCTCAGGGAAAGCGAAGGCGAAATGCACGAGCGCGCGTGACAGTCACGTGACAGTCACCTGCAGAAAATTGCCCTCACTTGGTGCGTTTTGCTTGCCTGATTTTTTCGCTCGTTCGACAGAGATAAAAGAGACACTACTTATAGTCTAAAGATATGTACACACAGGACCCGAGACACCACGGTATGTTAAATACAGTCAACTTCCGCTTTGCGCATACCTAACTATAAACGACAACTTACAATATTACAGACAGGAGTTTCAGCGAATAGGATGTACTGTAAATAATTTCCGGTGTTACGGTCTTTTTCTCGTATAACTGACACCAAATCCTGGTCTCGAAGGTGTCCGTTACAGTTGGTGTTGGCTGTAATTACAGCAACACCCCAGCGCAATAATGAACGCTTTCTTCAGTTTAGTTTTGACTCGTTTCGTCAAATGCCAGGAGATAAACTAAACAAATAGTTCCGCGGCGCGAGATTAAAAACTTCCAACTCGTAGCTAAGCGCAAAAAAGCAACAACTACAAAAACCGTTTTTGAAACCAGTTAAGTGTTTGCTAGCTTGTTATCCGATGAACGTAGATGCTATTCATCTCGTAAAATAAGCTTACATTCACGATGTCAGCGAATAAAGCTTAAACAAATCTACTTAACAATTATAGTTCCGCAGCAAAAGATTTGAATAATTTATCACTTAGAACGAAGACCGTTTAAAACGAAGCGGAATACGTCAATGCAGCTGTTAGAGCAACTTGGACGATTGCTCCGAGGGTTTTACTCCGGGTACTCCTGTTTGCGTCCCTTCACAAAAACCAGCATTTCCAAATTCCAATTCGATACAGCCGATACGGAAACAGTGGAAGTAAGAGCCACCTCGTGGATTCCACTGAAATTCCTATTTATTGTTATTATTTGTTATTTATCTTTCTATTACTAACATCAAATTGTGATCCCGAAGGTGTCCATTACAGTGGGTGTGTTCTGTAATTAAAGTCAACACCCCAGCACTAGCTACAACAAACACCATCGGCACCATGTACGTGACTCTGGAGATAAGTTTGAGAAAATTATGTTTGAGGGTTACCGTGGTTGCTCCGCACATATAGTTTGGGGTTGAAATACGATATTTAAATTATTTTGGGAATATTTTGAGATACAGTTTTAACTTCATTTCTTTATCCAAGCGAGATTCTGAGAGAAGGATTTAACAAATAGATTCCATTTGGCAGTGTGTCTGTTCAGTTATAGATCACAGATGACGTCAAAATGTGGTAAGAACAAAAAAGTGGCACATGAGCCTCAGGCGAGTGTGTCACTGATGTTCTTACCACATTTTGACGTCTTCTGTGATCTATAACTGAACAGACACACGGCCAAATGGAATCTATTTGTTTTATATAGTGAACAGAAAAGTAAAAAGAGCAAAATTACGAACTTGCCTCGTAGCGCTCGACTGTTCGAAAATTTGTTCCAGTTTAGGTATTTTTCAAGTCGCCAAGAACACTTTTCGTCTTGGTTTCTTCTTTTTCTTGCTTGTAAACAGCTTCTGCTAAACATTTTTCGAGGCTTTCACTTGCTCGATCCAGAATAATCTCGCAAACATTTTCAAAACTGTGCGCCATGTTGGAGAAAACAAAGCAAACAATTTTTCTATGACGCCAGCCGTGCGTCTGTACTCTGATAGATCATAGGCAACGACCAATCACAGAGCGCGTAGTATTCAGTTCATTGTATAATCTCTGTTCACGCACATTTATTATATTCACTTACTGGAAACATTTATTCGCTTTATTGTATAAAGTAAGGTTCTGCTAAGAGGAATAGTTTAAGAAAATACGAGGCTAGGCATTCGGGTCCTTACATCATTGTTAGGAAAAGCCGATCCCGTTACTTATGCTGTTATCGGCTAATTCGTTGTTATTGCTGCTAAAAACCATAAGTAAATAAACTTATACATTAGATTAATGGCAAATCAACTATTTCAATCTGGTTTCCGCTCAGGAGAACTTGCGTGCTTATTTTCAAATTTTTGGGTTTATTATATAAATTTCATAATGACTAGGAATATCTAGTTATTTTGGTATAGGGAACAAAAGATTAAGCAGTACGTCGAACAGTTTAATTGAACAAAACACAATTTCAGAACTAATCTTTAGTCCGTGTGCTCAGGTATGGTGGCCTAGAACTGCCATAAGGATTTTTGCTTTGTAATGGAGATCTTTACTTTAATTTTGAATTAATTTTTAAATTTTTAATTTAATTTCATAAAATTAATTTTTTTATTATAAAAAAAATATTTGTCGATGATAATTTTTTTTATGGCTAGAAATCAAAAACTTTATTTTTTCACTGAGACGGAAACAGCGAAAAAATAATGAAATAAATCACAATGAAAAAAAAAACGAAAAAACATTTTTTTTGGGGGAAAAAAATTGTGGACCCCTGTGAAAAAAAAATTGTGGTCCGCTGTGAAAAAAAAATTGTGGACCGCTGTGAAAAAAAAATTGTGGACCCCTGTGAAAAAAAAATCGTGGACCCCTGTGAAAAAAAAATTGTGGACCGCTGTGGCCTAAAACTGCCATAGACCAAGATGCATTGCGCCACCTAGCATCATGCTTGTTCTAATATGGCAGCTACTAGGATCCGCAACGATGCATGGAAAGAAAACATCGAGCTAAAAGAAACGCTAATTGAGTACGTTAAACAAGGTCTCCGGCGTGAGGAAGTTCTTGACTTATGGAACGAGATTTTGATGATTATGCATGGAGTATTAGAACCTTGGACAGACGCCTTCGCACTTTTGAAATGGGAAAGTGCTGTTCTATTATCCCATAAGTTTATCATGACCATTAAGCCTTCCGTTTCTTTTGTTTGAATTGTGGGGTCCTTTCTTCTAGCGCTGCTGGGTCTACATTATACATAACTGCGTGCACCAAATCACGCGGCACACACAAATCATGGACTTCTCGTAGTTTCTTCTGCATAGCACGATAGCCCAGCAGCTTTCCTGGAGCTTTCATTTCGTACTTCACTGCAGCTTCCACTTGGTCGACTGTTGCGCTGCGATCGGTGAAACTAATTTCAAAATAGCGAAGGCGTCTGTCCAAGGTTCTAATACTTCATGCATAATCATCAAAATCTCGTTCCATGAAGTCAAGAACTTCCTCACGTCGGAGACCTTGTTCAACGTACTCAATTAGCGTTTCTTTTAGCACGATGTTTTCTTTCCATGCATCGTTGCGGATCCTAGTAGCTGCCATATTAGAACAAGCATGATGCTAGGTGGCGCAATGCATCTTGGTGTATGGCAGTTTTAGGCCACAGCGGTCCACAATTTTTTTTTTCACAGGGGTCCACAATTTTTTTTACAGGGGTCCACAATTCCCCCCCCCCCCCCCAAAAAAAAATGTTTTTTCGTTTTTTTTTTTCATTGTGATTTATTTCATTATTTTTTCGCTGTTTCCGTCTCAGTAAAAAAATAAAGTTTTTGATTTCTAGCCATACAAAAAAAAAATTATCATCGACAAAAAAAGAATATATTTTTTTATAATAAAAAAATAAATTTTATGAAATTAAATTAAAAATTTAAAAATTAATTCAAAATTAAAGTAAAAATCTCCATTACAAAGCAAAAATCCTTATGGCAGTTCTAGGCCACCATACTCAGGCATACGCTGGACAAATTACCTTAATGAACTATTTGATGTCAGCTGTTCAGTTTTCTAAGCAAGTGATTTCTTCTTAACGAACTGTTTGTTTAAGACTTTCGTCCGCTCACACTTTTGAACCTAAGCTCGCATATTAAATGATGAAGTTTGCGAGCTTCATTAGATTCATGTTCGGTCGCGAGGCACCTTTAGAGTTCTTTGTTCTTAGTTGAGTTAGTACCCTCTGATTTGACGATTATGTTTTCCTTTCGGAATTCAGATTTAAAGTTATTCCAGGAAATACAAAGTTTTGCACTTAAACTGAAACTAACACAGTTTTCTATCCATTACAAGTCTTGTTCAAAACAACGGTCATCAACCTGATGAAGGGCAAAGCCCGAAACGTCGTTAAAGAAATTAACTTGACCCTTTCACAAAACAAATTCTGGTTTATAAGTGTCACGCATCCTTGGGAATTCAATTTTTGAATTCATTTGTTTCGATCGAGATCCTGGTTGTTGTAGTCTCCTACGCAGCCGTTATTAGGGCTCGTCACGCAACGCGAGAGGAGCGTTGCGTGACGAGCCCTAATAACGGCTGCGTAGGAGACTATGGTTGTTGCAGAGTTTTTGTATGCCAAATATGAGTTTTCAAACATATCGTACTCTCTAAAACTTGTTCCACAAAGACGAGCGAGCAGAAAAACCTCTGATTACATCTTATTCTATCCTTCCCCTCTCCCGTCTTTCATAGTTCTGCCTCTCTCGTGTACCTCGCGCTCCACGCTCGTTGCCGGCGCTATGCCTTCCCAGGTTCACCTCTTTTGGTTTCTCGGAAAAGTAACGACGCGTGACGCGAGATTGATTGACAGAAGAAAATTATAACAGCTGTCGCATGACCTGACTGACCATCTTTTCCTCCACCCATGACGCTAGAGTTGTTGTGCTGAGTTTAGTTGTCTTCGTACAAAATATGGCGGCAGCTCGAGCAGTTCCGTCGCTTGGTGGATACGATGATGAGTTTGTGAATGCAGTGGAAGAAGATTTACACTGTGCAATCTGTCAGCTACCACTGAAAGAGGCCGTTCAAACAGGAAAATGTGGCCACAGATTTTGCAGACAGTGCCTTGATGAACACTTTAGAAGGTTAGCATTCCTTAGTGACGGTAAATGTTCAGAATGTAGAATTATATTATGCATGACTGTCGTGTGATAGTACGTTTGTGAGCAGACCATGCCGTTATTCGAGTTTCCAGTGAGTTGGGCTTCGAGTTTGTGTCTTATGTGAGCGGCGAAGCGGCGAGTACGAACGAGCAAGCTTCGCTCTCCCGTTCGTACTCGAGACTTGGCCGTTCGCTTAAAAAAACTCGCGTAAAGCCAAAGACTGAGCCTTGTGACCGTATAATGGACTATCCTTGTACGTGAACTCACGCGCCATTTTTATCTATACATGTAGCTAATTAATGATACTGATGATGTAATGTATAATTATTCTGAAAAATTCTAAATCTTGCATGTATTAATTAATCCGCTCCACGCACTATTGGCTTCTATCAAGTTTAAGGTGTAGGTATCTATGCGCTCGAAACGAACTAACGACGAGAACTGGAAAAATTGAAAAAAAAAGCGAAAAATCTAATAAAAACGTCGGAAATATTATTTAGGTTTTTCATAAACAACACGTTTTATTCAACGACGTGTTTCTTAGGGCCCGATTATATGAGCCGGGCTGGCCCGGTTAGCCGAGCTGGCCCGGTTTGCCGAGATCTCAGCACGCCTGTTAAACGCAACAAAAATCAACTTTGCGATTATATGACAACCGCGCCAGCCCGGGTAGCCGGGATCCCGGTATCGCGATGCCGGGATCCCGGCTAACCGGGCTGAAAATTTTCCATGTAATCGCTTTTACCGGGCCAGCCCGGCTTACCAGAACAGCACAAAAATTTGCCTCTGAGCAAACCTGCTCGTCTGTAAATGGTCCTTTTTCTCTTTAAATGATAAAGAGGTACACAAGAGTGCGAAAGCACGAAGTAAATGAGCTAAAATGCAGAAAAAATCCTTAATTGAAACATTCTACACTTTGCGCCATTTTCAAAACAACAACTTAAGGCCAAAACCGTTGATGCTAAATTTAGTTGTCGCCCGGGCTGGCTCGCTTCATGTAATACCGGGCTGAAAGTCATCTCGGCAAAATGGGCCATCTCGGCTAACCGGGCCAGCCCGGCTCATATAATCGGGCCCTTAGGGCCTCTTCATATGAGCCCGGTTTCCGAGATCTCGCCTTACCTTTAAATCCTTTGTAAAATTTTTGATGTGTTCATATGTGAGGGCGGGCTGGCTCGGTTACCGAGATCTCCGTTTTTCCAACCGGGATCTCGGTAAGCGGGCTGGAAAATTTTGCCATATGAACACTTCATCCTGGTTACTGGGACGAATTCTTCGCAACAGCGTATGCGTTACATGGTCGATGACGTAGCAGCGCGGTTGGTAAACATGGCGGGAAGTGAGGAATGTTCTTCTATACAATTCAATACAATAACCTTTATTTCACCTCTAATTTAAAATAGCAAAATTGCTAATGTCTTCGAGAAAATAAATAAAATAAATAAATAAAATAAGATAAATATGGAGTAATAAGATAAGTGTAAAACTTACAATATGTACAATTAATTACGTAATTAATAACAACAGTGTTACCAAACTATTTACAATTAATTACAGAAAGGACAACAGTCAGTGTCGAATTCTAAATCGCGAATAGCCGACTTAAAAGCTGCAACTGTAGGCAATGATCTGATGGTATTTGGAAGGGAATTTCATAATAGGCCTTATCACGGTTTTTCCAAATTTTTATATTGGCCAGATACAGTCAACTCTCTCGTAAGCGGACACCCTCGGGAATTGAAAAAAGTGTCCGTTAGTAGAGCTGTCCGCTTACGAGAATTATTCCCATAAGCGGACAACAAAGAAAAATAGGGTGGATGTCCGCTTATGGGAGAGTTATGTGGAGTTATGCGGTTGCTGTAGTAAGGCCTAAGTTAGAAGATTGCCGTCTTGAAACCACAGCCAAGGAAAACGCTTACACAGTTACTGGATTAGATGAGATACTTGGTCACATTCCTTTGAGGATGGCTGTATTTGTCACCACGTTTTTAAAGCGCGGAACAAACAAAAGGAAAACCATCATATCCTTATAAATACTTTTTTTAATGGTGATGTTCAAACATTTACCGTGGCTCATGTCCAAGTTTGATTATCTGAGATACAGTGTTCGGTATAGTCAGTGATTGAAAACAGAAACAAGAAGGAAAGTAGACCATGACGAATGTGACCACAACTTGACGTGACACTACAAATGTTACGTCAGACTCTTGTTAATGTCAAACGAATGGACAGCTTGCTTTCCCGCCGACAAATGGAGATTTGACAAAAGCGATCTCCAATGTTCTGTTTCTCTGTCAAAGGTCATATTTTTGTTTATTTATTGCAAATTAAAGACAAATTTCATTGCCAAGAGTCAATTATTATACATGGGGTGTCCGCTTACGAGAGAGCTTAAACAAAAGAAAAATCCAATTTTCATTTTCAAAAGTGTCCGCGTCCGCTTACGAGAGAGTGTCCGCTTACGGGAATGTGTAAATACAGAGTTTGACTGAGAGGTAAAACGGGGATTTGAAAACACGTCCGTAAGTAGAGCTGTCCGCTTACGAGAGTGTCCGTTAGCAGAGAGTTGACTGTAGCAAAAATCCATCGACACTACTGGAAAAAGCATCTCAAAATTAGTAAAGTGGCCGAGTTTAAAAGCGATATCTTTTAAAATAGTGGAGATATAGCTCCGCAAAGTCGGCAAATTTCACAGACGTTTGTATCGCGCAGCCCAATTTTTTCCGGTGTCTGACATTTGCAGACTGCAGACTGCAGACTGCAGACTGCAGACTGCAGACTGCAGACTGCAGACCGCAGACCGCAGACTGCAGACTGCAGACCGCAGACTGCAGACTGCAGACTGACTGACACTAAAGTACCGTAATGCGGTTCGATTACAGGTAAGATTTGTTGTTGTTCTTAGGTTATTGTTGTTTGATATTTGAGATATTCCCGTATGATAATTACGTAATATCACGGAGATGTTTTATGAAACTTTGCAATATTCAAAAGGTTTCAAATATCCCTGTTCTTGTTTGTTGTGGAAGTAGGTGGACTTGTGAACAGATCGGTGGTACTTCCACTTTGGATGGGAGTAATATGTTTGGTAAAACGTTTTCGTGTGGAAATAAAAGGGAATGTGTCAAGTCTTGTGTAAAGATGCAGAAATTCCAGCATGCAGTTTTTAACGTTATGTGTGTGACATTGAAGCACGTGAAAAGTACACGTCAGTGAGAAAGTAAAGGCCAGTTTACACAAAGGATTTTTTATGCGATTTTAGCGGCGATTTAGGCAAGTCCTGGTTTAAACGACGCATTTTACATGGGCCAAATCTAATACCAATTTGGGTCGACTCGAATTTAAAAATTCCTGGGAAAAGTTGACATTTATTTGTGTTGAATTTACAACTTCAGTCGAATATTCGACAGAAGTCGTATTTATCAAATTCTTTCAAATTTAATTGTTCAAGCGCCGCATTTTACACATGCAAATTAGATTTGGCTCAAAAGAGAATGAGTTTTTAATACATGTACCAACACTCGCTTCTATTAATTCTCGTGCCGCTCAAAGATAAACACCGCCTGGACAACACCTTTATATAAGTTTTCAATAACATACTATATAACCGGAACATTCTTTATTAAAGGACTACTAAGACACGTACTAGTTAGCTAACATTAACCTAAGAAGTACAACGAATCGTAACTGGAATCTGACGCCATTACGGTGAACGGGTCGTAGTTCTACACGAAGAAGTCCACGAAGAATCTTGGGAACGTGGCTGACTTAATTTTACGCGGGAAAAATTGCTGATGACATTATTGTCATTAGAAATTTTAGTGTCAGTCAGTCTGCGGTCTGCAGTCTGCAGTCTGCAAATGTCAGACACCGAATTTTTTGTCTACCGGTAGGCAAAAAATTTGGCTGCGCGATACAAACGTCTGTGAAATTTGCCGACTTTGCGGAGCTATATCTCCACTGTTTTAAAAGATATCGCTTTTAAACTCGGCCACTTTACTAATTTTGAGATGCTTTTTCCAGTAGTGTCGATGGATTTTTGCTATCAGGCCAATATAAAAATTTGGAAAAACCGTGATAAGGCCTATTTACTTCCACAGTAAGTTCCGTTGGCAAACAGAGATGGTCAGCCAATTGATCGACTGTTTACTTAACTACAAGTCTAAAATGGCGTACAGAAGCCTTGATTTCGACGCGGACAAGCAAATTCAATACCAGGAATTGCGAGTGGAGATGGCGAAGCTTCATATCGACGAAGAGTTCATGTTCGGGCCTGTGGTTGCTTGCCATTTACCGGATGATTATGACACACTTTCAGAAGAAGAGAAAGCTAAAGCAAAGAGACATATACTTTGGCCTTTTCTCATCTCGGAAACCGGGCTGAATTTTCTCATATGAACCCAAGGCGAAATACGTCCCGGTACGCGGGCCAACCCGGTCAACCGGGCTCATATGAAGAGGCCCTTAGAAAAGAAAGAACGCGAACGTTTGACCTTGTTGTCGTGGCATTACAGCCATTCTCCGTCACGCGTGACAAAATCCACGAGACTGAAATGAACATTTGAATATTCCTTTGTAACGTCCGAGATTTGAATGAAACCTTGAAGATCTTTCTGGAAAACACTTTGAAAGTCACGAGTTAACGGGAAAATAACTTCGCTACACGCATAAAAAATCTAACATTGTTCGGATATGTAACATTTAAAGTAAAATGATATTTTGTTGCTCTTTGTTTCCGAAAATGCGGTAAAAATCTCACGGAAATTCCGAATCTCGGAATGAATTTACAAAACCGACGCGTAAACTTGAAAACTCCATTCAAATTTTCAAAAATACTGGTCACGTGTGACGGAGCATGGCTGTAATAGTCGATGTAGAAAGCAGGTGCGCTTTGAATGTTTAATTTTCGTAGAAATAACGTTAACTTTCTTGGAAAATCTACCAGTGAAATGAACTAAATGTTCATTGAATTGTGATGTACTTCAAAAGTTACAACAATTACCACAAACGATGCTACACACGATACCAGCTTTTGAGGAGATTTATGATGTATTTGTTAATACTAATATACCAACGTTAACAGATACAACTCTAAAGCCCGATTTTCACAAGTGACATAAGCATAAGTGGAAGAATAAGAATTAGCGTCAAGTGAAAACGAACATTGACATAAGAATAAGGTTGATCCTTATGCTTATGCTTGTACTTACATACTTATGCTATTGCTTATTACTGGACATAAGCGCTGTTATGCTTATGCTTATTTCGCCAGTGAAATGAGTAACTGTCGTTCTACACATACGATTCATTACAATAGGCCACCAGTCCTTGTGCTGTGCTGGAAGAAAACACTTTTTAGTTAACAGGGCTAAGTACAAAACGTTTCTTTATCCATTTGGTAATAGCCTTTTATATAATTGTTATGGTCGCCGAAATATGGCATGGCCACAAGTTTGTTTTTATGCATTTTCTGTTTTGAATCTATTTGTACAGGTTGGAGCTCAATAGGCAACCGTTAATTTGTCCTGTGGACCGGAACAATTTGATACGAGACAAAGTAGGTAACTTTTAACCCTTTCACTCCCAAGAGTGCCAAACATCAAAATTCAAGAAAAATTCCAAAATTCATTTTGTAAAATATTAAAAAACAAATGGTACCATGCAAAAGTACTGCTGAAGAGGTTTCATTTGAATGGTCACACCACAGGATTTCGTCCACAGACTCAAAAGTTAGAACTACACTTCATGTCTCCATAATTGACTCTGGGAGTGAAAGGGTTAATATACTACAGTAATGTTTATACAGTTTATTACAGTTTATTTCCTTTAATTAAGAGTCAGTCTTTAAGCCGGAAATGATGATATTGCAGCTACAGTAGACACAGTAGTTAAGTTTGAATCAAAATTTAAATGTGAACTGTGAACTGTGCTCTGTTCATTGTTTGCAATAAACGCAAACTGTGGATCTTGAATTAGTTATGAAACACTTTTGTTAGTGGTTTATTTATGGAAATGTTTCGAAATATTTCCTTTGTATCGTTCACCAGGATTTCTTCACCAAATATTGCTGTAAATTGTTTCTTAGGTGATAGCTGTTCACTTTTTATGGACAGGTTTTTGTATGGTAGCAATAATTTTAATTTGTCATCTGAGTACAACGGCAAAACTGAACAACTCTGCAAGGAACAAGAGTGCAACTCTTGCTCACACTTTTGCACGGTTACGGAACATGAACATGTGTCTAAATCATCAGATAATTTCTGTTGTCCTTTTAAACCAGAATGAAATTTGATGATAAAGGACAACTAATGAACTAAAGTCAATTTATCGTACTCAATAAACATTTTCGTTGCAGGACATTTTCCCTGACAAAGCAACGGAACGAAAGATTCTTTCCTTCATTATCAGATGTCCAAATGAAGGATGTCAGTGGACTGGCGAACTAAGGTCGAAAGATGTAAGTCATAACTCTCCTCTTATGTTCCTTACGTCATTCGGTACTTCTTTCGGGACTGGAAATGATTGTTCCTGTTTGGCAAGAAACGTGCAGGGAAAATATGAGGTCTTCTTATATTGTACTTTCCATATGAAAGTGTTTCTTCCGAAATTGTGTGTGATCAATAAACCAAACCAGCAATTAGTAATATATACTTACAACCAATCAACCAACCAACCAACCAAAAACAAGCAAACAAACAAAACAAATCAGAAACATTAATGCTATATTTTCCACTTCGTTTGTTTAAAAAGAACCACTTAGCATCGTGTCCTCTCACAGTTGTTTCCTGTACCAACAAAAACTGTCACGTGACTCTGACAAGGAACAAGCTACAAGAACACGTGACCACCACATGTCCATGGAGGATTCTTCGTTGCACCTTCTGTGGAGTGTCACATCCAGAGTGTAAAAAAGAGGTAATATTTGTAGTTATATATGCTACAGTTATTTTTTCTGGTGAGCAGGATGGACAGAATTTATTTAGTTATTGACTTGCTGGTTTTGGAGGGATATGAACATAACTTGAATTGATTGGTGATTCACAAGTTTGAACGGAGATATTTCCGTAATTTTATTACTGAAGGAAAAGTTAATCGCATTTGTTTCATTTAATGTAAGAAGATGAATCCTCTTTAAATTATGGGTGTAAACAAAACCTGGGCTAGGCCATGGCCCACCCTATGGCCCACCCTATGATCTACCCTATGGCCTACCCTAAATTTCATATTTTTACTTAAAAAAATCAAAATAAATAAAAAAAAAGAACTACTTACGCTCAGCGATGAAACGAATTCAGATCGATCGATGGCCGCCATATTTTTTTTTATCAAACTCGTCCCCAGGGTCTTCTCAGCGTTACTTTTGCCTCATAGTTACTTTCATCTCGTCCTCAGAGCTCGCGCGTTTTAGGTCAGCAGTGACCGAACATGGCTGTTAATGTAGCTGTTCCGTATTTGTTTTTTTACGAGTTGACTAAGACCAATATAAGCAGACAATAACAACACAACCATATTGTTTGGCGTAATGGGAGACACATCCCCTGCGGTTGGCATGACAAGCGACTTCGTTGCGTGACCATGAGCCTCACTTATCTCCCAGCACTACATGCTGGATCGAGAAAGAGTATTGGTGGGTCAAGTAATGCAAGACCATTTTAAGCCTCACTTGTCTTCCCCGCACTACACGCTGACAGGACAGAACAAGAGTATTGGCAGGTCCATTAGATTGCGTGACCTAAAAGCCTTATCTATCTACCCAGCACCGTACGCTGCCATCACACGAACAGCTAGTGCTGGGTCGAACCAGAGTACATCTACATCTATAATTGTAATTCACAAAGGTTTCCCATACACGTGAATTGATCAGCTTTCAATAGTTCAGCTTATTAAATAAATGAAATTTTACAATAAATATAAATAATCCTATTAAATAAATACGTAAACACTGGTGTATAAGCCGCACTTTTTTGCCCAAAATGTTTGCTCAAAATTGAGGTTGCGGCTTATCTACGGGACCATCTGCAAAAGGTTATCGTACTTTCCGGTGAAAAAAGTTAACTAGACTTTTTGAGCCTCGAAAAATTAGGAATTTTTCAGACGTTTCGGAGTTAGCCCTTCTTCAATGAAATGTCAATTTTAAACCGTTGACGGTTCTGTTCTTGTATAACACGCCATTTAAACAGTGCGCGCGCCTTAAATAAACGGGAAGTCAGAATTAAGGTGATTCTCTAGTATTGCATTGCGCATCACTACTGCGCATAATATCTTGCGTCATTTGCGCGTGCACGAGCGCGCGCACTTCGAAGTAATAGGGTTTCCTTTGAGGATTCAGTTCCCTCAGTAAATAAGCGGTTGTTTTCTTCTAAGCGAGCTTGGTAACCTATCTTTTTTTTGCATAATTTCATTCTTTTAGTCCTCCTCTTTGTGCTGTAAAACGTTAAAAAAATCATGTTGGAAAAAAAAAATTATCGCGAAAAGGCATAAGTAGCCATCGCTCGTGAACACAAAATTCTATCCTCGAGATCACGCACCCGACGAATATTTTGAGTTAATACCTTTTTAGGAGTGTGCCTGTGCCATAAAACAAACATCAAATTGTTCCTTTTGGTCAATGCATTATATCTATTTTGTTATTTCAAGAATTACTTTAAAGTTGTGCTTCCTGTCCCTGCAAAACGTAGCGTGAGCTGATGGAATAAACGTGCTCTTGATAAGTGCAGTTGCAAAGATTTAAAGGATAACTTGAGACCTATATTGTTTTTATTGCAGATTTCGGATCACTATATTGTGGAAAACAATCAGCGAAAGTTTAAAGAAAATCTTATGTTAACTTTTATTTGTAGGGAATCACTTTAAGGCTGCGCGGCTGACCTCGTACCAAGTTGAAAATTAACCGCAACTCATGCCTTTTTCTTTGCTTGCTTGCACCGCAGAGCTTAACGCCAAGCACTTCTGCGTCATGCAGAGAATGTCCGTTTGCATTGAAGTATTCTGCGACGGTCACTGCTGATCTGAAATGCACGAGCTCTGAGGACGAGATGTAAGCAATTATGCGCAAGAATGCCGCCATCTTGAAAAGTAACGCCACAAAGACCCTGGGAACGAGTTTGGTAAAAAAAACATGGCTGCCATCGATCGATCTGAATTCAACCTTTGATCTCTGAGCGTAAGTAGTTCTTTTTTTTTTCTTCATTTTGATTTTTTAAGTGAAAATATGAACTTTAGGGTAGGCCATAGGGTAGGCCATAGGGTAGGCCATAGGGTGGGCCATGGCCCGGGCCATGGCCCAGGCCATGGCCTAGCCCAGGTTTTGTTTACAGTGTGTTGCCCAGTTTCCGGCCAGTACCGGTTTCCGGCCAAAAAAAACTTATGTCCGTTATGTTCGTCGGAGTTTTAAATTTTTGTCCACCGAAGCATTCCGAAAGAAAGACGAACATTTCCGCTATACATTGGTGGTTTTGGCGCTCTTTTTGAACAAGAAACGGCCGAGGAAGGACAGGTTTTGTCCAGGTGATTAAACGTTTAGCGATTAATTTTGGTTCGTTTCACTGCACATCAAAACTACCGTAGATTATTAAATAGTTCGTTTCACAGGAAATATCTCAAGGAGCTTCATAATTTTTGGACAAATGTTAGATTAAAGATGAAAGTGATTAGGGAATCTATCATCATCAGCTAGAATAAGGCTGTTCCTGAAATTTTAGCAGTCAAACTCTCAGCGAAGATTTCGACCTAGTGTGCCAGTTTCCGGCCACTAAAAGACACATTGCTCAAAACCTATTTCTTATTGAGTGAAAGAACCGAATTTTAAAATTTCCTGGTCGAGAAATTAAAGATACATGTGTAAGTGTAACAAAGATTACGAATTAACAACAGCTAATGCATGTATAGCGTGACTAAAAGTACGTAAGTCATATGTATTTGTTTAAATAGTCTGTCAACATACCGCGGAAGACACGCTTCCGGGTCACTGAGGTCATACATATTTTGAATACTGAGTAAAACGGTAGATGACAAAGCTTAATATTGAAACTTGCCTGATATTTATAACTAGGCGACCACTATTATCAAGGGGCTTAAAAGTCGGTTTACTTCGAGAGGTTTCAAGGAAAATTTATTTTAAGTCGATGGCCGGAAACTGGGCTAGCTGGCCGGAAACTGGGCAACTTACTAGTTTTGCGAAAAATGGTGGAATTTCTTTAATACTTGGGGAAAGCCGCCAACCATTGAACATTTTAAAATAAATTTTAAAAGCTAAATACATAGACACGGTAATAAAGATTTTATTATTATTTATTATTATTATTATTATTATAAAAGGTAAGTACATGAACTGTCTTTGAAAGGAAATTGAGAAATTTTCCGCACAAAAACAAGAAGTTATAGCGATTACAAACTAAAGTGGCCGGAAACTGGGCAACATACTGTACACCCTTAAATTATTGTGACGAGAGTCGCGTATCTTCATACGTGACTTTTTTTTATTTGTTCCCAACGGTTTAGATTATGTCTCATAATTTGATTGCATTTTAAGGTTCATCAAAATGAATGTAAGAAATTCCCATTAAACTGTCCACAGAGCTGTGGAGCTGTCATCGCAAGAGAGGAGGTAGGTTCTGTTGTGAGTATCTGTCGGATACCGCATTTTATTTAAGTTAATTACTGGTACTTTTGAGTAAAAAGTTCATTAAAACTAGTGGCTCATCATATCCATCATGTACAAACGATTCCTTATATGAAGTAACAAGGAGTATAACTACCCCTCCCCTCTGAATGGGATGTTATTTGTTATTTTATCGCAGGCTTAATCTGTGTTAAACTTTGAATAAAAATGCGTTAAATAGACAGATACAGCTGTAGGTACTATTTGACAAACTATAGAGTCTGCAAATCAGGTCATTGTCTTTTAAAAGTTATAAATAAGAATACAATATTTGAACTAATAAAAGCACAGTAATTATTAAATATGATTATAATTATGAAAGACATAATAGAAAAAATGTTTGTAGAACTGATAAATGAACGGTAAAAAACACTGAAATACAGGTTACTCTTCGTTAACTGTGGTAAAGTTGACAATTTTTCAGAGGCACAGTCGTTGTCTAGTAACAGTGGAAGATCATAAAGGGTCCTTATTAATATCTAAATTTAAATATTTGTGTGAAACGATGTTCACAAAAAATCTGGCAAAAGCGCGATTAAAGCACACTAAATGTTTAATTTTAAACATTATTTTTCTAATGTATTTCAAGCCAGACGAACTGTACCTTAGAACCTAGATCAATCGCCATGATTTAATCCCTTTGGGTGCGTCAGCAAAAAATGCTTTTCTTCCCTGAAGAGAAAATGATCTTGCTTCATTTTCTGCTGGTCGAGTGACACTAATTCTGAAGAAAGCTAAGCGCGAAAGGTTGACACTTCAACATAAATTATTTTTATTTTATACTTTTTTATCATCCTAAAACGAATTACGACTGGTTTGATGGAAAATCTGCGTTACGAAAACTGAGGAAATGTCAAAGTAATGTTTTTTTTTATTTCAACTTTTCATTAGCTTTTGCATCCTTTGAGCATTCTACTGCAACGGTTGACAGTTGAGACGCACATACATTTACTAAAGCAGGTAGCCTCTAATGTCTTTTGCAGATTTCAACCCACACTGACAATGATTGTCCGCTGACCATAATGTTCTGCCCGTATGCTCAGATGGGCTGTACAATAAAGGTAATATTAAGGAATACACCGAATGCAAATATGGCGGCCGATTTATTATTCTTTTATATGTATGTTAATTAGCCTGACTAGCCTCATTTTAGAGAAAACATTATTTTGAACTTCGCACATGCTAACGAGGCTAGTCAGGCTAATTAACATACACATAAAAGAATAATAAATCGGCAGCCATATTTGCATTTTGTGTATAAAGCGTACTTAATTTTTTTTATCATTGATTATGTAGTTTGTATTTACGAGATGGGCGCAAGACGGGGTTCCATTGTAATTTTGCCGGTTTTGGTTGACAAATGAAGTTTGCTTCCTATGGTAACTGCCCTTTGGATGTAGCAAATCCATCTTCGCACAGCGCCATAGTGTTGTTCTTAAATTGACAGTGTCCCGCTAAAACAACGAAATTTTGCTCACTTAAAGGCCCACCTTCACCCAAAATGCTGTGCGCGCCGTGATCACTTTCTGTGCTCACCCTTCAATACGTGCAACCAATCAGATCACGCATATGAACAATGGAGCATTTCAACGTCTTTTCGGTGAAGGTGGGCCTTTAACTTGCATGTTACATGTATACAGCTATTTCAATTAACGTTGTCGGATGAAAGCTCAAAGCCAAAACCGCAAAGTAGTATGGGTGGTTGTAAATGGCCATTGCATAAAAATCTCATACTTATGAGGGGTCATCTCCGCCAAAATCCTGTTTCAAATTCTGTTAACCCATTGACACCTGAACCGCCCGTAACCGCCCGTACAAGACTCCACTGCTTTAAAAAATTGTAACTTTCTTAATCGTGCGAACATTGCCTAAACTAGCAGTTGTGAGCATTGACTAGAAAGTCTTTCAAATTGAGATACCCAATAAACACAAAAAAGTCAGCGATTTTTGCAGAATATCAGCGTTTGAATTTGGACAATAACAAAAATTACCGTTTTTAACGTCATAGAAAAACAACAAAAATCACGTTTTTGCCTTTAGTTTTTTTTATTCAAATCATCGTGGCAAACCCAAAAGTCAACATTTACAGCAAAATTCAGTCCTAGTCCTAGCTTAGCAGTGAATTTTTTTGCTCTTATTCGTTGCTCGGGCCTAGCTACAGCTTCTTATACTAGTGCATACTCGCCTTGCCTCGATTTTCAACATCACCACCGCACTGCATGCTGGGAAATAAACAGATTTTTCGACAGCGTTCATTCCGTCCTCTACAATTTTCATATATATACTAAGTCCACAGCCACTCTGACCCACCGCCGAAATTTCGCGCTTGTTGTGTTCTCCTGTGGTCGCAACTTCCAAAATATGCCGCGGTAGGTCGAGAAATTCATCCAGAGTCGAGTCCCAAAGCTACTTCGTTTCCAGGCGGCCATTTTTCCAGTTCAACAAGCAACGAGCCAAATTCGTAAGCGAAGTACAACACCTAACTCGCTTCATTGAGAAGTGGACTCAGAACTACCTCCAAGCTTAATGATGCGCACCAGGCAGCTACTAAAGATGAAAAATGGCTGTGAACTTACCAAAAATCGTAGATAATTCATATTGGACCCTTTTTTGCAATTCAACCAAGCAAAATGAGATCGTCACAATGACGTTTCCAGTAAACTCGAGCCTTCAGTGTTTTAGAACAGCAGCACTTTCAATGGTAACTCCAAATATGAAGTCACGAAATCCTATGGGGCGTGTGTACGCAGAAAATCACTCAAAAACGTAAAAATCCTCAGGTGTGAATGGGTTAAATAGAACCTGTATATTTTATTACTTTACATCAAATTCTTCTCTCAAGACAATACAACTGAAACTGAACCAACAGAATAGAATTTAAGAAATCAGAACTGAAATTGAACCAACAGAACAGAATTCAAATCATCGTAACACAACGGAACAGAAATTGGAGCAACCGAACGGAAATTGACGATGTCCCAAATTCTGTTATTTCCCAACGAACCGAGTGGAACCTGGGTAAGAACCAGTTGCACATTATAAGTTACCTTATTACATGAAATTTTCGCGACACGTTAATTTCGCGAATTAAAGTGACGCGAACAATAAGTGTTGCGAACATAACATGACGCAAAAATTAAGTGACTCCCCTTATGTCAATAATCAAGAAAGAATGAGTTTATTAGTCTACCATTGAAACGTTTACAAAATCATATTTTTAACTATTCTGTTGATTCATATCAAGACATTTTCACAAATAACTTGCGAGACTTGTACATATGTTTCTAAACGGCACTGTGTTACTAAACGGAATCATTTTTTCTTCGGAGTCCGAATATTGAATATTGTGGTCAATAATTGGTCAAGACCAATAATTTACGAATAAGCATGAACTCCTTTGTTGTTACTGTTGACATATACATGTAGTCCAGCCGTTGCGTTTTTGTTGGTAATTTTGACGTTATTGCTGACCTTTGATAAATTCGTTTTATCTAATTCAAGCAGTGTCTTACTCAAAAACGCGAAATTTAAGTGATTCAAAATACAAAATTTTCGCAAAATCGCGAAATTTAAGTGTCGCGAAATATGCACATTTCAAAATCGCGAAATAAACGTGTCGCGAAAATTTCATGTAATAAGGTATGAAGATTCTTCCCGCTCAAAGAAAATTCATTCCATTTTCAAAAAGGCTGCTCGGGAAGAAGCTCGAGATCAAGACATTCCCGCGAGGTGCATCTTTTTGCTTGAACATAAACGCGAGCTCGAGAGCTCAGGTGAAACTGCTAACGATAGAGAAGCTCGTCCATCGTTGTCTGTGCCACAAATGCAGGCAAATAAATAAACGCTCCATATGCCGCCCGGCGTTAAGAAAATTTGGATCGGATCACTTATCAGATCATGTAAGAAAACCCATAAGGTCAAAAAAATATTTTTTGATAATCAATAATTTTCTATCATAACATTACTATTTGTTTGTCCTACAATCACTTTTTCAAATTTTTCTTTTCTAGCTGTTTATTATTATAAGTGGGAACCGACCTATCTTTTCTTTTTTAAACGTAACAAGTGGACACGAGAGACTAAGAAATTAAACATTCTATTCGAAATTCGATCGAAATATTCGTGTAAACACGAAATTCAGTATTAATACAGTCGAACCTCCGGTTGCGACCACCTCTCGTAAGCGACCACCTCTCCTCAGCGACCAGTTTTCCAAAATACCAAAAGTTTTCAAGTCAAATCACTATATTTGGAACCTCTTGTAAGCGACCACCTCTCGTAAGCGACCGCGACCACCTTTAGAGCTAAAAGTTTGAAATTTTCTTTTGTTTTTAACCTCCCGTAAGCGACCACTTGAAGCTACTTGACAGAGCGGAAATTGGATAATGAGGTGTTGTAACATTATCGCATTCCTCAAGACAAGTCCTGTTTTTCTCGTTCAAAACCTATGCCGAACTCAAATTCTCAAATTCTTCTACAAATGGTAGGACGGTTTATTTTCCGAGCTGTAAACGATGTTTTTGACTGTTCGGCCTCAAGGCCTCAATTTGGTTAGATAATGGCCATATAATGGCATTTGTAGCCTGAAAAAGGGTCTTTTTGGTGTAAATTTGCTTAATGTACTGCAGTTTTTTACGCTTGTTGACATGTAAATCACCAGTAATATAAAAGGGCTGTCAAATTTAAAGCTAGCAATCCAATCCTTATTAGTTCATGTTCAGTTTCCCTTAACGTTTAGACAACATTAAAGATTCAATTTGTAACTATCGTGAGACTTGTTCCATTCGCCTTTATTAGGTAAATTAACAGAAGCGAACCATGAAACTCTGAATAAATATTTTGGAAAGCTTAAATATTTTTGTGACTACTAAAAGTTATTACATGGGTTTAGATGGGCATTGGCACATGGGATAAGTCTCTGCAGTAAGGCAAAATTTTGACCCAGTATGGTCTGAACTCTCGTAAGCGACCACCTCCCGTAAGCGACCACCTAGACTTAACATTTTGGGTGGTCGCTCACGGGAGGTTCGACTGTATGTCGTCTCAGGCTGAGACTTGAGACATTTTTCAGCTGGTAGTAAAAATTACGTAATCGCATGCTTTTCTTTGTTAGTTTTCTTTGTCAGTGTCAGTCATTTTCGCCTAGTTCAAACGTGAACAAAACAAAGAAGCACAAGGTGCACTCTGTTTTAAACTTACTGATGTCTATACATTATTGCAACATCGTTGCAACAGGATGTCAGCGGGACTCTGAGCGAAAATATTCTTTTGGCTTGTCACGCAAAACGTCCTGCATTTCAATCTGACTACATGGGTTATTTTTTTAGCAAATCGAATAAAAATGCCCCAAAACTTAACTCGGTTAAAAGGTTTTTTAAATGAATTACCTGGGTTAACTTTAGTGCGCACTGGAAGGAGTTAAGTAGTGTAAAGTCAGCAGTGCGAGATCATGTTTATTTTCGAACCTTGTTCAGCTTGTTCTTCAAAGTTTTAATACTTAGAAAGCCCCTCTTCTCTTGTTGATGCGTTGTACAACAGCTTCAGGAACAATTGAGTTTCCGAGACGCAGAGAACAGCCAAAAACGACTGCGTGACCCGCGAAATTCTCTTAAAATTTTCCCGGCGTCACATTAAAAAACATGTTGCTGATTTCGCGTCGGTCGGCATATGGAGCGAACAGTGAGTGAAATTTTGCACAACTCTCTGCTGGTTATTTGCCTGCGTTTCTCAGGCCCGCGTTTATGTGCCTCGATGAGGTATTATGAGTGTCTTCGACCAAAGAGATGCACCTCGCGGGAAGGTCTTGATCTCGAGCTTCTCTCCGAGCAGCCTTTTTGAAAATGGAATGAATTTTCTTTGAGCGGGAAGAATCTTCATAAATTATAATGTGCAACTGGTTCTTACCCAGGTTCCACTCGGTTCGTTGGAAAACAGAACAGAATTTGGAACATCATCAATTTCCGTTCGGTTGCTCCAATTTCTGTTCCGTTGTGTTACGAAGTTTTGAATTCTGTTCTGTTGGTTCAATTTCAGTTCTGTTGGTTCAATTTCAGTTGTACTGTCTTGAGAAAAGAATTTGATGTAAAGTAATAAAATATACAGGTTCTTCATAACAGAATTTGAAACAGGATTTTGGCGGAGATGACCCCTCATACATACTACCTTGCGGTTTGGCTTTTCGCTTTTTCATCCGACAACGTTAATTGAAATAGCTGTATCGCTAAATTACAACTTAATTGGATAACAAGACCCCATCGACCAAGACGTCAACAGAAGCAGTAGTTTTGAGAAAAAGTGCAGGATCACAAGGATATGGAACTAAGGGGATTACACTGAGTTCATCAAATTTGATTTTATGACAGGCGGTCAAGATATTAAAATTATCATTCTGGTGGAATTTTGAGTAGCCGGTATTTTTTTGTCTCTTTAGTTTATATGTCAGCGGATATGTCTTTACGTTCATCACTTTTGGCGATATTTTCTTCCTAGCTCTCTGTAATAAAGGACGCTTAAAAAAATGAAAGCACGATATTTCAGCAGGGACACTGTTCCTTTAATAATAAGAGAAAATTGTATCATGTGATATACAATTTTTTTTTGCAGATTCTGCGAAGAGAGGTGGAATGTCATTTTCAATCTGCCACGAGATTGCATCTTGATCTGGCTTGTGTGAAATTAAATAACACACAAGAGGAGTTCAAAGAGACCACAAGAAAACTTAAGGAGGAGTTCAAAGAGACCACAAGAAAACTCAAGGAGGAGTTCAAAGAGACCACAAGAAAACTTAAGGAGGAGTTCAAAGAGAATACAAGAAAACTTGAGGAGAAGATCAATGTTCTTGAAAATACACAGATGCAAATTAGTTTTGAAGATCATATTTATAATTGGAAGATCAATAACTTCAGTCAAGTCCTGAGTCAAGCTAACAGCGGGGAAACACCCGAAATAATAAGTGCTCCATTTTACAGATATGGGTACAAATGTAAATTAAGTTTGAATCCAAATGGCTTTGGCGATGGACGAAACACTCACCTCTCTATATTCTTTCATATAGTGAAAGGTAAATACGATGCCATATTACCCTGGCCTTTCCATAAAATGATAACATTCACGTTCATTGATCAACAAGAAAATCCCAACGACAGGGAGAATATTGTTATGTCCTTTACAGACCATACACACATAAATTTCGCGAGGCCTGTGATATATGAGAACGATGGGCTGGGCTTTCCTGAATTTGTATCACACAACAAACTGAAGGAAAGGCGCTATATGGTGGACGACACCATTTTCATTCAATTGCTAATCTCTCCACCATAAAACAAAAGCAGCTGATAAAATAAAGAATTACCCGGATTTCTTATGAATCTGCCATGATCCAATAAAATAGCTATGTTAGCTTGTAAAATGTACGAAATGAAACTTCTTTTATTATTTTGATTTAAAATTCCAATCATTCCAATTAGCAACTTGTCTTTACTCGGCTGAAATGTGTACTCCATCACGTGACTTACTGATGGACATTACATGGACATCTAGATACTTTAGATTCCAATTAGTTTTCCGATTTTTCACTTGTAATGTTTTATATTGTAAATTAGGTTTTTTAGTATGTAGTTTGTAATTAAATTGTTTACTACTACTACTACTACTACTACTACTACTACTACTACTACAACTACTACAACTACTACTGCTGCTGCTGCTGCTGCTGCTGCTGCTACTACTACTACTACTACTACTATACTACTATATAGATAGGCTGAGCCTAACAGCGTCGCTTTCTGAACAGAAAGCCGATGATAAGCTTAACTAAGGTGAAAGGTCGGAAGCACAAGAATTAAGTTTGACGACCGGGCTATTTTTCAATTGTACAATTCTTAAAAACAGTATTACGCGACCGTCTGCACAGTACATTTAGACCGTACAAAAGAATAACTAGTACGTCTAGAATAACTAGTACGACTACTTCCCGACTAAAATACACTTGTTGCTTGTCAAAAATTGCCCGAGAAACTTATTTGGAAATCAAAATTGCAAAAAATACACAAACATATTTGCATAAGGCGACGCGAGTGAAGATAGAACTTTCTCAAACTCATTAATAATTCATGAAGAAAATATAAAGGAAATGAATGTTTAATGAGTGTTTTGAAATCAGTTCAAACACTCCTCATTTTTGCATTCTTAATTTCTCCTTCTAAAATCATTTTGTTTGAGAAGTAATATCAAACATTCAACACGGTGTTTCATCGGATTTCCAAACACCTTGAAGTGGGTTAAAAAAAACTCGGCTGCGCCTCGTTTTTCAACCCACTTCGCGGTGTTTGGAAATCTGATGAAACACTGTGTCTCATGTTTGATATATTACATAAAATCCAAGTCTTGTTTTGTTTACATAAAATCGCTTTTCAATCAATGTAATGAATGAACAAACACATAAAAATGGACAACACAATCTTCTTTCGAAAAATTTTATTCAAATCTCCATAAGTTTATGTTTAAAAGCAAAACGCGTACCATTTATGTTATTGCTGTCTTCGGTGAAATTCAAGAAATGGATACAACTGAATTTAGGAACGTTTTAAAAACAATTCTCCAAACCTACACAAGAACACAAAGAAAAGGTCAATCACAGATTGATATCAACATAAATTCCCATCGAAAAATGTAATCTGTTTTGCCTTTAAGTCCCTCGCTTGTTTGGAAATTCTTTAAATCACCGCTTCTTTGGTTCTGAAATCCGTAATAAAAAACAAACATCTCCCCTGCATTGATAAAAACGTATGAAGTTCCTCGAAGCAGATTTTATCCCTCAAAGCTCTTCTTTTTCTACTAAAGCGGCTTCTAAGTATCCCTTAATTAGTATCCCTGTCTTGAGTAGCAAACCGCGAAAAATGCAGGGAAATAACGACTTTACTGCTCCGCTAAACACAGCGAAAGATCCGACTATAAAAGTGGGAACAATTTTTATCGAGCTGACAGCTGTGTAGCCGCGCGAAAAACCAAGGCCTCGCTTTGGTTTCAAAATTGCTAAGATCCCGGATGTTGAGTGACGTCATACGCGCATGTTTTGCGACGTCATACGCGCCCGCAAATTAGCCCTGCCGAACACTCGGACGCTCGGACGTACACACATGTAACAGACGCCGCCAGCGAAACATTTCGCTAGCCATGACCATGAAAAATGACGGGCATAGGTTCTATGAGTATGGGGCTCCGCAGCGGCCCGCGAGAGCTCCGCAACTACTACTACTACTACTACTACTACTACTACTACTACTACTACTACTACTACTACTACTACTACTACTACTACTACTACTACTACTACTACTACTACTACTACTACTACCACTACTACTACTACTTTTCATGGAAAAACCCACTTTTCATGAAAAAAAAAAGGGACAAGCGTTATTAATTACATAATATGCGATCAGTGCACATTTCTAAACGTTGCCAATTTTTTTTTTTTTTTCACGAACCTAATCTTTTATTTGTATGGACTGACAATTCAAACAACAGTTCCAACAGTAGTATAAACGTAATGAATTAAAACATTTGTATTTGGTGGTTATATACATGTAACTTCATATCATACGAAAAAAAAGCGCTTAATTCATACAGCATTATTTCGAATAAAGAACTGTTTTTTTTTTAGATTAAACGAAATAGTGACGCAACCAGATCTTATTCCTCAGTAATATCCAAAGCAGTGAAATTCACTATATACGTTCGCACAAATTAATAGTGAGCGCCCTGAAGTCCGTATTCGTTTAATAGCAGAATGAATGTTGTTGTGAGTCAGTGTACCAGATGTCCTGTGAGCTTTTCGCCACGTTGGCTATCAGGGAATTGCAGTTTAACAATTTAAACTTTCTCCAAAGATTTTTTATTTATCTCCAAATCGAAAGCAAACTTGATCACCTCTCCTCGAGCAACCACCTACTCTAATGGCAAAAATTAAACGTCCTCCCTCGTTCCTACTAGAAAACTGATTTTATTCTGACGAGTTAAAGGGGCTCTGTCACCATTTTTAATGTTACTTTAAAAAGCCAAACGACATATTTATATCAGTGAAAACCCAAAAATCAGGGTCCAGTTTTGTTTAAGATTATTTTCCTAGTGCTCTAAGAGTAAAAATAAGTGTCTTAAGCTGCAGATGGCTAGGATGGAAATGGATTGCATCTTGACAAAATGAGGCTAAGTTTTTCAAGTTTATCGCTTTTGTCTTGGAAAATTCGCTAAAACTCAGATTATGGTTTATTTTCTCTTCGAAAATTTACTTGTTATTTTCCTCTTAGTGTTCTATATTTATTTCGAGTACGACAAAGGTACTTAGTTCTAATTGTAGGCAATTTTGACCAAAAAACCTGAAAATCAACATGACAGAGCTCCTTTAAACACGAGCCAAATGTAGCCATGTATAGTGACAGACAAAGAATTGAACTAACGACGGAACTAATAAACGTTGATAATTACAAGTTCAATAGTACAGTGTACAGTTTTGTTGTTAAACAGCCGTCCTACTTGTCGGACCACAGTGCCATTGTAGCATGGTTGAATCTTAACACCAGCTTACCAGCCGAGCGAAACCCAAACTTCAACCTCCACCAATAGATTAATAAGTCTGCCACGCCAGTTTTGCTGGGAAAATGACTCTTACTTAAAATTCAGAAACGCATTACGTACGGAACCAATCCAAATTCTAATCAGAGAATTTGTGGAACAAAACACTGAAAATGTAAATGTCTCGTTGGACGATGCTGTAAACATTCTAACTGCGACATCAAAAATCTGCCTCAAGATTAAAACCAAAAGATCTCGAAAACGTATTAGGATAACATCTAACAAAAAATGGTTCGACCGTGAATGCCGACTGAAAAGACACGAATTACGAAAACTATCAAATCAAAAATATCGCGATCCCCTTAACTCTGAGTTACGGGAAAAATTTCACAAAACTCTGAATGATTATAAAAAGCTCCTTGACTCAAAAAGGAAAAAAATTTCAGGAAGAAAAAACTCTTCAACTCGACGAGCTAGCATTAAATTCCGACAAAGCGTCGTTTTGGAGTTGTCTAAAATCGATGAACGATGCTATCGACGAAAATGTTTCTGCCCCAATCTCGGAAGAAACACGGCTCAATCATTTTCAATCCTTAAATTCCAATGACCCGAAAACTTCCATAAATCATCAAGGAGTCTATGATGAGCTACTATCATTAGAAAAAGAAAAAGAACAGCTTAACTATTTAGATCAAGAGGTAACTGAGCAAGAAATACGTCAAGCGGTGAAGAAATTGAAGAATAAGAAATCGCCATTTGTTGACAAAATAAGAAATGAAATGATCAAAGCGAGCCTTGACTCGCTTATGCCTATTTACATCAAACTTTTTAACCTCATTTTACGATCTGGAAAAATGCCAGATATTTGGTGTCAAGGCCTTATAACCCCAATCTACAAATCGGGTGACAAGAGTGATCCAACAAACTATAGAGGCATATGTGTATCTAGTTGCCTTGGAAAACTGTTTTGATCCATTTTAAATCAAAGACTATATACTTGTATGTTAAAGAAAACAAGATATTACACAATTTCCAAATTGGCTTTCTACCTGAAAATCGACGGTACTGCAGATCATGTTTTCACTCTAAGGACCCTAATAGATAAATATGTCCACTACCATAAGGAAAAAGTCTATGCTTGTTTCGTAGATTTTCGTAAAGCTTTCGACTTTGTTTGGCACGTGGGATTGTTTTAAAAGCTGCTCAAAATCAACATAGGAGGACATTTCTACAATCTGATCTAAAGCCTTTATTGCAATTCTACATGTTCCATAAAAATCGGAGAAAACAAAACTCGATCTTTCTCATACTCAAGAGGTGTACGTCAAGGATGTATTTTAAGTCGTCTTTTATTTAACCTCTATATAAACGATTTGCCGTATTCATTCGAAAACACGCTGTCTGATTCATTTGTTCTTCCAAATGGAACAAAAATAAATTCACTATTGTATGCAGATGATTCGATCATCCTATCAAGATCCAAAACAGGATTACAAAACTGTTTAAACACTCTCTCTTCATATTGTAAAACATGGATGCTAAAAGTCAATACCAAGAAAACAAAAATAATGATATTCCAAAAACGCCCAAGGAAATCCGTTGACATCAACTTCAACATAGGCACCGAGCCAATTGAAATTGTTCAAGAATGCACCTATTTATGTACACGTTTCACTCCAACGGGAAATTTTACTCTTGCAGTCGAACACTTAAAAGAAAAAGCCCTGCACGCCTTTTCTAGTATACGAAAACGTACATTTCTCAATAGACTTAATCCCAATACCGCATCCCAGATTTTTGACACAATGATATTTCCGATCTTAAGCTACAACAGTGAGATATGGGGGATGTACACTAAGCAGAACTTTAAAACATGGGATAGTTCCCCGATAGAAAAAATTCATCTCAAATTTTGTAAGCACTACTTAGAAGTAAACAATAAGGCCTCTAACGTAGCTTGCAGAGCCGAACTTGGAAGATTACCGTTAATAATCCCAATTAATCAGAAAATTATGAAATATTTTGTTTATCTAAACAACAAAGATAATGACTCTATAGTCAAACAATCTTTCCTCATGTCAAAGAATTTACATTTTATTAATAACTCCGGATTTTATTCCAATTTTATGAACTTGATAGAACAATATCATCTATCCAATTCAGATCCTGAATCCTTAGATAATGATAGAATTAGGCGATATACAACTAATATGAAAGAGAAATATATATCCTTTTGGCGACACAGCCTTGAACATTCAAAGAAATTAGAATTTTATAAAGTTTTTAAAGATGAATACTTTACATCTGATTAATTAAACCAGCTAAGAAACTTTAAAGAAAGACGAAATTTAGTGAAGTTTAGAGTAAGTAATCACAAACTTATGATTGAAGTAGGTCGATATCAAACCGATCATATGCCCAGAGAAACTAGATTATGCCCATTGTGTAAATCAAATCAAGTAGAAAATGAAACTCATTTCTTGTTGCAATGTAGCAAATACTCTCTGCAGAGGCAGACATTCTTAAATCGAATTAATGAAATAATACCTGACATCGAAAGGAAATCAACCTCAGAAAGTATAAAACTTCTCATGAACTCTAACGACTATCATGTGAATAAGCTAGTAATGAATACATTGTTATTATCAAGTGAAAGTGATGTAACTTAAGTTCATTAGCATAATATTAGAGTACTCTTAGTCTTGTTTTGTTATTAATTGCTATGAAAATGCTTTTGCAATACTGTAAAATCGTGCGGTCATGCAAATAAAGCAATTTACTACTACTACTACTACTACTACTACTACTAGTACTACTACTACTACTACTACTACTTCTACTACTACTACTACTACTATTACTTCTACTACTACTACTACTACTACTACTACTACTACTACTACTACTACTAGTACTACTAGTACTACTACTACTCACTACTACTACTGCTACTACTACTACTATACTACTACTGCTACTACTACAACTACTACTACTTGGACACACTTAACTTAGTATTAATTTATGCAGCTATTTATTATTATTATTTATTTATTATGCCATAACCTACGTGATCTATTAGTAAGAACCAAATTGCGTGACCGCAACAAACTTCAAGAAAAAACACCATCTGGCATTTATAAATGTAAACATCCACGCTGCCTCACCTGCCCATTCATACAAGAAGGTCAAAATAAATACACTTTCTCTGCAACAAAGGAAGAACGACATATCAATGACACTTTAAATTGTAAATCTAAAAACTTAATCTACTTAATTGAATGTAAAAAAATGCGCTAAACAGTACATTGGGGAAACCAAACGCCAACTGAATGAACGCTTTGGAGAACATCGCCGCTCCATCGTCAATCACCACCATCTTATCAATCATACTCCTTTTTCAATACATTTTAACCAACCTGGCCACTCTATTAACGACATCCTCCTCATTCCCTTGGAACTTATCCACAACAACCGCGACTCAGTCAAAAAGGCACGCGAGGCCTATCTTATAGATAACGCAATGACACTTGATCCTCATGGTATTAATAGACGTGATGAACTTAATTAGTGACATTTAGTTTATTTCTTACCAATCATTTTCTGTTATTCTGTTGTATGTCATATTTCAAATGATTTATATGTAACGGTCATTTTATTTCTGTATTCATTTTTGTTTTTTAGCTCCCGTAGAAGGTTTGTTTTGCAAACCGAAATATCGGGCAAATATATTCAACTGTTTTTTTTTATTTCACTTCTGTCTCTTTTCTTCTTGCCGTAAGGATCAGTTTGCCGTTTTTACCTTTACTATTTCAAGATTTTTACTGATCCAGGTCTACGATAGATCCGGTATTCTTCATTGGTTTGTCGTTGTGGTTTTACCGTTATTATAGTGTTATTTTACGAAGATCCGAGATTGCAGATCGAAGTGCATCATTAATTCTACTCTTACAACGGTGGTCACTAGAATGGCCGATACTCCAAAATCAGGTTGGACCACCTCGGACGTCTTATTGAGACTTATATAACGGAATAACTGGTTAGCTTGCAGTTGAGGTTGGGATTAGCAGTTTATGTAGTTAAATTTGGGCCTAAACACCCGAGAAGCTAGGTGGTACTTTGGTACGGTAGGCTTTGTACCAGGTTCAATCCTGAGTGGGGATTTAAGATTTTCTTTTTTACACTTAAAAATCTATTGAAAATAAATTCTAAGTGTCGACATTACGTTATGTTATTCTCAATAAGTGTCCGCGGTGGTCCAACCTGATTTTGGAGTATCCATTCTAGTCACAACCCTCTTACAACTGTGTAATTATGTAAAATTTTAGTTATTTCAGAATACTAGAGCAGTCGTAAGATCCATACCAAATTAATCACTCTGGCCAATCACAACAGACGCAGACAATCCAATAAATCAATTAGAACTCAAAGCAGATACATGTAGCAGGCGCCAAGCGCGGGAAAACGTGTGGGAGTAAGTTACGATTGGTTTTGGTTGTACTTCTGATTGGTTGCTGATCGCGCGAGATTTTTTAGACAATCACTAAGCATTGTAATACAATGCCAAAGCGATTACGAAATTACTTCCGACACTCTATTGATAAACAGCTCTAATATTAATAAAAAACAATAGTCGTGTACAGTGGAACCTCCTTTAAGGGGACACCCAGGAGAAGTGTTCACTTAATGGGGGTGTTCACTTAAGGCAGGGTTTTACCTGAATTTGAATGAAATTTTATTTTAAGAGGTTTAAAGAAGGGATAGAAGAAAGAAAATGATTTTTGGAACACCAACAGACAGTTGATACCTTAACGCAAGACCACCCCAGGTTGCTAGTGGACTATTTTGGTGTCCATCAGTAGTGTAGGGGATTGTTTGTCCGGCCCCACCCGACGAAATTACCCCACGGAGCCTTTCTAGAATAATTGCCGTCCTTCTCCCCAAGCTCACTCCGTCCCCTCGTTCGCTTGGGGAGAGGGACGGCAATTATTCTAGGAAAGCTCCGTGAGGTAATTTCGTGGGGTGAGGCAGGACAAAACAATCCCTTATACTACAGGATCTTCAACCACACTGATCGCTGAATTTAAGTTAACTTAAAATACCTATAGGGTGGGGTCGGACGCCGACCACACTGAGAGGGGGTTTATTACCAATTGAACACGCTACATATCTAGCTAAGTATATAACCGCCATGAATATTGCACAATGGTTTCATATGAGAAACTATGCTTTTCAAGAATGGCTTCATACCTACAAGATGCCAGTCGCTGAAAACCATCCTCGCACAAAAGGCCTCAGATTGTTCTACCAAGAGAACAAGCTCACAATAGTTCAAACCATTGGGAAAGAGGTCGCGGAACTTGGTCCTGTTAAAGTGAATTTCATTCTTGAATTTCGCTTGACAAAGGAAGGAGTTAATGGCACAGAAACAATTAACCAATACTTAATGTTGAAAACGCAATAAAACTAACACACTTCAGTCAATCTGAAGTTACTGAACAAATCGACTCCGTTTTTGACTTGACAAGGAGAGAAGTACCAGGGTATGTAAACACGGACATTAACATGGAGTTAGGTTGGGCCATTGAAAAAGTCAATGCTGTTAAGAGTGTCATCAAATACCACAAATTTGTATCCCATAAGGAAATTTGTTGTTGATGACGTCATCTTCTTTCAAATTCAAGAAGGTCTGACCATCGACATGTATGAGAATTTAAAATGAGTCAACTTCGTAATCTTTTTTCTAAATTGGCATCAGATCGAGGTTTAGCTTTTGTGGTCAAACTCTTTTGTCATTTGTAAATAGTTTGAACCCAGGGGTATCAGTAGTCTGTTGAGGGTGATCGTCTGGGTTAGCATAGTTCTGAAAACTACTTTTGTTGTTGACATTAACTGACTTTTTGATAAGTTCGACACTCGTTTCAATGTCTCAAACTGACGTTGGACACCTTATGAGGTTTACACAATGCAGTATTCTTTATCGTTGTATTACTGATGTACACCGGTAGGGTCGCAGCTCTTAGAAGCCTTTATTTTCACTGGCCTTGTTAAACGCAGCTGGTATTGTTTTTAGGGTTAGAGTCCATTGTTGTGTTGTTTGTCCTATTGTTATCTCTAAGGGTGGCAAGCCAATGGTGTGAGACCTTCTAAGAGCTGCGACATCACGTACGCGAGAACAAAACCTCATTTGTTATAACGATTCGGGTTCGAGGCATACACCATTCTGAACTTTTTCCTTCTTTAACACTAATGTGTGAAATAAGTTTTACTTTGTTTAATTTTAAATGAAAGGGAAAAGTCAGTTTAAGAGATGGAAACGAGTGTTGACCTTTCGATAACCTGAGCAGAAGTCATCTTCACAGTCATGTGAATTGTAAACCTGTAATGGTATATAATCATGGTATTAATGTCTCTGACTGTTACAGTTACTTGTCAGTCTTGCCATGATGCTTTTGGCTGTCATTGATTGGTCAATTTTGAATGGTATTGTTAGTGTTATTTTCTTTGGTCTATCTTTAGGTTAGTTCAGACTATTGTTTGTCTGTTCTATTGATGTCATTGACAGATCATTTGTAGGCCGCCGGTAGCTGTTGGCATCGGTTCCAGGGCAAAAACCTTATTTTTCTTTCCACTTGTCCATTGGACAAGTGCCACTCAAATTTTGGCTGTCCGAAAGTGAAATTCACTCGTCCAAAACAAATTTACAATGTACAGTAAAAACTGGCGTATAAGCCACATTTGCCCAAAATTTTTGCTCAAAGTTGGAGGTGCGGCTTATCTGTGGGAACATCTGCAATAGTTATACTTTCCGGTGATACAAAGGCCCGTTTACACAGGCGATTTTTTGTGCAATTTTTGTCGCTCGCAAGTTGCATCTAGTTCAAATCGCATGTGTATACTAAACGGGCACCGATTTTAGTGCGATTTGGGCACGATTTGTCGCGCGATGTCGCAGAGGTTTTGAACATGTTCGAAACCTGGTGCAACTTGGCGGCGATTTTTGGGAAATCACAGCAAATCAAGCAAATGTTGCACCCGAATCGCATAGGAAATCGCCGCTTGTTTACACTTGCGACAAAAGTTGCATTGGAGAGCGCGACAAAAATCGTATCAAAAATCGCGTGACGTTTTGAGTCTGGAAATTGAACATTCTATTTATTTGAGGTGTACAACGTGAAGCAACCATAATTCGTTAACTTCAGATGGTGTAGGAAAGTGACTCTTGTTTCTCTAACAAAGCTGCCAGAGTGCCTCCGAGACCAAAAATCAATGAAGAATAAGGATCCGCATGAAACGTATTCTCGTAACGCACGAATGTGAACGTTGAGTTTATAAATCGTAAAATTCAGCCTCAAATTGTCAAAATACCTGTGTTGAAACAGTGCTCCCTATCTTTGTTGGACATTTTGAAGCTTTTGACAATGAAGGAACACCGAAGACAAACAAATTCGAAGCCAAAGAAAGGAGTCTGTAAACAAGCGGCCATCTTGGTTATCCTTGGTAACCATGCTAAATAAAAACATGCATGTGCTCAAAAAGTTTGTACGGTCGGAAAAAAGAAACAGAAATTCGTGGAAAAGAAACCAGGTTAGTTTACGAAGTCCAGAGATGCTTGGGAAACTTAGAGCTCTGTGAAAAACGAGACAAATTTCTCCTGGTAAATTGTACTCGTCCCGTCGGACAAGTGCTTTTGGAAATCCACTCGTCCAAGATCAAGAAGTACTCGTCTCAGACGAGCGGACGAGTGGAAGTTTTTTGCCCTGTTGTTGGTGTTCGTCGTGTTGTGTTCGTTGTTTTTGTAAATGTTGCGTCTAATAATGTCTGGGTTGTAGTTGTTATTTTATCATTGTTTACTTTCAAAGCATAAAAGTTGTCAAATGTTAAGAAAATGGCAACTAATAGTAATTTGTTGTAAACGGGTTTAAACTGGCTTGATTTAGTTTTCTGTTCGACATCTTTTAAGAAAACATATGTGCAGGATTTCACCATGTGCCACATAAGAAATCTTACTTTCATTTGAATAGTATGTTGTGCGAGCCACTTCCAGAGAAGTTGCTATCCATATCATTGACATTTCAGTGAATAGTATGTTGTGTGAGCCACTTCCAGAGAAGTTGCTATCCATATCATTGACATTTGGATAGTATGTTGTGCGAGCCACTGCCAGAGAAGTTTCTATCCATATCATTGACATTTGGATAGAGTATGTTGTGCGAGTTACTTCCAGAGAAGTTGCTATCTATCATTGACGTAAAATTGACTGATCACGAAAACAACGTAAAGTATTCAGATTCAAAACTTAACAAGTGGTGGTTCTCTCTTCGAGCGACTATTTTGTGTATCTTTCGTTCCTGACATTTACAACTAAGTTGATAGTAACTGCATTGGTGGATCTAGGGGAGGAGCTCGGGGGGGCGGGGGGCGGGGGGCGGAACCCCCAAACCCCTGTAACGGGGAGGTGGGGGGGGGGGGGGGGGGGGTTGGGGTCACGATCCCGTTTCACGCACCTTTTTTTACGCAATTCACGCGTCACATATTTGCTAAATTCCTCAGTCTGGTTCCTTACAAGGATATTAGTTTCTCAATTCACGAATCACGTTTCCATTTTACTAATTTTCACGTTTCACGCACTGATTTTTGCCCTGATCACGCGTCACGCATAAACCCTTTGCCACCCTCACTAAACTGCTTTAAATAATTGCGCAGCTGGAAGCTGCACTGTGCATAGCTTGCATTAACAGTTTTTTTATAAGACTGAGTGTTGAAGTTAATTCTCGTACCATTATTATTTTTTTGTGCTATTTTATATTTAATCTGCTTGTACTTTATTTCAGTAATTCAAAGTTTAATAAACGTGGCTTAAGATAATGGCGTTCTTGGTCTATTCCTGAATTGAATAAATACTTTGAAAAAAGGCATTGGTCTTCTTCTGATGGCAGAATGAACTGAACACGGTTTACTCTGAAATTGTTCTTTTAGAAAGTGATATTCCTTGTATCTTTTTATCCCAAAAAGAGGATAAGATCGAAAGATAAAAACGAAACGTAAGGAAAGGGCCCTACGTAGGTCAACTCAAAGTGGAAACTTGCGTCGACTTGCGAGTCCAAACCATCACATCAGGCCACACACGTCAAGCCATAACCTTTACTTGCGTTGTGAGTGGATGCAAAAACACATCAAACACCGGTTGCCACGTGAAGAGTTCGGGTCGGACGGCACTGAACGTTCGTTTACCCGAGTTGTAGTGCTAGACTCGTGCGCGATCGCAGGCTGGACTGAACTGACTTTTTCGCAACCTAGAACAACTTGAGTCTACTTGCGAGTCCGCCTGACTACGCCATGACTTATCGTATGGCAAAGGCACGACAGCGTCAAATGGTATTAACTCAAAACATTCATTACGTGTATGTTGATTAATTCCACTATTTCAGTTACAACCTATATATCAAACTATATATCAATTGAATTTAATTGAAAACACCGCTTTATCTGAAATATTTGATTTGTGATTCCTAACGGCCGGTACTCTTTTATACGCTGATGATCTTTATACGAGAGTACCCCCCCCCCTTCCCCCCGGGGAACTGAACTAAGAATGAAGAATCACTAGACATGATTCAAGGACGACTTTGATAACGCGGATTCATTGTAGCAAAAACTTCAGTTGTTCCAGAGACAGCTTTATTAAACACGAGACATACAGCAAAAAGAAGTTCAAGATATGAGAAAAATATGTAACTTTTCAGGGAGGGGAGGTTCATGCCTACCTATTGGTCGAATTGTATGGTCCGAAGAGTGAAAGATAAGGTGGCTTATAAGACGTCATGATCAGTACTGAATCATAACATAATTTTATGGTACTCCAAATTCAAAGTGTTTGCACGCAAAAAAGTAAATGATGTTATTACACGCGGTTGCGGTTGTTTGTTTTTTAGCAATTTCAGAAGAGTAGTCCCCGGACTTCCTGAAATTCCTAAGAAATACGTAAACATGGTGTGAACAAACTGTTCATTGGCGTGAAGTCGCTTTAACAGGATAACATTAAGTTGTTGAACAGTTTGGGTATTCCATGTTTTATCTGTTCGCGTACTAAAGCGAATTTTCAAACATGTCGTACTCTGTAAAAGTTGTTCCGTGAAGGATTGCAGAAAAACCTCTGATTACGTCCTATTCTATCCTTACTCTCCCCCGTGTTTCATAGTTCTGCCTCCCTCGTGTTCCTCTCGCTCCGCGCTCGTTGCCGGCGCTATGCTTCGTGCCCCCAAAGTTCAGCTCTCTTGGTTTCTCGGAAAAGTAACGCCGCGTGACTCGAGATTGATTGACAGAAAAAAAAAATGCAAGCTGTCGCATGACTAACCCTAACTGATCGCGTGATTAAATTATTTCTTCCACCCATGACGCTAGACCTGTTGTGCTGGCTTTAGTTGTCTTCATACGAAATATGGCGGAAGGTCGAACAATTCCGTCGCTTGGTGGATACGTTGAAGAGTTTGTGAACGCAGTCGAAGACGATTTGCACTGTGGAATTTGTCAGCTACCACTGAAAGATCCAATCTTGACGAAATGTGGCCACAGATTTTGCAGACAGTGCCTTAATGAACACTTTAAAAGGTTAGCATTCCCTAGTGGCGATCAATGTTCAACATGTGGAATTGTATTTAGTCATGATTGTCGTGACTGTTAGCTTTTGAGCAGACCATTTCATTTGAGTTTCCAGTAAGTTGGGCTTCGCGTGATGGGAGCGGCGAAGCGGCGAGCAGTACTTTCCGTGTCGAGCAACTTTCGCTCCCGGCTTCGCTCGCCCACTTGTATTAAACTCGAGACTTCGCCGCTAGCTTGAAAAATTCGCAGAACTGAAACCAAAATTGGCCAAACAAAGAGGGTCTTGCGAGAGTACAGTGCGAGTGGGGTTATCCTTGAACTCGCCATTTCTGTAATAAAAATATAAATAGTTTATTCCACTCTCTTGCAGGACATATACCGAATTAACAAGTGGCAATAACAATGATAAATACTAATATATTAGTATTTAATATTTTAGTATAAAACTATTTAGAATTAATTAATACAATTAAATGATAAAAACGATATGTAAAATTATATAATAACAATTTCTAAAGGTAAAAAAGTCCTCAGTTCCCTTTATTCTCCACAATTTGTTGATGACTACACATGAACGTTGTATAATCTCTGTATAGCTATTAAATGCAGTAAGTTAAATGTGACGTATAATTATTTGAAGTCCAAATTCTGCATGTATTAATCTTAATCCGCTTCACGCATTTGGCTTCTATCACGTTTAAGGTTTGGGTATCTATGCGCTCGAAACGAACGTTTCATTATCCATTTGGTAATAGCCTTTTACATAATTGTTACGGTTGCCGAAATATGGCATGGTCACAAGTTTGTTTTCATGCATATTCTCTATTGAATTGATTTGTACAGGTTGGAGCTCAATAGGCAACCGTTAATTTGTCCTGTGGACCGCAACAATTTGATACGAGACAAAGTAGGTGACTTTTGATATACTACAGTAATGTTTATACAGTTTATTACAGTTTATTTACTTTAGGGTCTTTTAAGCAAAATGATGATATTGTAGTTACAGCAGACACAGTGGTTAAGTTTGAATCCAAAGTTTTAATTAATTTGAACTGTGCTTTGCTCATTGTTTGCAAATTGCAATAAACACAAACTGACATTGAATTGGTTATGCAAACACTTTTGTCAGTGGTTTATTTATGGAAATGTTCCGAAATATTTCCTTCTTGTATCGGTCACCAGGATTTCTTCATCAAATATTGTTGTGAATTGTTTCTTAGGTTATAGCTGTTTACCTTTTAGAGCGGTTTTTACTTGAGTGTCGTAAAACCACAACAGTCGTAATCACAACAGTCACAACAGTCGTAAACAATCCAATAAACCAATCAGAGCTCGAAGCAAATACATGAGCTGGCGCCAAGCGCGGGAAAACGCGTGCGAGCAAGTCACGATTGGTTTTAGTTTTGCTTCTGATTGGCTGAGAAAGTGGCGCGAAAGTTTTTAGCCAATTACAAAGCGTAGCAATGCAAAACCAAAGCAATTGCGAAATTGCTTTCGATACTCAATTGAAAACCGATCTATGGACAGGTTTTTGTATGGTAGCAATAATTTTGTCAGCTAAGTAAAACTGTACAACTGAACAACTTTGTAAAGAACAAGAGTGCAATTCTCGTAAGATACTATTGAAATTTTAAAATACACAACTGGAAAAAATCGTTGACGTAGAAAATGAAAATTAAACTATTTAAGAGCCAATGTCTGAAATTTTCGAAAATTGGGCGACAGACGCAAAATTTCGGATTTCTTCATATTTTGCCCAAATAATCTCTATAGTGAAGCATTTTCAAAAATAACATTAAAAATTGTAACGGCGTTTTATTTTTTTCGAAAACGGGCAAAGTTTGAAAAACGGCAAATCGGCGGCCTTTCAGTTGTGAAACCGGCGAAAAATTACACATTTTCATCTCGCTCGTACAGAAAAACGCGATGCCATATATCAATAAAATCTGGCCACAACATAAACACACTCTTGTTCTTTAAACTACAGTAATTTACTTTGAATTAGCTGTTGAAATAAGAATATTTCGTCCGTTAGGAGAAACATTATTTCTTCCATTTTAAAAATTAGCAAATTTGAACCAATTTCAACGCTGTGGAAACCCAATTGGTACGTTGAGTTTGAAAACAAAATCAAGACAGTCTTGAAGCACAACTTCTGTTGTTTACTGTGGTAAAATATTTCTGGCGGCATTTTAAAAGTGCCCCGTCGAGAGACCAAAACGTGAAGGATAGTTTGACAGGAAAATTTGTGACACGAACCGGCGCCGACGCTACGAATAAAGTGTTTACCGCAAAAAAATAGTTTCTTTGAGATAAAGCCTTTCTCAGAATTGCAAAGACATCAGAAGAATTTTATCTATCCTTTGCTAACTTAAAAATGATATATTTTAAACAGTTTGTTGGGATACGAAGTAGAGACAAAAGCATGTTGTGCGACCTTATATTAAAATAACAGCGATAAACACTCACCCGCTTTCCGTTAATAGTTCATCAGAAAATTAAACTTACCCGAGCCTTGAATTGCGTTTATGATAAAGGCAATCCTGCACTCCATTGTGGTGTTTGGAATATCTGAGCCTTGTAGATCATATCATAGCGTTATTTACTGCAAATGTGTTAAAACGAAAGTCGCTAAATGACAGTCCTCAATGTGTTGCAAAGAGATTGCGTGACGCGTAGCGCACTGAAATTTGAGAAATACTTTGCTCCCTGGGCGAAAAGTTCTGGCAATTACCAAAAAATAAATTCCTGCACAGCAAAAGTAGAGAAAAAAAAGATTGTCCGCAGCGAGCGAAAGAAAAGTATGGAATAATCTCGAAAAAAAATTCTTGCACATCCTCAAGGCGGAAAAAAAATTCATGCATCACACAAGGCTTCTTCAATCTTCTTACAAGAGAAATAAAACTGTAAAAGCGGTTAGCAATCTTGCATTACATTGGCCCTTCATTTTCTAGCTTTACAAGGGCAACTATATATATCCTCAAATTCTTCAAGGAGGGCCATCGGTGGCGCTTTCCTCTTCACTGCCGGGCACGGGCACGGCGCATTTCTTTTGTGACCACATCCGGGCCGACTTTTCGTTGAATCGGTAGCAAGGGCTTTTACATTTCCTTTAGCGCCCAGCCCGCCTTGAGGCTTTGGCCTTTGTTTGAGCTGCTAACTGAGCTTGAGACTTGCAAAGAAAGGGAGAAGTGCAACGCCTTCGCTGAGGAGGGTGGCGTACTGTTGTTTGGCCAGGTTCATTAGTGGTACGGGAGGCCTCCTCATCCCCCCCAATTCGCGAGCCCGTTCCCAACCCGAGAGCTTGCTCGCAGGCTAGGGGGGTACTCGGATATGTTTTGGCTGGGTATGTACCGTCCGGGTCTCCAAATTTAAACCCCGTTTTAGAAAGAATTTGCACTCAAAATGTTACCCCGTTCTAAAAATAGGTTAATTTTTAACACTCCATTCTAGAAAAATGATACGAAAATGATATGCGATCTCGGATGGCAGAGCCTTGAAGCGCGCAGGGCTGTCAGCCGCCTATCCCTGATTGGCCTTGTGAACGTTGAAAGTCAGATTCTGGTCAAGACTAGACAATCCCAAGGTCAACACCACTTTTGAAATATCCTCTCGGAGGGGGAGGGGGTACTCCCTATAATGGGCTATACGGGGATGCTCCGCCCGAAAGGGGTACCTTTTTGAGGTTGGAGGTATATGAAAGGGTCGGGATTTCACGAGTTGAAGTATATGAAAGGTCATGGTTTTCACGAAGAATAGGAAAGGGTAGCGAAAAGACGAGTTGAAGCATAAAAAAGGTAGGGAAAACTGCCATTCAAGTATTATAAAAAGGGCCTTTCAAAATATATCAAAAAGACGCACGTAAAGGCTATATGAAAGGGGTACCATTTTCAATGAAAGGTATATGAAAGGGGTGCCATTTTCAATGAAAGGTATATGAAAGGGATACCATTTTCAATGAAAGGTATATGAAACGGGTACCATTTTCAATGAAAGGTATATGAAAGGGGTACCTTTCCTGTCAAAAACGAAATATGAAAGGGTAAGGGTTTGAACCTCGGGGCGGAGCATCCCCGTACAAAACTTTGTTGAGTACCCCCCCCCCCCCCCCCCTTCCTCCCACCCCCACCTCCCTCCGGGAATGTCCTAGCGCTCAAGAGTTGTTACAGAGCATCATTCTTTGCTCACACTGTCCCAGAGTGGAACCATCTGCCACCTCACATTCATAACGCTTCTTATGTTGACTGCTTTAAATCCTCCCTTATGCGAGACCAAGACATTAACGATTTGATCTGTAAAAGCCATTACTATAACTGAATGACCGCTGACCGTTCCCTGTGACCGTTCCCTGTGCAGATTTCGTAGAAATTGCGTAACTTTCAATAGCCCAATTTTTGAAATGTTATTTCTCTGTTTGTTCGACTTATACATAAAAATACGACAATTCTGCTTCTACTCAAATCAGCAACATAATTCCTTCGATTTCAAACAGAAGATAAAGCCACGATAGACAATTTCTTGATTCACCATCTTATGAAGCTTTCGTGCGTTCGAAATATTATACCTCGTTCTAGGAAACGTCTCTAAAATGGATACCCGTTCGTTCTAGATCAGGAGTCCCAAAATTACGACCCCGTTAGGCGACGCATACCCGAACAGGTATTTTTGGGGAGTACCCCCCCCCCCCCCCCCCCCCTTCCTAAACGGGATGCAGCCTTCCTGTGGGCATGAAAATACATTGCATGGATGTTGGTGGTTCAGCACTGTTTTCCTTGTCATCGGACGTGGCTGTTAAGACTGTAACTTGCGGTGGAGATATCACAGAAACAGCTTTAAACCCACCAGCCGAAAACAAAACTGACAGCCAGCTGTAGCTCGCATCTGTAATAGTATCACAATTCTCAGATACTTTTGCTTGCTTTTGAGACGTCAATATAAAGTCGCATTGACGTCTCAAAAATCTAGACAATGTTTAATCGTGATACAAAATAATTTCGATTTTGCGGGCGTCAATACTGCATTATATTGACGGTGTTGGAAGAAAATATATTCCGTATTAGGCTCCGTCGCTTCGCGACTCCGCCCAATACGGAATATATTTTCTCCTAACTAGCCGTTAATATAATGCAGTATTGACGCCTCAAAATCGAAATCAGTTTATAAGAGTATAAAGGCGGTGTGTTATCGCAAAAGAGCCGGCAAGGGGCGTAGTGAAAGGGTGACACCCCCTCCCCCCCGCTCCTCCTCCATGAATGACTTGTATTATTTATCTACCAAATATACCTGAAAGACGGTTTGAACATTGAAAGTGTACCAAAACGAAAGAAAACAGACTTTATAAGACATTTCCAATAACGGACGTTACTCCTGTGACTGTGACTGAAATGTCTGAAAAAGTGGCTAAAAAGAAAACATATCTTTGAATTTCACTTTTTTTTCCGAAAATATCTTGTTTTGACTGTGATGTAAAAAGCACTTTCGAGCCTCCCGACGTCAAAAATCAATATAGAAGGCATGCACTCGGACCCCCCTCAAGTTCTACAACTAAAGGACCCCTAGCCCACTTTATAAATGACACTGACCTGAAACCTTTTCCACGGCGATGTTTTTCCCTTGACATTACCATAAGCACGCAGCAAATTCCAGTGTGCTACGCGTCACGCAATCTCTTTGCAACACATTGTGGGAAACTTCCCAACTGTCTGTTGTTTTAACAGATTAGGAGTAAATAATGTTATGATATCATCTACAAGGCTCAGATATTCCAAACACAGCAATATAATGGATCGGAGTGCAGGATTGTCTTTATTATAAGTGCAATTCAAGGCTCGGGACAGTTTAATTTTGAAAGCCGGTATGTGTTGATCACTGTTACTGTATTTGTATAAGGTCGCACAACATGATGCTCGTGTCTCTTCTCCGTATCCCAACAAACTGCTTAAAAGATATAATTTTAAGTTAGCAAAGGATAGATAAAGTTCTTCTGAAGTGTTTACAATTCTGAAAAAGGCTTTATCTCAAAGGAACTATTCTTTTTGCGCATTTTCTTGTTTGTTCGTAGCGTCGGCGCTGGTTCGTGTCACAAGTTTTCCTGTCAAACTACCCTTCACATTTTGGTCTCTCAACGGGGCACTTTTAAAATGCCGCCAGAAATATTTTACCACAATAAACAACAGAATTTGTGCTTCAAGACTGTCTTGATTTTGTTTTCAAACTCAACGTACCAATTGGGTTTCCACGGCGTTGAAATTGGTTCAAATTTGCTAATTTTTAAAATGGAAGAAATGATGTTTCTTCTAACGGACGAAATATTCTTATTTCAACAGCTAATCCAAAGTAAATAACACTAGTGTGAAGAAAAAGAGCGTGTTTATGTTGTGGCCACATTTTATTAATGTATGGCAGCGCGTTTTTCTGTATGAGCGAGATGAAAATGTATAATTTTTCGCCAGTTTCACAACTGAAAGGCCGCCGATTTGCCGTTTTTCAAACTTTAACCGTTTTCGAAAAAAATAAAACGCCGTTACAATTTTTAATGTTATTTTTGAAAATACTTCACTATAGAGATTATTTGGGCAAAATATAAAGAAATCCGAAATTTTGTGACTGACGCCCGATTTTCGAAAATTTCAGACATTGGCTCTTAAAATTTAACATATAAATAATATTCATTCTATTTGTTTCTAAATTTCACGAGACGTGTTCGAACTTATTTTCAGAAGTGTACTGTGAATTGGTTATGCTAATTTACAATAGGAAAATTAAAAACTAAAAACAAACTAGAGATAACAATAACTCTAATTTGTAAAAACTCCTACGTCGTTAACGTTTAATCTAAAATCTTTTAAAAACTCACTGGCCTTACGAAATAGCATTCTAGAGCCCCTGACACTCATTTGCAGGGATATTAAGATCTCAAAAGATAAACGTGTTCTTAGCCATGTAATCACTTCTGCGTAGGGCCCTCCGTTCTTTTTTAACAGCTTCTCCGCGAGGTCTCTAAAGAACATTTGACATTCAACTCCTATTCCGCCATTTCTACCAAACACTAGAGGTGTAAAGGATCCCATTTCAACATCTAGCACTCGCTGTTGATATTTCCTCTTCTTCTCGTCCTCTTGTTCCTTGGAGATCGTTGCCGTTGATTTGTTCTGGTTACTCTTGGAGCTAATATGCGTCACTCGGGCATCAAAAAATGCTATTACTCCTCGGGGCTTGTGATCGCGGTTCTTAGATCAAATCGTTCGTTGTCGAGTGGTTGGAGGCGCGGTTCTACTTCAACGTTCTTGCAAAACTTACTGATTATCGAGGTTAAAAGGTCTCGAATGCCATCGTGTCTCTGGGCTACAAAGCTCCCTTTCTTGCACGAGGGCGTGGCTGGCATGATGCATCAATGTTCTCCATTCTCAAGTTTGCTGACGTTGTCTTATAAGTGACTGCTGGTGTCTTTTCAGATCTTCTACAGACTGCTCACTCGTTGCCATAAATGTGCTTTGTGTTCTGATAGACTCCACATGCGATGTCGTTATTGATGTTGATAGTGGCTTCTTGCTGTGGGGCTTCAACTCTCAAATCTGATATGCCCAGACCCCCTTGTGCAGGCGTTAATCTGACGAGTTCACATTATTCATCAGGGAGCGGTTCCGTTTGGCCAAAAAGTATTGAGAAAAACATTTCGATAATGGTTTCGTGAATTGGGTCTATATACTCTTCAAAAGATTAGATTGTTCGCATGAAGTATTTAAATTTCGATTTGTACCCCTTAGCAATGTAGGCAGCATCACGGTGTTTGACTCTTTGCAATTCAGGCGAGTATTTCAATTTCTCCCTTTCCATCTTTGGACTTTATCAGTGCAATACCGATCTTTGTATTCTTGCGATCCAATACCTGCACCAAGGTGGTGTTTACCTTCAGTCGTTATGTTAACCTTCTTTCCAAACACCCTCTCAGCTTCATCTGCCAGTTCCTGTGACTTTACAATCAGTCAACTCTTCGATCCATTGACCAGATAGCCAAATTTCATTCCTTCCTGACTCAAGTGCTTGTACCAGTTATATAACGGTACAATTCTTCCTCTACCCGCTGAGTCATCAGCCATCCATATTTGTTCAACTTCTGGTGTAGGCGTTCTTAAGCTCTGAATCAAGATAGATGTGTTGATTGAGTACTGCGGCATACTGTAGCTAGTGGATCACCTTGTCTGGTACCCTCCTGTGACAAGATCTCGCCCCCACTGTAGATGAAAAGCCTGGAAGGGCTTCTGTAGGTGTTGCTGATGTACATGGACATTTCCTTGCATGTCAACTGAATGTTGTGCATGGCTACAGATCTGTTCATTTGGTTGAACGCATTGCTCGCGTCGATCAATAAGATTTTCGTCCGTTCCTTCTTCGTCGAAGACTTGGCTCATTGCGTGTATGGTGGCCTCGCCGCCTGCACTGTGGCCTGCACAAACCTGTAAGGAACCAGCTGCCTGTTTGATCTTCTACTTTAAAAAGACAAATATGGTCTTGCCGATTATTCGTCGCAGTACCTCTCTAACTCCTATTGGTCGAATTCCAGGAAACTTATCCAGTTTTGCAGGGCAACGAAACATGTGTCTAAGTCGTCAGATGATTTCCGTTGTCCTTTAAAACCAGAGTGACATTTTATGACAAAGGACAACTAATGAACCATAGTCAATTTAACGTACTTAATAAATATTTTTGTTGCAGGACATTTTCCCTGACAAGGCAACGGAACGAAAGATTCTTTCCTTCAATATCAGATGTCCAAGTGAAGGATGCCAGTGGACTGGCGAACTAAGGTCGAAGGATGTAAGTAGTAACTCTTTGTTCTTTCCGCAATTGGGTTCTTCTTTCGGGACTAAAAACGATTGGTCCAGTGTGACAAAAAAGTGCAGAGAAAATAAAGATATTCATATATTGTACCGTATTTGACGCGAAGAGTGAGGGGAGGCGGCATCAAAACGTTAAGGCAAAAACTGTTTCTCGAAGTACTAACGTTACGTCATTTTATTAACGCTTTATTTTCCATTTTGTTTATCTAAAAAAGAACCACTTAGCATCGTGTCCTTTTAAAGTTGTTTCCTGTACGAACGAAAACTGTAACGTTACCCTAACAAGGAACAAGCTGCAAAAACACGTGACCACCACATGTCCATGGAGGATTATTTGCTGCCTTCACTGTAACGCGTTACATCCCGTGTGTAAAACAAAGGTAAGATTTATCATTATATATGCTACGTGTTGTTTTTCTGGTGAGCAGGGTAGGCGGAATTTATTATTATTAACTTGCTGTTTTGGTGGCATATAAACATACGTTGAATTGATTGATGATTCTCTAGTTTGGCACAGATATTTTTACACAATTTTATTAATTAAACAAAACGTTTATTGCATTTGTTTAATTTGTAAGTAAGAATGTAAGAAGATGAGTCGCGTATCTTCAATGCAAATTGTTTAGATTATGTCTCAATAATTTTATTGCATTTTAAGGTTCATCAGGCTGAATGTAAGAGATTCCCATTAAACTGTCCAAGGAGTTGTGGAGCTGTCATCCCAAGAGAGGAGGTAGGTTCTATTGTGAGCATCTGTTGGAGCGTGACAGTTTTCAGTTTTGGAAAAACACAGTCCTCCTTCTTAAGGCCCGTTTACACAGAGATTTTTTGTGCGATTTTTGTTGCACTTGTCGATGCAACGTTTGTCGCGCGCAAGTTGCATCTTCCAATCGCATGTGTAAACGGGCGGCGATTTCAGTGCGATTTGGGCGCGGTTTGTCGCGCGATGTCACGATATCCAATTACAACTTTTTGAAATTGGATAGCTGTAATTGGACAACTACGTTGCGCGCGCGTCAATCAGGTGCACTTAAATGTTTTTTTTCTTGCTGTTTCTTCCCGCTTTCAAACTGATAGAAAATATCCTTGAGGTTTTGAGTACAAAAACTCCACATAGACTTTTTAATCTCGAATTTTGTTATTGATTCGTTTAATTAGTAATTGAACTTCGTGCCGAACAATTCAGGGGTAATCGTGCTCGTCATTTCAAATTACTCGCCTTATTACTCCCTGAATTGTACTCCACTCAGTCCAATTACTATTACTAACCCCACAGAGACACTAATAATGCACGATTAGACAAACGTTCTTAATTTTCTTTAAATCAAACTGATACTGAGTATATGTCTAGTTGACTGACTTAGCGCATTTGAGAACATTTTAATTGCTTAGAATTACTGAGCTAAATTGTCCATATTAAGAAGGTTAACTTTGTATCAGATTGTTCCAATCGGTACGGGAAAAACTGTCCATTGTCCGTATTAACGGATGTCCGTATTAAGCGGGTAAATTTTAGAGAAAATGTATAAGCTTTCGGCCGGGACCAAGACAACTGTCCGTAATAACGGGGTGTCCGTAAAGCGGGGCTCGACTGTACTTGTACTTGTGTACTCAGGCCTGTGAAAAGGTGCATTGAGACTAGTGTGATCTAGTGTCTCATCAGGCAAATGGTTCCTTATATGAAGCAACAAGCAGTATAACTACCAATCATTCTGATAGCCTGCAAAGAAGGCGTATATGGCGGACGAACGAGCGTAGAGTTAAACAACGGAATGAGGCGAGTCAAAAGACGCGACCAAGGGTGTGGGAAAAATGACGACCACGCACTAAATTCAGCACTCGCCCAACAAAACAAAAAAAAAACGCCTGCACTACAGTGGAGGCTACCCTTCTGAATGGGATGCTATTTATCGCAGGGTTAATCTCTGTTTAATTTTGAGGAATAAAAAAGGCGTTTAATAGGCAGCTGGGTACTATTTGAAAAGTAGGGTTTCATCCGGTCCTAGAGAGTCTATGAATCAGGTCACTGTCTTTTAAAATTATAATTAAAAATACGATATTTGAACTACTAAAAGCATAGTCATTATTAAAACTGATTACACTTATAAAAGACATAATAGAATAAATTGTACCTAGAAATAAACGAAATCGTAAAAAAGACTCAAATACAGGTTACTTTTCGTTAACTTTGGTCAGACACTGTTTAAGGGACAGTCCGGCATTATCTAGTAATAGTGAACGATCCTTGGTCCTTATAAATCTCTAAATTGAAATCTTTGTGTCAAATATTGTTCACAGAAGATCTGGCAAAAGCGTGATTTAAGCAAGCTTAAGCACTCTAAATATTTTAAACAAATGTTTGCCAAACCAGACGAACTGTACCTGAAAACATAGATCGATCGTCATGATTTAATCTCTTTGGATGCGTGACACCTCTGTAGAAGGCCAAGCGCGAAACGTTTGCAAAATAACACTGCGAAAAGAAATTTCCTCGTGAACATGAAAATTTTTATTCTATATTTTTTATCATCCTGAAACGATTCGTGCCTGGTTTGCTGAAAAATCTGCGTTTGGAAAGCTGAGGAGATATTGGAGTAATGTTATTATTATTATTATTAGAAAAATGTCGTTCAATTTACATATAAATTAAGCTTAATGAAGAATTGAGCTTTAAATGAGGTGCGAACTCCACGGGATAAGGAGACGCACTATAATCTATGATAACTACTAGTTATTATTTTTAAATTAGACCTTAATTCATTACCACAAACTCAGGCTTTTTTATCCTTTAAGCAATCTTCTGCAATGTCAGTTAGATATACGGTTGAAACGCATCCACATTTACTAAAGCCGGTAACCTTTAACGTCTTTTGCAGATTTTAAACCATACTAAGAATGATTGTCCGCTGACCATAATTTCTTGCCCTTATGCTCAGATGGGCTGCACAACGAAGGTAATATTAAGGAATAAAGTGTACTGAAAACTTTTTATCATTAAGTATTAGTTCGTACTTAGAATACGAGGTGGTTCCATTGAAATTAAGAAAACCTTACACGAGTAAGAGCATACAATGTCATGAAGAAAATCACCGATGTAGTTTTACTAACGCTGTCAGAAAAAATAATTTTTAATTTCTTATCGATGTTGTATTTTGTTTTGGTTGACAAATGCGTTTGCTTCCTAAGGTTGCTGTCCTTTGAATACAGCAAACCATCTACATCATGCATCCATCTACGTCGTACATCCATCTACGTCATGCATCCATCTAGGTCATACATCCATCTACGTCATACATCTGTCTACGTCATACATCCATCTACGTCATACAGCGCCACAGCGTTACACTTAAAGGACAGTGTCCTGCCGAAATAACGAAACTTTGCTTACTTTATTTCCACGTTATATCGCTAAATGCCATTTAATATACAACTAAATCGGAAAAAAGATTCTATGGAGCAAAACGGAAACAGTAGTTTGGAGAAAAAGAACAGGATTACAAGGATGGAAGTGGATTACAGTTCATCAAATTTGATTTCGTCGCAGGCGATCAAGAATCAAAATTGTCATTCTGCATGGTGGAATTTTGAGTGACCCTTGAGTTTGTTTAGCCATTATTTTCATCCTATTTCAAGATAACAAAGCCCTGACAAGCTTAAAGCAAATGAAAACACAGTCCCTTTAATAATAGCCAGCAACAGAAAATTGTACCAAGTGATATACATTTTTTTTCTGCAGACTTTGCGAAGAGAGGTGGAACATCATCTTCAATCCGCCATGAGACTACATCTTGACCTGGCTTGTGTGAAATTAATTAACACACAAGTTGAGTTTAAAGAGACCACAAGAAAACTTGAGGAGAAGATCAGTGCTCTTGAAAATACACAGATGCAAAGTTTAGAAGATCATATTTATAACTGGAAGATCAATAACTTCAGTCAAGTCCTGAGTCAAGCGAAAAGCGAGAAAACACCTAAGATAGAAAGTGCTCCATTTTACAGATATGGGTACAAATGTAAATTAAGTTTGCATCCAAATGGCTTTGGCGATGGAAAAAACACTCACCTCTCTTTATTCATTATTATAATGAAAGGTGAATACGATGCCATATTACCCTGGCCTTTCCATAAAAAGATAACGTTCACGTTGATTGATCAACAAGAAAATCCCAACGACAGGGAGAATATTGTTAAGTACTTTACACCAGACCTTACAAACATAATTTTAGCGAGGCCTGTGACAGATGAGAACGCTGGGCGGGGCTACGGTCAATTTGCATCACACAATAAACTAAAGGAAAGGCGCTTTATGGTGGACGACACCATTTTCATTCAATTTCAAGTCTCTCTACCCCAAAACAAAAGCAGCTGATAAAATAAAGAATTACCCGGATTTCTTATGAATCTGCCATGATCCAATAAAATAGCTATGTTAGCTTGTAAAAATATGTACGAAATGAAACTTCTTTAGTTATTTTGATTTAAAATTCAATCACTCCAATTAGCAACTTGTCTTTCGGCTCGCTGAAATGTGTAATCTATCACGTGACTTACTGATAGACATTGTTCTTGGACACACTTAACTTAGTATTAATTTATGCAGCTATTTTACGAAGAGATAACGAACAGTATCCTAGATTACAGATGGAAGTGCATCATTAATTCTACTCTTACAATTGTGTAATTATATAAAATTTTAGTTGTTTCAGAATACTGAGAGCAGAGTTCAATTGAGTGTCGTAAGATCCATACCAAAGTAATCACTCTGGCCAATCACAACAAACGCAGACAATTAAATAATAAAACCAATTAGACCAATTAGAAGTCAAAGAAAATACATGAAGCAGGCGCCAAGCGCGGGAAAACGTGTGGTAGAACGTTACGATTGGTTTTGGTTTTACTTCTGATTGGTTGCTAGTGGCGCCGGAGATTTTTTAGCCAATCACAAAGCATAGTAATACACTGCCAAAGCGATTACGAAATTACTTTCAACACTCTATTGATAACCGTTAAGGGGACACCCTCGGAACTGGGGAAAGTGTCCCCATAATGGAAGTTTTGCTGGTTTTATTAATGATTAACCACCTGAACAAAAAAATCCCTGATTTCCGTTAGATAATTATAGCACGAAACACAATGTCAATATAACACATCACTTGTATTTTATAACAACATTTATATGCTTTCATAATTTATAATAAGAGCTCAAGCTTTGATTACTGTCATTACTTGCGGTCGGAGTAAAATAAAATATTGTGAATTTTCTTTGGTGGTCACGTACTGTCCCTCGATGGAGGTTCAAATGTCATTTGGGACGCTGAACACTGTCCCCTTCGAGGTGAACGAGTGAGCGCAGCGAACGAGTGAGATATCTGATACAAACCAACGAGTGCGTATGCTTTACCGTACAAGGCACTTACCATGATGTAATTTGTTTACTTTATACATATTGAGATTTTCTGCTTAGGTATATATGATATTTTGAGCGATTTTGAAGGATTCTGAGTTCGCCATTTACTGTGCCTCAGTCAACGGCGAACTCAGAATCCTTCAAAATCGCTCAAAATATCACTTTTACGGCAAAAGGACGACAACAAATAAGGTAATTTAACGTTTATTTAGCGTTAATCAGTACATATATTTGGCGATACGTCGCTATTAATAATATGAAATTGAGGTAAATCCCATACACTCCTATAAAATTACAAACGGTTATGTTACACAAAAAGATTGTGTGGGTGCCCTGTGTTTTAACCTGACACTGAACCAGCTACTAAGATATGACGAGCTCCTCAAGTTAAATATTTGGAATATGCCGATACTTTTGTCAGTATTATGTGTTCGACTACTGACAAACCGGGTTCTAGGCGTTCATTTGAGTGTCATGCACGATCAGGCGAACGGAGAAAGAAGCCTGTGAACTGGGGAGACTCGCTGTCTTTAGTGCCTATTCCACGCCATCAGCACTCGCATTACTTTGTCCTTCACGTGCCGCTTATCTCTGCGCTCGGGCTCCCCATAGACTGCTAGCTGTCCCTTTTCAATTCAATCTAGACTGCTAGCAGTCCCCCTCTAGATCTGAATAGACGAGCGGGCGAGAAAATACGCGATCGTCGATAGCGGCGAGCGAACCTATCCCCCAGTTTTTTCCAGCCCTTCACGTTTGGAATGATCGTCCATTGTTCTTTAAAAAAATGCTGTGAGAACAAAGGTCATTTTTAAGTTCATAATTTAACCTTTGATCATCTATAACCGTAATTTTAAAACTCGAGGACAATCATTCCAAACATAGAAGGTTAATTATGTCCAACCTCCATTAGAAAAGCAAATTTATTTAACTATACGAAGAAAATTCGCTGGCATATCGCCGATTTGCTTAATTTTAAAATTTTGATCACGTGACATGTCACGTGACCAAACTTGGGCGTTAAGGCAGAAGAAAAGGGCAAGATTAAGATTCAGGAAAAATTTCAATCTGGTCCAGTCAATCTAGCCGAATGAAGATATTAAGTGTCAACCATATTTTCCGAATAGACTTTAAACCCAGGCCTTAATAAACCGCTTGAGTAGCCGATATTTGAATATGGTGAAGTCTAGAATAGCAGTACTGCATTGCATCAGTAAACTACATGTAAGCGACGATACAGCGTCATGTTAAATGCTTTTGTGTTTCTTTCCCTTGGATAGCGTCTCATTAGTGTCTTGAACCTCAACATTCAACTAACTGTAAAATAACCTCACAATACTCTTCAATTTCAGTAGTATAAGGACAATGATTTATTTGTACATTGCAGAATATATAAAAAAAACAAATTCAAAGTAAATTTGGTGATGAAAACATTGATGAAAATCTGAAAGAAACGCGCGTGACGTGCGAGGGGTAACAGACCGAGCAAAGACGGTTTGTTGTCATTGTTTGTTTTGAGATAGGTTTAAATTTTATTTTTTGATATTTACATTAAGACAGGAGCAAGAACTTGGCTGCTAAAGATTTTACTAAAAATTCAAATTCATCGGAAAAATGCGGAAATTTCAAACATTTTTTGCTATAATTGCAAAATAACACAATTAAACATTTTGATGCTTTTGGTAGCATTTTATGTTTGTTGTTTTACCGAAAAAGGGTGAAAAACACGCATTTTTATTAAAAAATGGCTTGACCTCGTGCTACTTATGACGTCATATCTCGTTATCATAGCAACCGGTTGTCCCCAAACTTTTTTAAATTTTGTCTCAAGGATAAACAAACAGCTACTGAAGACGGCATGTGCTAATCATTAACGGTCTTGAAAATATCGGAGAAAAACATTAAGGGGGGTGGCATCCACTCCACCCCCCCCCGTACGTTCGAGGGTTAAATTGTCATTCATTCAAACCATTTTTTATCGGAGCTGTGCACGTGCTACTAATTTATGAGGTTTAAATGATCCTTGACTGCTAATTATTAATCCTTGGATACAAAAAGAGAGTAAAGAAAGAAAAACGACATTTGTTTATATTTACAATCTTTCTATTTCTGTTTTTATTTCAGGACATTTTCCCCGCCCGGCAAATTAACCGAGAGAAAGATACTGTCACTCCTCATTAAATGTCCAAGTGAAGGTTGCGAGTGGAATGGTGAGCTCAGAGCCAAAGAGGTCAGGATACGTTCATAGCATACTTTCATAAAAATATTTACCTTTTTTCCGTTGCTGGCGCACAGAAAGCCTCAGCCACGTCACCAGACTGTCAATAAGTGGCAGAAATTTCAACGTTAAGGCGCTGTTACACCAGGCAATGTTTCGTGCAACTTGTCTCGCAATTTTGTTGCGACACAAGTTGCATGAAAAATTGCCCAGTGTAACATACCCCGCAACAAACATTTCTCGCGATTTTTTTGTTGCCGCAATCGTTGCGAGAAGTAGAAGTCTGTTCTACTTTTCGCAACGATTCTCGCCACGCTGCAACGAATTTTTCAAGCGTTGCGTAGTGTAACATGTTTCCTGCAACTTGTGTCGCAACGTTTTGTGACTTTAGCCAATGAAATTGCTCCTTTCACCGTCGGGCGAGACAAAATTGCAAGAAACATTGCCTAGTGTAACACCCTCCAGGCAACTTGTCTCGCAGCATCGCAACGCACGGTTTTTAGTTGTTGCGAGACAAGTTGCACGAAATATTGCCTAGTGTAACAGCGCCTTTAGGCTCACAGTTTTGAGATGCACACCATCATAACCACCCTAACTTTGATTAGCTGATACTTCGTCTTCCAAAGACGTAGGTTCGATTGACATCAGTGTTACCATAGCAAACAAATTATGATGTCGTGGTTTTTACGTATCTGTATCACTTATTGTCTCCAGATCTAGCCGGCCCTTAACCTTTTTTAAACGATCTATCTACTCTCTGACTCTTCCTTGTAACCTACTGTCATGCTAGCTAAGGCAGTAATTAATAACCTTTCTCGAAATTACGTAAGCTCTCAAAAAAAAAAAAAGAAAATGGAAAAGCGCTTTCCTTTCTGTATTATGACTCTGTTCTTTCAGGGAAACATTAAAGCAGATTTCACTTATCTATTGATTCTTTCCACGCATTGCGAAAATGAGACGACTTAGAGAATATCTTTTAGCGAAAATTGTGTTAAAGTGCATTATGCACGCAGCAATAATTTGTCATACCTATTAATGTCGTATCCCAGGGCATGTTTATGCAATGCGTGGCATTCGGTGCTTGAGCTTGTTTGGCCGGTGCTTGGTGGTGTCTGGCCGTCACAAAACAACTCAAAAATGTCTGAAGAGGATTTAGGTCCAAACCAACATCGCTACCAAAAATGGCTAATCTAGGAATACTAAATAGTGGATAGTGTGAGAGAAAAAATTTAATGAAAGGTTTTGCTGTGAAATATTTCTCTGTGAAAACATTTTCGTGAGAGACGATACGTTTATAAGAATCAAAATATTAAATACAAAACGTAAAAGCATGCTTTTTCTTTTCCAAAACCAGCTACTTCCTCATACCCCGAGTTCTTTATTGTGTAACATTTATACAGCTTATTCCAAAATGGCGGGCAATTTATTGTTCTTTTGTATGCATTTCAATTAGCCCCCTTTGCCTCATTTTCGCGTGAAAATTCTGTTGTATTTTACACGTGCTGACGAGGCAACAAGGGCTAATTAACATACATATTAGACTGGAACGATATTCGCAAAAGTAAACTTCTAGCGGCAAATTCGAGGAAAAGTTGGTAAACAGACTTTTCTAAGTGAAAAGTATGCGCTGAACACGAAAATCTTGTTTACCAAGCTTGATTCGGCCATTTAAGCCTCCAAATCAGTCATTTTAATTGGCTTACACAATTCAAGACATAAAAGAGAGGCTAAATGCCCTATCTCCTTACAAAACACTCTTACACGGTTTAAATCTAATGTAATCAGCAGATGTTACATAAATTATGTTTTTAAAAAGCATTTTGTCTTTACTACATGTTGGCCACGTGATCCTCTGATCACGTGATTCTTGAAAACGAGGCTAGAGTTTAGCTTAATTTCTTGAAGGTAATTTTATACAAGTCCTCGAGAAAGAGTTAAAAACTGTAATTATTTACTTTTAGAATATGAAAACAGAGCAAGTGAATGAATTTTAAGTTATCGTTACATCCACGATCGGTTTTGGTCACGTGACTTCTACTTAGATTGTCCTCTTGACTGGCCATCCTAAAACGAATGTCGATACCGGTTGTACAAATTGAATAGGAATTGAAGTCATTGACTAAAATCAGTCCTAGTTGATATCAGGCTCCCACAGGTCGCTGGCACGTTCAGCATGTCTTGATGTAAGTATCCTCAGAAATCTGCTGCGACAGTATTAGTCTTGATATTTGACATCTGCCCCGTCCTACAGAAAGAGAGAAATGGAATTTTTCATCAGATATTAAAAAAAAAAAAATAATAAAATGCTCAAAGATGCTAAACCATTTTACTGTACCGTACCATTTACTGCTCTTAGTTTCCGATAGTATTGGCATTATTTTGGCAGCAGCTGTCTGTAGTACGTCTGCATTTGCATGCTTTTGTGCATGGCAGTCCAACACGCCGGCAGCTACACTTCCTTGAGTTACATCCTGATTTTCAACCACAGTTAACCATCTCATCGCAGCTTTGAGGTACGGGGGCTTTGGGACTAGCTTTCCATTCAGCCTATGACCAACCCGAGCTCTCTGGAAGGGGAAGTGTGGGTGGAAGATGGGCTTGTTTCCAGATCATTGCTTGGTAGTGCGCCCTTTAAATATGCCATCGCACTGCATCGCTCGTCGGAGGAAGAGCTTCTGGTGACCGGCATCTAGAAAACAACGTTGCGCGCGCTTCATTACAACTCTCCACTTCATGATCAGTTACACTGTAAATTCGGCAAATGAACTTTTCAACGGATGTCACTGTGGAACTGTCCAGATCGCCACTTCCTAGGTTTCTCAGCAGCATGTGGTGTTCTGTGAACGTCTTCCATGACGTTTTCTTGCTATGGCCAGTAAAGTAACAGACGATATCACAGCCCGTTATTGCGTGAAAGGAGAGAATGCTTTCCACCTCAGGTATCGTTTGCTTTAGATTCTCTCGAATTGTATGGATTGGCATTCTTTGGCAGATACTTTGGCTTCTTAGACGTTCCAGCTCTCATCCACAACTGCTTGCATCTCATTCTGTCCAGGTGCGAAACTAGAAGGAGAAATACGTCCGTGTCTTGACTTGCGATGACAATGCACTCTGCATTTGAGTGTACACAGTGCAGAATCATTCGAGTGTCGGCCTCTTCATGGAAACATTTAAGAGCGCTGGTGTCGATGTTTGGGCGGGAACACTTGACTGTATCTTCTTCCTTGAATCCGCCGCCAACAATGACGAGTTTATTAACTGGGGCTTCTGCAAGAAGCTTTTCTGAAAGGAAGCGTGCTAAATCTGCTTTATTTTCGTCAAGAGCGAGAAAGTTAGACCAGTGCAGTGTGTTGCCCAGTTTCCGGCCAGTACCAGTTTCCGGCCAAAAAAAACTTACGTCGGTTATGTTCGTCGGAGTTTTAAATTTTCCTCCACCGAAGCATTCCGAAAGAAGGACAAACATTTCCGCTATACATTGGTGCCTTTGGCGCTCTTTTTGAACAAGAAACGGCCGAGAAATGACAGGTTTTGTTCAGGTGATTAAACGTTTAGCGATTAATTTTGGTTCGTTTCACTGCACATCAAAACTACCGTAGATAAACAAATAGTTCGTTTCACGGGAAATATCTCAAGGAGCTTCATAATTTTTGGAAAAATGTTAGATTAAAGATGAAAGTGATTATGGAATCTATCATCATCAGCTAGAATACGGCTGTTCCTGAAATTTTAGCAGTCAAACTCTCAGCGAAGATTTCGACCTAGTGTGCCAGTTCGCCGGCCACTAAAAGACACATTGCTCAAAACCTATTTCTTATTGAGTAAAAGAACTGAATTTTAAAATTTCCTGGTCGAGTAATTAAAGATACATGTGTAAGTGTAACAAAGATTACGAATTAACAATAGCTAATGCATGTATAGCATGACTAAAAGTACGTAAGTCATATGTATTTGTTTAAGTAGTCTGTTAACATACCCGGAAGACACGCTTCCGGGTCACAGATGTCATAATATTTTAAATACTAATTAAAACGGTAGATGACAAAGCTTAATATTGAAACTTGCCTGATATTTATAACTAGGCGACCACTATTATCAAGGGGCTTACAAGTCGGTTTACGTCGAGCGGTTTCAAGGAAAATTTACTTTAAGTCGGTGGCCGGAAACTGGGCTAGCTGGCCGGAAACTGGGCAACTTACTAGTTTTGCGAAAAATGGTATAATTTCTTTAATACTTGGGGAAAGCCGCCAACCATTGAACATTTTAAAGGTAAGTAAATGAACTGTCTTTAAAAGAAAATTGAGAAATTTTCCGTACAAAGACAAGAAGTTATAGCGATTACAAACTAAAGTGGCCGGAAACTGGGCAACATACTGTGCTTAGGCTGAAGGAACGGTGCCATCTTCAATTACTCTTCTAATTGGTGCATGACCTCTGGAACACTTCTTTCTGGTTGCGCACTTGATTGTTGTTTCTCTGTATCTGTTAAATGTTACGTCTATTCGATTATAATCCTTTCCAGAGAAAAGAACAGCTTTCACAAATTTTTCGGCGAAATCGTCAAATCTGTTGCACTCTAAAGGTCTTCCAAGAGCCATGACTAATGCCTAACCATCTACTATCAATGTCGATCGTCCTGCGACTAGTGTGATCCGAGGACGTTCCAATCCTCTTGACAGTAGTTCCATCATTACTGACTTATTTCCAGTGCGCAGCTGGCTGTTTGTATCTGCGATAGCGAGGGGAACTGTAGTTAATTCATGGCTAAGGATTTGCGGCAAATCTGCTTTCCTGCCAGCATCATACGCTGTAATGATGCGTTGAAGAATACTTCCGTCGGCTTTGATTGCAGCAGACTTCTCATTCTCTTTCTTTTCGGCTTCATAAAGAGAAGAAAATGTGAGCGCTTTATTTTTGGGCAAAGGATCCCTGAGCTTCTTATGATTTCCATCTTCTTCCGGTGCCATAAGCCTTTACTTCACAAAGGTCGCCAGGTCCTCCTGCCCAAGGCTGTTAGCTTGAAGTAGAGACTCTTCTATCTGCGTTGTTGCCATGTCTTTGGTGAAGCAGCATAGAGCGTTGGTGATTCGGGATCACTAAAATAAGGCCCCAAATGCCCGAGTTACGGCCTCACACGAGTCATTGTCATTCCTCGTGTGAGGCCGTAACTCGGGCATTTGGGGCCTTATTTTTAGTGATCCCGAATGCACCAACGCTCTATGCTGCTCACTGGTGAATGCAGGTCCGGTACGAGACCACCACCCCAGGAAGATATTGACAATTGAAGAAACCACATTACCTCATACTGAAACGTGACAATGTCTCTCGACAACGAAGCCATGACTGCCGTTGCGTTTTTGAAAATGCGTGGGATTGAGTTGAAAGAAGGTGATGACTTATATGCAAAGAACAAAGGGACGTTCGAATACAACCCTTGCAGACATTGTGGTTTAAACTTCACCCAAGGACATTCTCTCGTTGAGCATCAAAAATATGCTTGCAAGAAGCTGAGAACAGACAAACGACCGAAAGAGATTTGTCCCGGCTGCAATCGAGCAGTTTCTAAAACAACGGTTTACAGCCACTTAAGAAATGGTTGCCCTCCCGTGAAAAGCAACCCTCGAGTTTTTATACAGCGAGAGGTTGTTCGAGATGTTTTTGCAAACATTAGCCCGCATGCTCTTAATGCCTGGCTTGACGAGCAAGAACAAGAACCATTTAAAAACAAAAGCCTGGAGGCTATCAACCCCTTACCCAGGATCCGAGATTTGAGCTTTGTTTCTGATTTCATCGAAGGCAAGTCATCACTCCTGCTTTTCAAACTGAGTTGAGCGGTTATTACCAATTGAAAAAACATTCACCCTTCGTATACCAATGATGGCGACAACACAAGCTTTCATGAACTTTCTCAAATCGAGGAACACTGGTCTGAAACAAAAGAGCGCCGACTGGCTCTCAGCCAGACAAAATACAATTGGGGCCTCTGAAGTTTCTGCTTTAACGGCTACTTCGCCGTTCGAAACGCGAAGAAGCTTGCTCTTAAAGAAAATTCAACCCCCGGTTATGCATAACAATGCGGCTTGTACCTGGGGCAATCTGTTTGAGCCGATTATACGCAAGTATTTTGAACAAAAACATTCTGTTTCCGTTTTTGGTCACAGCATTTCTCTTAATCTGTCAAGCGAGCATCCGCTTTATCGAAAGGTCCACTTGTAGTCCAGACGGATATTTCATGAATAAAGATAACACATTAAATTTGTTAGAATTCAAGTGTCCGTTCAAGCGAAAAATAGCGATGAACAGAATTCCTAGCTATTATCGCGATCAGATACAAACAGGGCTTGCTTTGAGTGGTGACATGGTCTCCAAAGGCTTGTTTGTTGACGGCTATTTCAGAATGTGTTCTTTAAACCAGCTTGAACCAAGTTTAGCTCATAATTCTTTTCTCAACGCCGGGAAAATATACAAGACAAAAAACAAATCAACTCTTGCCTGGGGGGTCTGTTATCTATTCAGCAAACAAAACATCAAGAACAATCAAGTCGGACTTATTGATCTTGGTGCAACACAAACAATTGCTTTGTTTGAACATGTCATGGGTTTAATTGCCACTAAAGAGATTTGGGTTTCATATGGCAAAATAAGAATGACGTTCACAGCCCGTGACGAAAATGCTGAATTTCTACGTTTAAACGCTATGAAAGAAGCGTTCTCTAACCCGCGTAGAGAAGGGCCAAAACCTGTTGCAATGTTCGCTTGGAAATTGCTCGATCTCACTGAAATTTGGGAGTTTAAAAACCCAGATTTCTTGAGGGAAATCCAAAGGTCTGTTGAATGTTTTCATGATAATCTATCAAAGTTAAAAGGAAGAATCAGAAATAATACTTACACCGATGACTCTGCCACAACTCTAAACACAGGCGATGACAAGGCCGTTTTGGAAGCCTTTTTAATAAAGCAAGCGGCAATGCTTACTCCAGAGTTCTGAATGCATTATTCCATAAAAATTCGTTTTTGATTATCATCGCATCAGACATCCATTGTTGTCTCAGGTAATTTATAATCACTCGTTGCAGGGCTTCAAGCGGTGTTATAATGTTCAGGATTTTGTAGATCACAAACGTATAAGATATTCTCGGAAGCCGGCCTTCTATTTGTTTGAATACACGTTTCGTTTCATGGATTTGATCGAGAGTCAACTGTACAGGCAGATATTTGAGCTTTTTTATAAGCTTGTTCAAGGCATAACAAAACACGTAACTTCGTCCCGACCGATGACTTGGTCTGTGGAAATTGTTTTGCTGCGTACATGCCGGAGCATCATCGAGCACTTCCACACGGCTGCATCTTTTACAATAAAGTTCACAAGAATTGATTGATTGCAAAAAGGAGCCACCACAGTCATAACAAGACAGGAGTCTTCGGTCCCAGCGTTCAATCTCCATGTCATTGTAATGTTTTTGTAGATATTGCTGCCCAATCTCTGCCAACCCCACATCTTCGCATAACTGATAAAGTTTTTCCGGCAGGCACAAGCGGTGTATTTCTTTTGTGTAATCGCTGCCGTATAGCGAGCGGAGGATGGCAAATTTGTGTTCTTTGTCAAGTTCATTGAGCCGTGCGCCAAACTCAGTCATGTCTATATTTAGAGATTACAATTTTTCAATTGGGGGTTTCCCGTGACTTCCGGTATTGTTGTGTAAAGGCCGTATTTAGAAAATTACAACTTTTCGAAGCTTCTCGGACATACCGAAGCGCCCCACAAATACCGAAGCGCCCCAACTTTGTTGAAAAAAGTTTTTCTGGGGCGCTTCGGAATTTATTTTTTGAAAAAGTTTTTGTGGGGAGCTTCGGAATTTATTTTTTGAAAAAGTTTTTTGGGGGCGCTTCGGAATTTATGGGCGGGATTTTTCCCTCAAGATTTGTAGATTAAAGCCAGAGTTTAATCTCTCAAATCGGATTTGGAGGCTGCGGCGAGAAGTATCTTTTTTTGCAACTCTTCTTTGACTTCCTTGCGAAGTTCCTTTTTGAGTTTCTCGAGGTCTGGTGCTTGTGTTTGAGTGCCAACGTTTTTTTTAGCCTTTACACCATCCCTGATTGCAGCTTTGAGTTCGTGATATTTTTGCACCTCACGAGTAATTATGGTGAATTCTGCATCACTGATTCTCTTGTCTTCCAGAGCCTTTGAGACCAGTTCATAGACAGAGTTTCGTTTAGCCAGTGCCAGTGTATAGATCTTCTCGTGTTTGGTCACTTTTCGCTCTAATCGCTTGTTAGCAGCTGTAAAACCAACAGAGGACAGCCCACAGAGGGTCGCGATGCCGGCGAGTGCTGGACTTGCAACAATTCCGAACCCAGTTAATGCAGTGGCTAGGGCTCCTGATGACAGCCCAACAGAAAGCGACCCAAGTCCAACCGCCGAGTAATGAACTAATGATTGGGTTCTTTTGTATTTCTTTGCGACTTGTCTGTAATGCTCGGCTTCGTCAGACAAATCCTTCAGCAAGTCAGAGATCTTTTTGAGCCGGAAGTCTTCTGCATTAATTTGAGTGATCTCACGCATAGGGTATAGCTGTTGTGTCTCGCTGTATTCGGGGGCCGATGGAAGCACATTGGCAGAACTCATGGTGTGGGTATATATATGATTTTTTAATTTATCTCGATTTCAAATTCTAAGGGCATGCCATTGAAGTCAAAGAGGTTGTCATCTTTATCCCGCACAGACAGTGTAATAGAGTTAACAAATTCGCCAGACGAGACGTCACGCAAGACATGCTGTGGTGTTGGTTGGTAATGAACCTTTTCAAATGATTTCCCACGAATGTCGAAGCGCGCCAACACACTCGAAGGTTTGCCATTGAGCAAGTTCTGTTCTTTGTCAACCAGGTCGCAGTGGACAAAGTAAGTGCTTGGAGATGTAAACCCTTTTACAACTGCACTCCAAAACGGTGTACCACTTATACCAAGAAAATCTATCAGATTTCTGCTAAACGTTACATTATTGGGACTTTTAATTAGCATTATTCCTTCTGCTGTGATTGTATCAACTGTTAGATCAATAACTGGTCTATTCGTTTTTATCTCAAGGAAATCTTTCGCAATGTTATCCACTGTGTAAAACCCCGGCATTACGAATACTTCAGTAAGCCCTCCACCACCGCGAGGTGCTGAGATCTTTGCTCTTTCTTTCAAGTTGTACCATGAGTTGGTGAGAGAGGCAGACAGGAGCCGAATATAACTCGGTTTCGGCAGTGGGTGGTCGAAATAGATCGTGTGAGGGTTCGAACGCGTGACAAATGTCATCACAACCATGACAGATGCGAGTATATATAAGTTTATTTTATTTCAATTTCAAATTCCCAGGGCATGCCTTTGAAGTCAACGAGGTTGCCCTTTTCATCTCTGATCGACAGTGTGATGTCATTTACATGTTTACCAAGGCCATCGACAATATGCCAGACGCCATATTGGGCCCCTTGGTAATTGATCTTTTCAAAAGGTTTTCCGGTTACATCAAAACGAGCCAATAAGCTTTAAGGTTTGCCATTGAGAAGGTTCTGTTCTTTATCAAGCAGATCGCAGTAGACAAAGTATGTGTCTGGAAGTTTGAACCCCTTTATGGTAAAATTAGGATATGTTTTTATGTTTAGATGAAACAATCTTGCGAGATTTGGCGAAACCCATATTATGTATTTTTGTCCTGGGTTTAAAATAGAAAGAACGCCAAGTTCATATGGTTTTGCCTGCAGGGCAATACCCTTTTCTTTAAATTTACCATTTATCATGTCTGCAAGGCTATTAGGAGTAACAAACCCAGGGCCAATGTCAATGGTGGTAGTCTTTGGGTTATCACCAGAAACGACTGCGGCTATTTTCACTTTTTCTGCCAAGTTATGCCACGAATTGTAAAACGAGGCAGACAGGAGGCGGATGAAGTGTGCATTCTGGATCACGTGATCAAAGTACAGAGTGTAGGGGTTCGAAGTTGTGGTAACTGTAAGCACAACCATGGTGTGTATATGTAAGTTTATTGGAAAAAACATTTTAAAATATAAATGTATACAATCATGTTTGGCGGACGGCCTGGTGGATTTAACCCCAATTCAAATCTTGGTATAAACATCGGCGGTCATAATTATGGGCCCCCGCCTCCTTTTATTCGCCTCCAAATGCCTATACCCATGTGGCGCCAAAGCCACCACCCCCTAATCCTGAAATTGCTTGGATTAGATCGCCGGAGGCAATGAAGCTCTCTGCTGCGGCCAGGGCCAAGGCGATCTCAGACTTCAAAAAGCGTTTCCCTCGCGCCGATATGTCTCACTTTGAAGTGCAAGTAGAGTTTGGCGACGACCACAAAACAGCCACAGGGGAAGTGCTTTACAAAGAGGGCCAAGGCTCATTGGCACTTATCACAGAAATGCCCCACAAAGATTGGACTGGGGCTGAAAGAGACGCCCTTGGACTCCATTATGACGGGGGGTTCCCTTATCAGTTATCGCTGGGGCAACCAGAAAAGTCAATCCCGGCTGTTGCTTTCGACACCACAATAGACAAAGACATGATGATTGGGGCAATCTTGAATGACAAAGAGCAAAAGATTTATGTCACTCCAACTGAGTATTTCACAACGAAATACAAAAATATCTTCAGGGACACACAGATATCCTTCTCAACCGCGAAATACGGCCGAAAATGGATGGGTGGGCCTCATATGAGTTTTTGGTCGCAACAACTCTCCTTCGCACTGTGGTGTGCAACAACCGGCTGTGGAATCTCGCGCGACATTCTCTTCGATAAGAACTCCAGTCTGTCCCTAACCCCACAGCTCCGATCGTTTTACCGGTTTCACGTTTATTTCACAACAAGGCGAATACTCTACCAGATGGGCGGGGAACAAAGCGTGAGTGCTTTGCCAGACGACCCCCCATTTAACCAGAAAGATAACAAATACAACATCGACGCGTACAAGAAGCTTTGCATCGAGTTCGGTATCGACCCCAGTTCTGACTTCCGTTACACATACGGCAAGAACCACGGGCTTGGGAATGTCTACATTTGGGTTTATGGAGATGGCCCCACCTCTACCGATTACACTTATCCAGACTCTGATCTAGCTCTGTTCGATGATGAGCGCGTCACTGACAGAAAAGACTCCAATTATAAAGCCAATGTAATATCTGACGTCCGCAACGACCAAGGGGCGGACACCCAGTTCGAGCACTTTGTGCCAAATTACGAACAGGGGCTAACACAGCCAGGGCTCGCGCGTATGAACCAATCAATCGAGGCCTTTGTGTACTGCATTCTTGGTTCACAAGCCAAAACCCGCAGCAGCATCATTGGAAAAGGAGGCAGGGCCTTCGAAACGCAGAGAGTCTTCCTCACCCATCTAGAGGAGGCCATAATCCTGAACGACATCTCAACAAGCGTACAGCGTTACCAGCTTGCCATCCAAGCAACGAAAGTTCGCTTAGACTTTGCGACAGCACCCGGAAGCTGGCTCATGCCCTCGCGCATGATTATCAACACAGAGAGCGTGATAGGGTATAACAACAATCTACAGGAGGCAACGCAAGGGATGAAGCTGGGCGTGAACAGTGGTGTTAATCTGGGCACGAAAAAAGCCTCTCTTCGCCACATGGACGGTGGACCAACAAAGATCAATCCACCAAACAGTCACCCATCAAACCCGATACACAAACAGGCCACACAGGCACAGGGCATCGCACCCAAACCCACACCCACACCACAACCCACACCACAACCAACCCCCGCACCAACACCCGAACCGCAGCCCGACCCGCATCACGTAAACAAGACACTCATTGGTGTGGGTGCGGTTGCTTTGGCAGGGCTTTTCGTTTGGTTGAGGTAGTCGAAAATCAATGTAGCCTGACAATTTTTTTCGCTCCACTGAGCGGTCCCAATTTTAGCGACCAAAAAAGTGTTCAAGACTTCGAACGCTTGGTGATCCTTTCAACAAGGAAGGCCACCACGGCAAGGATGAGCAGCCAGGCGTGTTCACCCAGAAAGGAGATAACCGACCCGGCCGCTTTGAAGATGAAGCTCACAATTGAACCAATTAGGCCAGGCAGTGCGCTGGCTGCCTTTTTGCCAAGCTCTTTAAGCCCATTGCCAATAGCCTTGGTGGCCTTTGCCAGGCCGTTCAAGGTGGCGAGCACAACAGCGCTGATGGTGATGCCAGCTGCCAGAACAATAGCTTGCAGGGTCCATCCGTATTTCTTGAAGATTTCTCTGACCCTCTCTCTCAAAGGCATGCCCCTTTCTCTCTCCTCAATTTGTGTATTGACTCTTGCCAGCTCTTCTTCTCGCTCAGCAACCCGGGCTTCCGCTGCTTCTCTGTTAGAGGGAGAAGTGTTCTCATCCTCTATGACGCGTTTGTCTTCAGCGTTTAGTTGTTCAAGCTCTTCTTTTTGTTGTTTCAGTTCGTCAAGTGTCTTTTTGGAGTCTATTTTTACACTAAGTTCGTTTATGTTCCTGTTTATGTTATTATTATCTACCGTGAGTTTATTGATATCTTCTTGTAATTTTTCTGCTTGTTTTGCCGTTTTCTGAAACTGTAACAGTTGTTTTCTTTTATTTTGATGTTCTGTTTTAAGCTCTTTCTTTTGATCTTTTAACCGTTGTATTGCATCCGTATCCAGCGTTCCATGCTGATTTTCAAGATCCTGAATCTGGTCATCAGCGTGATTTATCTGATTTCTAAGTTCGTCCATGCTTTGACGAACCTTGTCTCTTTCTGCAAGCGTTTTTTCCATTTGTTGTTTTTGCTTTTGTTTTGCTTGCAGCTCTTGTTGCTTTTTGTCACGTTCTGTTTGAAAGTCTTTCATCTGATCAAGCATTGACTTTCCAAGATAGCTTTTGATTTCTTGTGAAAGCTGTGGATTTTCCCTAAGCTGCCGTGTTATATTATTTTGTGTAAACAGGGGATATGCCTTTTTTCCCCTACCAACCATTTTAACATACTGTCTTGGGTTTCCTTTTTTATCTGGTTCGTAAAATGTTTCGATGGCTTGTTTGTTAGCATTTGGGTACATCTCTGTTAGGTCGTCCCAAGCTGAATTTTGCCGTCTTTGTTGAAGCCGTTGGCTTAACTCATCGCCCTCAAGCAGAGGGTCGGTGTCAGAAGTGCTTGGCAGCCCACTTTGTTCGTGAGGCATTGTATGCATTTCATGCTGCTCGCCGCCATGATATGGGGTGGATGTGCCACCTGGTTGAAAGGGTGTTGTTGTGTCAACTTCTTGTTCGTCATCGTCGTCATCATCGTGGTCAATTCCATGGTCAACCCAAGGATTATCGGGCATATCTCCTGGATCAAAACCGCCTTCAGCCATGATGATATATAATATAAATTTTAAAAACACAAATATATACCATGGCTGTGCAACCGAATTTACTTCCATCTCACAGTGAAAAGACACTGAAAGCCATGAAAGCAGAGCGAACCGTCAAGCGCATCACATTCAGACCCCTCTGAGGCCAACCCCGGTGAGACACTGTACGTCTCTGTGCCCAAGCTGGGCGAGCACGATGTTATTGTGTCCGGCTCACTTGGTCTTGTGTTTAACATCAGCCTAGCCGGCGGCCATGCAAACAACTATCTCGTGCAAAATGTTTCTCGGGCCCTGGTGGACAGGTTCGTTGTAAAGTTTGCCGCCACCACTGTCCAGGACACGGTTGGGTACGACATCTACAAGATCTTCGAAGACTTATTCAAATCGATCGACGAGCGGGACAATATGCTTATGGAGGGCATCCAGAGTGTGGATTTGTGCAAGATCCGCTCTGGTGCTGGCGACAAGAAGACCTCTGGTGTGGATGCAGAGAATAAGTTAGAGACAATATACAAGAATAAGTATCGCATCAAGCTGGATCACCAAATCTTAACTGACCACGGTGTTATATACCCTCAAGCCCTGTATAACGATCTGGTCTTCAAACTAACCCTCGCCCCCGCAAACCAAGTTGTCCGTGGCTCAGACACAAGCAAGCTCGTGTACAAGTTGGAAAACATCCAGCTGGAGTATGAGACGATCAGAAGTAAGGAGCTGGCCGATGAGGCAACAAGCACTTACACCAGTGGCAAGGAGTTCGCCTATGACCACGTAATGCGAGATCGGGTGCATCCCTTCTCAAAAAGTGGTGACACTCGGCTGAATCTTCGGGTTAACCCACAGCGCCGGTCTCTCAAGGGCATCCTCTTGCTGTTCATCAACCCCTACACGGCGGGTGTCAGGGACTCTGAGAACTATTTCAATCCCGACATCACCAAAGTGAAGGTCACAGTAAACGGTGTTCCAAACAGACTTTACAACGAGGGCATCAGTGGTACAGACATGTGGAGAGAGATAACCCGGCATTTTACCCCACACACGCGAGGCAGGTCTAACATGAACTTGACAAAATATCTAACAGGCAACAAGTTTGGTCTCTGGATTGACCTGCGGTCCATGGCCGACACAGCCCTGCACGGCAGCGGCCAAAGGCTCGTCAACACACAGGATGGCGTGCAACTCGAGATCGAACGAAACGGCACAGGCTCGGGAAACGCACTCTGCCACATCTTCACCCTCTCAGACTCACAGATGAACATCATGGACAGGCATCTGGAATCTGTACAGTACTAAACGCATAAATATACCATGGCCACAAACAACAAGATAAACTTCTATCCCAAACCGACTCCCCTGCCATCCACCGGATATCTGTCACACAATGAAATACAAAGGCCCCCTCCCCGCCAGTTTGCAACCCAACTAATATAGGTGTTGGTTATGGACCCAAGAAAGCTGCCATTCAATGCACTAATCGTGGGCCCCACTAACTCTGGCAAGACACAGTATCTTCTCTCCCAACTGCGAGGCCCCTTTAGGGGTTGTTTTGATTACATCGTTTTATTCTGCCCCACATTTGTTAAGAACAAGACATACGATGGCTTCGTGGATCGCGATCCGAACATCTTCGTGATTGTCTGCCAACAGCACGAGATCGAAGACTGGTTGAAGCTGGCGAGCTTCTTTTTCACATCCACCAACACTTTATTCATTCTCGATGACTGCGCCGCCTCCAAAGATGTTAAAGGCCGAACGGGCCAGCTGGTCAATCTTGGGTTCAGCGCAAGGCATGACGGCATATCCGTGTGGGTCTTGACCCAGCAGATCACCAGCATTGCCAAGCCATATCTTGACAACATTGCAGCGATCGTGCTCTTTTACACGCCCTGCAGCAAGACAACCAAAGCCATATTCGAAGATTATGCCGGCGAGCTCTCCCACGAGGAGTACAAAGAGTTTATCGCAAGGCTCAAATCCCGCAAGTTCTCCCACCTGGTTTTCTCTTTGAGATACCCGTATGGAATTGAGTACAAGGTTTAAACACACATATATATACCATGAATGCACCAACAAGTCTACACAAGCTCACTGTGCTTTCACAGCTTTTGGATGAGTTGCACAAACACACACTTGATATGCAAAACAAAATTATCAAAGACGCTGGCGAGGAAGATCTGCGCCTCATGCTTCTAAACAGATATCCCTTGCGGTTTAATTCTATGCCAGACACCACGGCGGGGATTATACGAGAGCTTGAAACCCTTTACCAGACATCAAGAGAATTATTGAAAAATAAAAAAACACATATGTATACCCCCTGATGGCTGAAGCAGCTGAAGACCAGGCCGTTTTCGAAGTAATGCAGATGCTGGAGGCCACCCCTGGTGCCGAACCTCCCACAGGTATAGTTGGTGACAATGACATTCCTGCCAAACGTGAGAAGCTTGCAATCCTTGTTTCAACTGGCAAGGCAAAAGAAGCTATCGGCGTGCAGCTCACACATGATCATGTTAAGCGGTTGTCAGACAAGGACGTTGACAAGTACTACAAACGGTACGAGGCATACATCGGCAACAAGACAACCGAATCCCTAGTTGATTCAGCCATCATGCTCATATCCAAAGGCGTTGGAATGGTGGCCCCGGTTGAGGATGTGGTGGAATTGCAGAAAGAACTCAAGAACGACTACATCATCAACCAGGAGCTGTCAAATCTTGCTGGGGCTATTGCCGTGCGATGCGGACGATGGCTGGCGCTTGCCAATGCTGCTCTCATCACAACAAAACACATCAAGTTTGAACGAGAGCCTGATCACAAGCCTGACTTGATAGAATTGGAACCCCACCCAACCAGAGACAGTGAAGACTATCCACTTGAGGGACTTGATGAAGTTGGGTTGGGACCTGTGGCGACCTCGCAGAAACCTTGAAGAAACCTGACAGCAACCTGGCACATCTTGTAAAAAATAAAATTCACATATATACAGGATGACCACATCACTCGAGACGATCCCTGAAGAAACTCCAACTCCAACTCCAACTCCAACACCTGACCGTGTTACCTCTGAGGCTCCAAAAACAAAGCCTTCAACAGAAAAGAACCCCGGCCGTGTTGCTTCTGGCAAAAGGTTAGCAGAACGCAACCGCCTGGCCCGGGAAGCAAAGAAAAAGGCCGAAGCACAAAAGCCTGCACCCTCAACAAGTGAAAACAATTCTTCAACAAGTGGTGCAACAAGTGACACAACAAGTGACAGCAACAGCAACTCAATCGTTTATATTCTGGGGGTTGCCGGGTTGATTGTCTCCGCTGCTGGTGTTTATTACCAGCGCGAAGCCATAATGCAAAGGCTTGGGCGCAAATCAAATACACCAGCAAACACACCACCAGAAAACACCCCCGCTGCAACACCCCCATCTCGAATTCCTGTAAGACAAGGAATTAAAAAAATGGAATAAAAAAACATATATATACTGGCCATGGATTTTTTACAGGAGCTCATGACTGGTGCTGCAATCGGAGGCGTGCTTCTTTTTGGGGGTTTATTTAACGCGGTCGCCTTTCAAACAGTTTACAGATTGGCAATGAACAGGCACAACGAGCCGCCCAAGTATGTGTTCGTACCCGAGCCCGAGCCCGAGACCGAGACTGAGACCGAGGCCGAGGCCGAGCCCGATAAACCCCAATGCCAATGCCGAGGCCGAACCCGAGCCTGAGTCTTAGTCAGAAAAATAAAAAATCATATGTATACTGGGCACAAACCATGTCTGACAACAAGCTTGTGAAGTCTATCCTCGACGCCGCAACAATCACTGGCCTTGTCGCTGGTATTGGTTGGATTGGGAAAAAGACAATCAAAGAGAACTTAACTTCCGACCCCAGTGCAAGCTAAATGAATTACGTCAAGTTCACAGCTGTCATGGCTGGCACCATCGCGCTGAAGAAATATCTCGAGGACCAGAAAATCCTCCCAGACAACTTGTAAAACCATATATATACACAATGGCCTCGATTGCAATAATGGCACTTGGCGCTGTTCTCAATGCGGCCGCTTTCACGGGCGGTAATTATCTCGCTAAATATCTGTCTGGTGATAACGGCAAAGCAGCAATGGATGAGAAAATCCGTCACGACCACGCCCTTGAACAATACCAAGCGGCTTACGCCAAATACCAGAAGGACCGCACCAAGCTCCTCGACTGGATTGCGGCCAACGATCGGAAGGAACACCAAGCTAGCAAAAACTTCCAAACCACCGACCAAGCCCTGGTCTTGTATAATCAGATGCACCAAACGCAACCAGATAAACAAATCAAAGACAACAAAGAGCCTGTCTTCTCTGACTTCTATGAGCCCAGCCCACAACAGCAGAATGGTGAACTTGTGTTCATTGGTGGCACTCTGCTTGCGGGTGGGTATGTGGCTTATCGCTTTCTTTAAAAATTAAAAAAAAATCCCATATATACCATGGCTGTCCCCACCTTTTCTAAAGAAGCGACATTTTTACCAGCATCCCCCTGGACAAGGCTCGAATCCATCCCGGAAGAGCATTACAAATTGGGTTACTTGCTCAGAACAGCCATAACGGCAGACCCTGAGGAATTAACTCGAGCGGTTCATGAATATTGTGAACTAGGCAGAAAAATTAATCCCGGGCGTTTCTTTGACGAAAATGAAGAATACAGAGAGATTGAAAAGCTGCGCAATTTATTTGCACAGCTTATCCTTGAGTCAAACACACCTCCGGCTGCATAAGACATTGGGCATATTTCACTGATTCATAAACTCTATATATACACGCACAATGGAGGCCAAACTCTCTAAGATCTATTATAGCCCGAAAGGGTATTGGAAAGGACTTGCCGCTGTCAAAAAGCTAGCTGCAGCAGCTAAGGTCTCTGACGATGTCGCAAAGAAATGGCTGATCAAACAAGCCCTTTGGCAAGTTTACCTCCCAGCGCCACGCCATATCCCTCGGCCCAAGTTTGATGTCTCATCACCCAATGCAGTGCATCAAGCAGATCTTCTCTTCCTGCCCCACGACAAACTTCCACACGGGAGAAAGATTTACAAATACGCATTAACCCTTGTTGATGTGGCTAGCCGTTACAAAGCAGCAGAGCCTCTGTCTTCGAAAGAGTCTGAAGAAGTCTCAAGGGCATTTCAGACGATTTACAGACGTGGGCTTTTGAAATGGCCTCAACTCTTGCAAGTTGACCCTGGGAAAGAGTTTATGGGTGCTGTGACTAAGACAATGGAAAACAACAAAACGACCATTCGTCGTGGTCGGGTTGATATCCACAGAGACCAAGCAATTGTGGAGAGATTCAACCGAACCCTGGCTGAAAGGCTGTTTGGTTATCAGTATGCCGTTGAAATGAATATGCCCTCTGGCCGGTCGACTGCTTGGGTCAAAAGACTTCCAGATGTTGTCTCGGCCTTGAACAATGAAGTAACAAGACTCACTGGCAAGAAGCCCGCTCAAGCAATCAAAGAGAAAGCCGTTTCTTCCAAGCCTGCGACTCCATATGCTAGGCCTGTTGGGGTGAGTGAGAAGAAGCTCCCACCACGGGTTAGTGTGAGATATCTTTATTACCCCGGTGAGCTAGAAGGGGGTGGGAGGCGTGCGACCGACCCGATCTGGTCTTTGAAGGTCCACAACATTGAGAAGGTTGTCACCAAGCCAGATGCGCCTGTCGTTTATTACCTTTACGATGGCCCTAAGAGAGGGTTTGTTCGTGAAGAGCTGATGGTTGTGCCACCGGGCACTCAGTTGCCCCCAGCTGGGCTCTAGCGCGTGTCTTTGTGCCCGTATGCCAGCGTGTGGACGCCATCATCCTTGATCCAGCGCTTAGAGTCAAAGGGAGAGAGCGTTGTCTTGGTGATGTGCTCGCCGAAGATTTGGTGGCCTTTGCTTCTGAGCCTGTCCATCCCGTGCTTGAAGGTTCTCCTGTCGAAGAGGGCGTCCTTGTAATTCTGGTGGGTGATCTCTTTCTTTGTGACAACCTTGGTGGTGCCCTTTGCTTTCTTGATGTTTTTGTCGTCATCCAGAAGGATGGAGTACATCTTCGAGCGAAGACACACAACCTCCGAGATCGGCTTACCCGCGCACTCGTCCTTCATCTTGCCGATGACCTTCTTGTTAAGCTGGCTGTGGAGTGGATGGTCCTTGGGATAATCGCTTGTGTCATAGAGTTCGTCCCGAAGGTTCTCCATGTCTTTGTAGACATCCTCCGTCTTAATCTCAAGGAGTAGGGAGTCTGTGTCTGTGTATAGTAGGTCTACTCGCGGTCCGTACTTCAGCTTGAGATGATTGTAATAGAAGTCGTACATCAGTGTTTTGGAGAGATCAAGAATGCACATGCCTGTGTAGACTGGGCGGTTGAAGAGGATTTTCACCCTGTGCATCTGTATCCCCGCCAGATTGTTTCCAAAGACCGTTGCTCTAGTGAACAGAGGGCTTGCGATAAGCTTTCTAATCTTGTCTTGCTCGTGCGCCCGGACAAGCTTCATGTCGATTCGATTTCTGAGGTTCTCCATTGTCTTACCGAAGACGGAGTTGTTCATGAGCTTGAAGAAGTTCTTCTCGAAGTCTGAAGTGGCCTTCTTTCTGAGCTCGGTGTTCAGGGAGATGTATGGCTCCATCCACGCCCTCTGCTCAAACTTGAGCATTTTATGGATTTTCGTCAACTTTATTCCAAGATCCAGGTACTGCTGGAGTGCCCTGTAATGCAACACGTACCTGGATTTGTTGCGCAGTGTAAGGAGCAGCTTCTGCGTCTTGTCTTCTGGCTGTCCCTCTGCCAAGACCCTTTGGTATGGTGACATCCATTCCTTTGGAACGACCTGCCTTTCTGGGGCAAGAGGATAAGCGTTGTGCTCATCATGCAGCTCCTCGGGGTACTCAAGATCAACTTCGAGGATGTAACCAATCTTTCTGTTTGACCTCCACCTGCTGATCTGGTGTTTTGTTGGAAAGACGGGGCACCATGCGAAGTTGCCAACTGGGAGAGGCTGACTCATGGCCCATCCATAGAGATTGTTAGCGTCGAGATACATGATGTAACTTGACTCTTCGTTGGGGTTGTGATCATGAAGATAGGGGTTGTTGGCCTTACAGTACCGCCTGCTCTCCATGGATATGCCACCTCGCAAGCCTCTTTCAACAAAGAGATGCATGTTGACGTCTGTGAGTAGCTCCAGGTTGATTTTCGTATACCTGAGAAGGGCGTCCCAGGAGAGACCAGGGCTTGTATAATAATGTGCCGGGTCAAGCTTGTAATGTTGCAGGCATGTTTTTCTGAAGTTCTCGAAAACATCGGCCAGAAGAAGCACATCTGTCTCAAGGTAGAGGTCGTGGTACTCTCCAAGCGTCTTGCATCCAAATACCTCCCACACTTTTTGCGCGTGGGCGTATTCTTTATCTGAGATGCCTTCCTTCTTGAGCTCGCTGTAGAAGGCATCCTTCGGCGGGAGAGAGGCCTCATCGAATCGAGTCCAAGAGTCCATGTATTCGTAAGGGTAAATCCCTTTTTGCAGGAGAAGGCTGCGCTTAGCTTTGTTATTCTCATGGCTTGCCGTGATTGTGAAGGACTCTGGCTTGTTTGCTTCAACCAGGGCACTGAGGCTTGACTGCATGAACTGCAAGCTGTCAATAAACCTCAGCTTGCCGAGGGAGAAAGAGATGTATTTCTCCATGTTGTTTGCGATGCATTTCAAATCGGAATGCACGTTTGCAATACCACTCATGATGTGGTGTGCATCATAACCCTTCAAGTTGTGAAAGATTACCGGGATTATTTCCATTTTCGGGTTGGTGCGGAAATAGTTTATGTTGCAAGAATGGTGAGCCGCACCCCGATATTTGCCTGTGATGTGGCAATGATCTTTGACTGCGTCTCGAACAGAGTCTTGGATTAGAGACTCCCCACAGAACAGGCAGTCGACCTGCTCGAATAATTTGTCTGCGATGGCCTGCCTTTTGTTTCTTGGCCCAATAAATGGGAACTCACCCAGTTTACCATCATCGTCCTGGATGTAAGTTTTGAATGTCTTTTGATAACATTTGTTAGTGTGGCGATGAATGAAGCCCACGTGTTCCCCGGTGTTTGGATCATAGGCCGCAACGGCGTCCCTGTGGTTCTCCTTGACGAGAGACTTGTCACAGATGTGGCAATCTGTTGCACGGTCGAATTCTGTCCAGTCTGTTCTTGTCATGGAGAGTGGTACCTTGTATTGCAGCTCGTCTCTGATCACTCCTTCCAGCTGCTGAAGGCTGTCGAGAAAGACTGGCACCGAATCCTCTCCTCTGTATAGATAAGGCCCCTTTGTCTCTCCATCAGAGCGAACAGCTAGCATGCAGAACCCACAGGGTTTATGTACGGATGTTGCAGTGGTGCTGCTCTGTTGGGGATCTGGTATGCAGCCGTGGACTTTTTCGACAATGCTTTCAAAGTCAGCATAGATGACCCAAGGCTTCTTCATCTGGTTCTGGAAGTTCTTGAAGTGGAGGAAGTTTTCGCCTTCTTTTGGCATTTCAGTTCGCATCGGCCTGCCTTTGACTCCTCTGCAATAGAATAGATGATCGGTGAGAACCCGTTCTGAAGAAAAGGCTTGGAGACACCTGTCACAGTGATGCATGCGGCGACCAGCGTTGAACTCGCTGTGTAGAAGCCTGCTCATGCTCTTAATGTAACAATAATGCGATGTATGTGTGTCTGTGAGCATCATCAGTTTAATCCTTCGCAGATTGGGATTCTCTAGCTCACTGACTCTTGTATCCATAGATGTTGATTGGAAGGTTGTTCTGGCGCTCAACTTTAGATATCTGGCTCAATGGTGTTGGAAAATCTATTCCAGTGAAGTTTAGACCATCATCAATGGGATAACTGCCTGTTCTGTTTGTGTTAACATTTACAGGAAACAATGCAGATCGCAGTGCCCAGCGCAGACACTGGTTATCTCTGTTCTTCACATTGATGATAGCCTGCTTTGGCCTGAGTTTTGATGGTGTTGGGATAAATGTGCCGCCTCGTAGAGGATGGTATGCCCCGAACTCAAGGTAAACAGTTTTGATGTTCTCAATCACCCAACCAGAACCCAAATGCTGCCATCTGGCAATCTCTTCCTCAAAGCCATTCACAATGTCTTCCAGGATGCCCTCCTCTCGAAGCTGATATAGATTTGTAACAATCAGTGGATTGACGTTCCAAAAGAAGTGATTAATTTCTCGTCGTCTATCATTGACTTCCATTGAAAAGCGAACGTCGAATGACAAAGTGACCTTCACCCCACCAAGCTCTGTGACTTCGCGTGCAATTTTCTGGAGAAAAGCCGCCCGATTAGTTATGAAGAATGAATTGAGGTCCTTGATTTGGTATCCATCAGGGACGTTCATCTTATAACCGTGCAACCAATTACTGAAGTAATCGTGGTTCCTTGGATTGAAGTCAAGACGTTGAGCCGCCATGTTATATACAGGGGTTTTATTTTCTTCAATTGGTGATCTCGTGCCGGGGCTCTGTGCCATTGCCATGTGGGTGGGTATATACAGGTGTGGGGTTTCTTCAATTGGTGATGCCACGCTTGGCCGTTGAGGGTGGTCTCGTGCCGGACCTGCATTCACCAGTGAGCAGCATAGAGCGTTGGTGCATTCGGGATCACTAAAAATAAGGCCCCAAATGCCCGAGTTACGGCCTCACACGAGGAATGACAATGCCTCGTGTGAGGCCGTAACTCGGGCATTTGGGGCCTTATTTTAGTGATCCCGAATCACCAACGCTCTATGCTGCTGGTGACCATGTTCTGCAACCTTTCAGGTACCGTTGGCTGTTCATTTATGTTGTAGTTCAATTTTATCCTTGGTTCAATTTTGATTTTCCATTATTGTTCTTTTCTATGCTAATATATGATAATGAACATCAAACAAAGGAAAATCGAAAATGGACCAAGGATAAAATTAAACCACAACATTTACATTGAAAATGTTTACTTGATGTAGTAACTCGAGCACTTTTCTCTCATCAGAATTATCCCGCAGTTTCCTTGACGGGTTAGACTCATTGCATGTTATCTCGTCATCATCGTTGACATGGTACATCTTCCTTGTTAAGGCAGCAATATGCGCGCGAAGGTTATATGACAAAGTCCATCTAAACAGTGCCGATGTCGTCCTTGTAATCCCAACTATTCCTTCGCTCCTCTTTCCCGTACCATTAAGCGCTCTTGACTTTGATCGGGATCAACTTGATTAAATCGTCGAGGTGAACCTTTCACGACCCAATTTCCTTTGTCAAACTCTGTTTGGACCTCTTCTGGAAGCTACATCATTAGTGCAAGGTACACAGGACCCCATCGTGCGTAATTGGTGTGAATTGTTTCCGTGTTGGCAGTGTCTCTCAATTTTCTTCGCTCGTCAGATGATTCCTTCAATGAACGCAAACCTTGCTCTGTTGCACTGAAAAGGATATCCTTTTTTGACCCCTGGCATATAATACATTCACTTAGATAATGAATAGGCGCGGATCTTTTTAAACTCGCCCGTTCTTCCATGATTTACATGCTACCTTTCTGTTAACGCCATCTACCATGGAGTTCTCGCAGTCAACTAGTTTGAATTAGCAGCCAGGCAACTTTGCTTTGGCCGACCGAGACAGTAACGCGGGAGATGTAACTTACACCTTTTGAATGAAACTAAGCCATTAATGAATGAAAGAGTCTTACTCTAAAGCAAAAAATCAGAACTTATTGATTTTTCTACTTTTCTTAAAATTGGCGGCTAATGTGTTTGTTTTTCGATTCCGATCCGTTTATAGAGCGTTTTCACACGACGTCATAAAAATTCAAAAATCTAAAGTATACATCCTACAAAGCTGTTTCTAACATGGTATATGGATACCAGTGTTATAATCTTTCACAAAAAGTTTCAGGTTTTAACGATGTTTTGCTTCCGATTTATAAAGGTTTTAAATGTGTCACGCAATCCGTCACGCTGTTTCAAGTAAGCCGTGAAAATCGACAAAATTGAACCAGTTGAAAGTTATTTTTGAATTATAGATGCTTATGAGCGGATTTAATGGCACTTATAGTGAATACAATATTTTGTGATGAGATCTTTGGTGTAATTAAGGCTTTGAATTTTTGGCCGCCATGTTGGTGTACCAAAGTGGTACACCAAGATGGCCGCTCCATACATTTCTTACTAAAAATGTCTAACACTCGTTCGCCTATAACTCTTGAACTAAATGCTCTTGCGCTTCAAAATTTGGCCCAGATGTGTAGTTTTACACTCTCTACAATTCCATAAACATTTTTAAATCGAAAACGGCTTCTGAATTTTGATATGACGTCGGTGAAAACGCTCTATTCAATTTTGCTATTACAGCGCGATTCCACCACGCATCAGACCGTGAAGCATTTGAATGGGTTTTTGCTCTACGCGTGGCCGAATAAATAAGTAAAATAAAACAACGCAATTTTTTAAAAACTCTTTTCATCAAATCAGAATTTACAAGTTAAAAAGGAACTTTAGAGTTAAATGTTAAAGCTCAAATTTTAAAGAAAGAAGTATTTTCTTAATTCAAGTTACGGGAGCCATGGTAGACGTGTATAATGAAACAAATGAGGCCTACAGACGACAATTTTCAATCTGCCGTGTCTAAATTGAGCAGCCACTATAAAATTATATTTTTAAGACTGAGAAAATTATAATAAACCGTATTGAAAAAAAAGTTTCGAAACTAGTTTTAGAAACAGCAAAACAGTTTGGCCTCGTTTCCATGCCCGGTATTTGGTTCCGTATATTTAAAGCCAGATTTTGAGAATAATACTCAAAATCAAGCTTGGTAAACAAGATTTTCGTGTTCAGCGCATAATTTTCACTTAGAAAAGTCTGTTTACCAACTTTTCCTCGAGTTTGCCGCTAGAAGTTTTAAAAACAGCCTTTTCTTAAAAATTGTCCCAGTCAAGAATAATAAATTGGCTACCATTTTGGAATGTGTATTGTAACTCTGCAGTTTCTTGGACTGAAAAACTTTAACCCTGCCAATAATAGAAGTCTGGCCTCAGCGACTTGTCAGTATAACATAGCTAGGAAATTCGCCCAATCTAATTCAATAGCGCGAGCGTGCATCTATTTAACTATTATAGCGCGAAAGCGCGCGTAATATCGCCTAATTCTTAGCCGACGAGTCGAGGCCGTAGGCCGCGTCGGCTAAAATTAGGCGATATCACGCAAGCTTGAGCGCAATAATAATTTTATAATTCAACACATTGATAACAAACCACAGTTTGAAGAAAAAATATCGAGGCCGGTCAGTCATTTCTGCATTCTCTGGTCAAAATGCGAAATTTACCTCCATCGTTGGATATACGTCATGTAGACATAGCGTATATCGATAACGTTTTGACCATATTTGGATAAAACTCGATAGACGCCCGCCCGTGCGTATATAAAAATTTTTATCACAGAAATGACGTGTGTTAATGCCACTGACCATAATTTTTTCGCTCACTCATTTGCGCACTCCTTTTCAACGCGTTTTAAATGCAGAACAACAACGTAAATATCCGCGTGGCAGCAAACGTCTACACAAATCAAACCTCAATTATTAATTTATTGCCATTGACTGTATGAAAATGCCAAAATACTTAGCTTGTTATGTTAGTTTTTTATCTCGGCGGCGCGATGTTTACTAAATTACTGGCGTGACCACGGTACGCTAAGAGTTCACAAACCGAGGTTTTCTACGGAAATTATACCTATTACTAGCAGTAATCACAGATTATGGAGACGCGTTCGAAAGAATTTCCGGCGGAAATGAGCCCCTGAAAAAAACCAATAGGGGCGGCCATTTGGAAGACCGTCTACCAAAAAATCTCAAATTTTACTGCACATAAACCACAAGACAACCAACACGAAATTAGGATTGCGTTCTTCGAACGCGATAAAACGACAAACAACATGAAATACAGCAGTAAAATGGAAGAGAATCGTGTCTGTAAAGACTTCAATTCAGAATTGAAAAACAAACTGAACAAGCATGCGACGGAACAGAGCGAAAAGCTATCTGATTTGAAAAAACTACAATCAAGGCAGTCTTTAATACAAAAATTAATATATTTGGACACAAATTAACGTAAAAACACGTTACCTGCACTCGATGTAGCTTTTTAGTCCCTTCCTTTAGCACTCAGCTTTCCAGAAAATTAAGTTTACAAGTTTAAGCGAGTTGAATTTTTCTTGTTGTTGTTTTGACATGGACCATTCTCTAAAGAACCAGCCGCATCTTTTAATCAAGAAAAATGGCGGTCACGTGACCAGGGCTTTTGACACCCCCCGGCAAAAACTAGGGTTAAGGATAGTACAAATCTAGGGTTAGAGTTAAGATTCTAGTGTTAAAACAATTTCTAGGGTAGGGAATAACTTAGCTCAGGACCAGGCCTAACTTAGGGTTAGGTCCCAGGTTTAGGGTTGGCCAGGTCACGTGATAGGCAATAGTATCAAACTTGATCACCCTAGATGAACTGCTATCACTAGCTGTTCTAACTCAACCTTTCTTGTCTAGTTTTTAAAATCACCACCCCTTGAGGTTGGCTTTCATGCAACTTTCACCTTTGTACTAAATATTGCCCTGCAACTAGTATCCTTCCCCCAGATCTTGATGCATATGCCTGGTTTCAAATAAAACAGTGATGACATGTTGCTGGTCTTAATAGTTTTTTGTTTGAGTGGTTTAAGAATCAAAACTATCAACAGTAAGAAAAATAATTTTTTTGTTTAACCCATTCGCTCCTACACCGGCCAAAACCGGCCGTACGTATACAAGACTCCACTGCTTTAAAAAATTGTAACTTTCTCAATCGCGCGAACATTGCCCTAACTAGCAGTTGTGAGCATTGACTAGAAAGTCCTTCAAATTGAGATACCCAATAAACACAAAAAAGTCAGCGATTTTTGCAGAATATCAGCGTTTGAATTTGGACAATAACAAAAATGACCGTTTTTAACATCATAGAAAAACAACAAAAATCACGTTTTTGCCTTTAGTTTTTTTATTCAAATCATCGTGGCAAACCCAAAAGTCAACATTCACAGCAAAATTCAGTCCTAGTCCTAGCTTTGCAGTGAATTCTTTTGCTCTTATTCGTTGCTCGGGCCGAGCTACAGCCTCATGTTCTAGTGCATACTGACCTTAGGTTTAATCATGCGTTCAGTCATTTTTTTTCTTTTCCTTTCGCTATGTTATAAAAGAATTGGTTCATGCTTTTAGCTGTGCATCTATCGAGTTATGGATGCACTTGGGAAATTTGGAGAGCACTCGAGAAGCTAGAGTTGCTCTCGGCACTCTCTCGTGCTTTCTAAACTTCCCGCGAAAGCGCGCGTGATATCGCCTAATTCTTAGCCGACGAGGCCGTAGGTCGAGTCGGCTAAAATTAGGCAATATCACGCAAGCTTGAGCGCAATAATAGTTTTATAATTCAACACATTGATAACAAAGCACAGTTTGAAGAAAAAATATCGAGGCCGGTTCGTCATTTTTGCATTCTCTTGTCAAAATGCGAAATTTACCTCCATCGTTGGATATACGTCATGTAGACATAGCGTATATCGATAACTTTTTGATCATATTTGGGCAGTGTATCAATGTGTTGAATTATAAAACTCGATAGACGCACGCTAAGCATGAACCAATTCTTAAGTTTCTTGGACTGAAAAACTTTAACCGGCTGCCAATAATATAAGTCTGGCCTCAGCGACTTATTGTCAGTATGCAATGTTGGAATACAACAACCAGTAACTATCACGGCGTACGAAGGTGTAACTTAACCAATCATTTAGTAGTGAAGATGAAATGCACTTTGATTGTATAGACCTCATTTTGTAGCGTATATGATGGTCAAAATCGTCACATTTTGTGTTCATGTTTTATGTTTTATGTTTTTCTTCATCTCTTCCCACTGGTAGAACTCTACAGAAACATGTTTCATAATTATTTTGTCTTGTAATTTTTAAACAGGACCACTTGGCCTTTTGCATTTTTAAAGAGGTTTCATGCACTAATGAAAACTGTGAAGTGAAAGTGGCCAGAAAGGATCTGACTGAACACGTGACCACCACATGTCAATGGAGGATTGTAAAGTGTGTTTATTGTGGAGAACATCATCCACAATGTCAGATGGAGGTAATAAAATTAGCTGTGAGTAAATACACTGACCAGCCATTAATAAACATAAAGAATTAAAACATTTAGGGCCGGTTATGTCTGTCTTAGATCGTGGTTTATGACAACATACTTTTTAACCTGGGCGTGTTTCAGATCATATGACGTTACTGTAGATGATAAATTTTTACAAATTTTATCATTTCGCTTGTATATGAATGTATAATTTTTAGAAAGATAAACAAAAAAAACAATACCCCATAAAAATTTCTCTCTGACACAACCACGCCCAGCTAAAAAAGGTTTATTAACCCTTTAACTCCCAAGAATCCCAAAGATAATAATTTATATAAAATCCCACATTTTATTTTATAAAATATTAAAAAACAAATAACATGCAAATGTACAGCCAAAGAGGTTTTATTTGAATTTTCACACCATAGGATTTCTTCGACAAACTCAAAAGTTAGAACTACATTACATGTCTCCTCCCTGTTGTTTTTTTCGCTTGCTCCAACATTTTTTGCTCACCCCTTTGTATCTTAGAGCCTCGAACAGGCTACTAAATAAACAAGTCTTTTCTGCGCATACCTGTTTCAATACAGTGGTTAATCTAAGTACTTTCCTTTGCAGAATCATCTAGAAACTTGCGAAGGTTTCCTAACTGCTTGTCCAAACAAATGCGGAACTAGAATTGCTTGTGAAATGGTAAAAACATCTATTTTGTCATTTTAAGTTGTGTCATAAAGGAGTAAATAAGTGGGTGGGATGGGGTGGGGCCTGTGTAAGAATTATATAAATGTACTCACATGCACAGTATCACACTTCAAACATATGAAGTGTGGTGGTGGATTTAGACTCTATCGTAAAGGTGGAGAGGGGGAGTATATAAGGGGGGGGGGGGGAGGTGGGGTGGGTAGGGCCTGTGTAAGAATTATATAAATATACTCACAGTACCACACTTCAGACCTGGTGGATCCAGACTCCGTTGTAAAGGTGGAGAGGGGGGGGGGGGGGGGGGGGAGTAAACAAGGGGGCTTGGGTGGGTGGGGCCTTTGTAAGAATTATATAAATATACTCACAGTACCACACTTCAGCAGACCTGGTGGATTCAGACTCCATCGTAAAGGTGGCGGTGGAGGGGGGGGGGGGGGGGCGGAGCTGAACACTGGACCTTTTCCCATACCTAATACCTATGTAAGACCAATGGGCGAGTTGTACATTTTCCGAGCTAAATGGGTGAAAAACCTTACCTTTGAGCAAGTCCACTATATTTCTACGTAGCTTATATAGGGGGTACTACTTCGTGATGGAGAATGGGGGGGGGGCACTTTTTACTCATGCGTGTAGCGGCATGAGTTATAAAATGACCTCCGTTTTTCTTTTTTTTTTCTTTTCTTATTTTTTGTCACGATTTTGCATGCAAATTTATGCACGCATATTTTAAATTGTGCACTTCCTGTTCATAGCTTTGCCATTTACACTTCCTATTCAGTGACTTCCGGCTACTTTCACTTCCGGTAAAACAGAGTTACTGAAGTGTCACGACAGCGTCTCCTACAACCCCACTTACATTACTTGTGTTCACGTTAGGTGTATATATAAGACTTAGACGAATCACTGGCTTTATTGTGGTACAGTCTTCATTTACAAAACATTCAATAGTAAACAACGTGGTTTGCAGGAACGATGACTGAATGAAAGGAGTAACTCTTCTCCATATCGGACATGTTTAAGGTGGCCGAATACAGTTTTGAGGGACAATAAATTTCCATACGCGCGCGTGTCACGCAAGCAATACCGCGCGAGCAAACAACAACGAAGCTTTGATCTCGTGCACGCAGTTAGTAATGCGCGAACAGCCGCGCGCGCAGATAAGTGAATGGTCGTGTGTACGCAGTACTGCGCATGCTCGGAGATCGTACTAAACGTTTTTTTGGTCGTGAATTTCTCGAAATCTAGCCGTACGACCTATGCTCAATTTTTGATATTTTTAAATATACATCAACATCGATCTGCAGACAATTTTTTTTCAAAATCTGTAAGACAGATTTTAAAATATTTTTCGAAATTCCTGTTTTTGATATTTTCGTTGATATGCGAAAAACTCTCTCACAGATTTTTGTTTTAACTTGTAAGAACGTTTATTTTTATCCAAAGTTTAAATGGTAAGATTTTGAGGTAGGGTCGTACGGGTAATTTTTGAGTAAAACGTCCTCATAGAATTAGAACCCAGTCTTCTGACAACCGCTCGGTCGCTTGTTTTAAGCCACTTCTAACCAGAGGATGGTGAAATTACAAACACCCACTGTCTTATACGATGGTTTTGACTTTGTAATTGTTGCTTGTTTCCACAAATGGTCACCTGTGATCGATATTATCGGAAGCATCTGGTGACCCCCATAAACTGTAGTAAGCCACCTTAAAATATATCGTAAAACTTTCTTACGCGTGCGCATGAGTATAGGCTGCTTGGAGCCTCTTGTTGGATAAAATGTTGTTACCGAAAAATTAGGCCATGAATTTAAGTCACTATTTTCTTGCAGATTGCAAATCACGTTGAAAATAGCTGCCCACTTACCAAAGTCACCTGCCCGTATCTTTGGATTGGCTGTAACTCAGAGGTAATAAGATTATTGAAATAAAGGCTTTTCAGTGTGTGGGAACTTTACATTAAAGTGCCAGACTGTGGAGTGCGAGTACATTTCTAGTACGGCTTTCCATATTGAAGGCGTTAACCTAATCCAGTTTTGAGTCGCAATCGATCTTCAATTTCAAAGTATCTAAACTTACACTACAATAGCACTTCTGCAACAATAGAACCATTTCAAATAAGTAATTGAGTTAAGCAGTCTGTGTAAACGTAGCAGTCAACAGTAAGGGCTATGGTTTTATTTTTCTGTTGTTTTTACCCTTTAAATTCGAAGAGTGCCAAATCTTACAATTCAAGAAAATACCGAATATAATGATTTTGTTAAATATTGAACAACAAATGGTACCATGTAAAACTGCTGTTGAAGAGGTTTCGTTAAATGGTCACACCATAAGATTTTGTTGAAAGGCTAAACGGTTAGAACAAAACTACATGTCTCCGTAATTAACTCTAGGAGTTAAAGGGTTAACCGTTGACCAAAAGAAACACAGGGTGTGAGGACGCGTCCCTGAAAACTCGTATCGTTCGTTAAACTCTATCTTGCGCCTGTTACAGGTCGGGTGATCAGTCAAGCAAATCAACAGAAAACAAATGGAAGTGTCGAACATATTTTCTTTTTCCAGACACGGAGAGAAGAGCTTGAATCACATCTACAGTGCGAGACACGACATCACCTTGAGCTAGCTTGTTGTAAGTTAAACAATACTCAGGATGAAGCGAAAGAGAGGACAAGAAAACTTAACGGTCTTGGAGAGAAGGTAACATCCATTCAAAGGCAACACCAGGAGAAAGTGAGCAACCTTGAAAATCAACTAAAAAAGAGAGTAAAGGTCCTTGAAAATCAACTTGAAGAGAGAGTACATGTCCTTGAAAATGAAATACTTCAAGGGAGAGTTAACATCCGAACCGAGATTAACGACAGATTAAACCAGAACAACAATAAAGTTAAGAAGGAACTTAACACAAATCGCTGGGCACTCTTGTTATGTTTCGCTGTTGTTTTTGTCATTGTTGCTGGTCTTGCAAACCATGTAACAGTTGTTCATAGCCATTCTGAAACGAAAATAGAAAAAGTGGGGAAATCACTTGAAGAGAAATTAAATGGCATACAGAGCCAACTAGAAACGAAAGTGGGTGAAGTTCATAACAAACTGCAAACCCAGCTTGACAAGAAAGTGAATGACGTTCAGAAAAAATTGGATTCATTAAATACTGAACTTGGTTATAAAATAATGTTGCTAAATGCAGCTGAACCTTATACATTTACCTGGAAGATAAAAAACTTTGAAAACGTCATGATACAAGCAAAGAGCAGAAGGCAAGTCAAAATAGAAAGCGAACCATTTTTTATGTATGGCTACAAATTAAAATTACAGCTGTGGCCAAATGGAAATGAAAACGGACAGAACACTCACCTGTCCTTATTTCTAGTCGTAATGAAAGGTGAATATGACGCCATGTTAACCTGGCCTTTTCAAAAGAAATCAAAGTTGACATTGATTGATCAGCAAGAAAATCCGGCAGAACGGAGAAACGTTATTTTTGAAATGAATCCACATCCAACACAAGTAGCTGAGTACATATCAAAACCCATCACAAATGAAAACAATGGACTAGGATACCACAAATTTGTATCCCATAAGGAAATCAGGACCCGACGCTTTGTTGTTGATGACGTCATCTTCATTCAAATTCAAGTAGGTCCACCATCATGAATGAGAATTTAAAATGAGTCAACTCCGTAATCTTTTTTATAAATTGGCATCAGATCGAGGTTTGGCTGTTGTGGTCAAACTCTTTTATTTTTGTAAATGGTTTGAACCCAGGAGTATCAGTAGTTTGTCGAGTGTGATCGTCCGGGTGAGTGTAGTTCTGAAAAGAACTGTTGTTGTTGACACTGACTGACGTTAAGTTCAACACTCGTTTCCATGATCTCTCAAACTGACGTTGGACACCTCATGAGGTTTACACAGACCTGCACCTTTCGTAACGCCTCACAGGATTGGCTAAGAAAACAATAGAACAAACAACACAACAATGGACCCTAGCCCTAAAAACAATAGAGGTGCACCTCATCCAGGTCGAATGAAATTAGAGGTTCTGAAGAGGTGCAGGCCTACTGGTAGTACTGACGTACACATTTGTTATAGCGACTCGGGTTCGAGGCATACACTATTCTGATCTTTTTCCTTCTTTACTCCAAAATGCGAAATAAGTATTACTTAGTGTAATATTAAGTGAAAGAGAAAAGTCAGTTTGAGAGATGGAAACGAGTTTTGACCTTTTGAGCAGAAGTCATGTGAATTGTAAACCTGTAATGGTATATAATCATGTTACAGTCACTTGTCGGTTTTGCCATGATGCTTTTGGCTGTTGAGACTCAAGTCATTGATTGGTCAATTTGGAATGGTATTGTTAGTGTTATTTTCTTTGGTCTATCGTTAGTCAAATTTAGGTTAGTTCAGACTATTGTTTGTCTGTTCCATTGATGTCATTGACAGGCCATTTGTAGGCCGCCTGTAGCTGTTGGCATCGGTTCAGTGGTGTTTTTTTCTAAGTTAGTAGACCAAATTTATATAGAGTGAGTCGTTTGTAGTAGTCCGTACCGTAGGTAACGATTCTGTAGACTCCCAGTCAATTCTGTGGTTAGTGTGTAAATGGTTTTCGATCACAGTGTGAAGTACCCTTGATGTAGGGTTTTATCGCCGTAGTAACAGGTTTCAAGATGGTGGTCGTCGTGTTGGGTTCGTTGTTTTTGTAAATGTTGCGTCTAATAAAGTCTGGGTTGTAGTTGTTATTTTCTCATTGTTCACTTTCAAAGCATGAAATTTGTCAAATGTTAAGAAAATGGCAACTAATAGTAATTTGTTGTAAACGGGTTTAAACTGGCTTGATTTAGTTTTCTGTTCGACATCTTTTAAGAAAACATATGTGCAGGATTTAACCATGTGCCACATAAGAAATCTTAACTTTCATTTGAATAGTATGTTGTGCGAGCCACTTCCAGAGAAGTTGCTATCTATCATTGACGTAAAATTGACTGATCACGAAAACAACGTAAAGTATTCAGATTCATAACTTAACAAGTGGTGGTTCTCTCTTCGAGCGACTATTTTGTGTATCTTTCGTTCCTGACATTTGCAACTAAGTTGATAGTAACTGCACTGGTGGATCTAGGGGAGGAGCCCGTGGGGGGGCTGGGGGCGGAACCCCCAAACCCCTGTAACGTTTTCACCCCCCCCCCCCTTATGATTGAGTCTCGATACGCCACTAAAAAGGGCAACAAAGGCAAAGGGGGGGGGGGGGGGGGGGGGGGGGGGGGTCACGATCCCGTTTTACGCACCTTTTTTTACGCAATTCACGCGTCACATATTTGTTAAATTCCTTAGTCTGGTTCCTTACAAGGATATTAGTTTCTCAATTCACGAATCACGTTTCCATTTTACTAACTTTCACGTTTCACGCACTGATTTTTGCCCTGATCACGCGTCACGCATAAACCCTTTGCCACCCTCACTAAACTGCTTTAAATAATTACACAGCTGGAAGCTGCACTGTGCATAGTTTTTTTATAAGACTGAGTGTTGAAGTTAATTCTCGTACCATTATTATTTTTTTGTGCTATTTTATATTTAATCTGCTTGTACTTTATTTCAGTAATTCAAAGTTTAATAAACGTGGCTTAAGATAATGGCGTTCTTGGTCTATTCCTGAATTGAATAAATACTTTGAAAAAAGGCATTGGTCTTCTTCTGATGGCAGAATGAACTGAACACGGTTTACTCTGAAATAGTTTTTTTGGAAAGTGATATTCCTTGTATCTTTTTATCCCAAAAAGAGAATAAGATCGAAAGATAAAAACGAAACGTAAGGAAAGGGCCCTACGTAGGTCAACTCAAGGTGGAAACTTGCGTCGACTTGCGAGTCCAAATCATCACATCAGGCCACACACGTCAAGCCATAACCTTTACTTGCGTGGTGAGATGCAAAAACACATCAAACACCGGTTGCCACGTGAAGAGTTCGGGTCGGACGGCACTGAACGTTCGTTTACCCGAGTTGTAGTGCTAGACTCGTGCGCGATCGCAGGCTGGACTGAACTGACTTTTTCGCAACCTAGAACAACTTGAGTCTACTTGCGAGTCCGCCTGACTACGCAATGACTTATTGTATGGCAAAGGCACGACAGCGTCAATGGTATTAACTCAAAACATTCATTGCGTGTATGTTGATTAATTCCACTATTTCAGTTACAACCTATATATCAAACTATATATCAATTGAATTTAATTGAAAACACCGCTTTATCTGAAATATTTGATTTGTGATTCCTAACGGCCGGTACTCTTTTATACGCTGATGATCTTTATACGAGAGTACCCCCCCCCCCCTCCCCCCCCCCGGGGGAACTGAACTAAGAATGAAGAACCACTAGACATGATTCAAGGACGACTTTGATAACGTGGATTCATTGTAGCAAAAACTTCTGTTGTTCCAGAGACAGCTTTATTAAACACGAAAGATACAGCAAAAAAAAGTTCAAGATATGAGAAAAATATGTACCTTTTCAGGGAGGGGAGGTTCATGCCTACCTATCGGTCGAATTGTATGGTCCAAAGAGTGAAAGATAAGGTGGCTAAAAAGACGTCATGATCAGTACTGAATCATAACATATGGTACTCCAAATACAAAGTGTTTGCACACAAAAAAGTAAATGATGTTATTACACGCAGTTGCGATTGTTTGTTTTTTAGCAATTTCAGAACAGTAGTTCCCGGGCTTCCTGAAATTCCTGAGAAATACGTAAGCATGGTATGAACAAACTGTTCATTGGCGCGGCGTGAAGTCGCTTTAACAGGATAAGATTTAGTTTTTGAACAGTTTGGGTATTCCATGTTTTATCTGTTCGCGTACTAAAGCGAGTTTTCAAACATGTCGTACTCTGTAAAAGTTGTTCCGTGAAGGATTGCAGAAAAACTTTTGATTACGTCCTATTCTATCCTTACTCTCCCCCGTGTTTCATAGTTCTGCCTCCCTCGTGTTCCTCTCGCTCCGCGCTCGTTGCCGGCGCTTTATTATTTCGCTCGTTTTGGTACATTTCCATAGGAAAGACCGCGGGACAATGGGATCACCGCAGGCTCAACCTGGTCCATGCCGTTGTTATCTAAGGTCTTCCGAATCGGAACCCAAGGTTCAGCTCTCTTGGTTTCTCGGAAAAGTAACGCCGCGTGATTGATTGACAGAAAAAAATAGAAAGCTGTCGCATGACTAACCCTAACTGATCGCGTGATTAAATTTTTTTCTTCCACCCATGACGCTACTCCTGTTGTGCTGGCTTTAGTTGTCTTCATACGAAATATGGCGGAAGCTCGAACAATTCCGTCGCTTGGTGGATACGTTGAAGAGTTTGTGAACACAGTCGAAGAAGATTTGCACTGTGGAATCTGTCAGCTACCACTGAAAGATCCAATCTTGACGAAATGTGGCCACAGATTTTGCAGACAGTGCCTTAATGAACACTTTAAAAGGTTAGCATTCCCTAGTGGCGATCAATGTTCAACATGTGGTTGTATTTAGTCATGATTGTCGTGTGACTGTTAGCTTGTGAGCAGACCATGTTATTTGAGTTTCCAGTGAGTTGGGCTTCGCGTGATGGGAGCGGCGAAGCGGCGAGCAGTACGTTCCGTGTCGAGCAAGCTTCGCTCGCCCACTCGTAACTCGAGACCTCGCCGCTAGCTTGAAAAACTCGCAGAACTGAAACCAAAATTGGCCAAACAAAGAGGTTCTTGCGAAAGTACAGTACGAGTGGGGTTATCCTTGAACTCGACATTTCTGTAATAAAAATATAAATCGTTTATTCCACTCTTGCAGGACATATACTGAATTAACAAGTGGTAATTACAATGATAAATACTAATATATTAGTATTTAATATATTAGTATAAAACTATTTAGAATTAATTAATACAATTAAATGATGAAAACGATATGTAAAATTAACAATATCTAAAGGTAAAAAAGTCCTCAGTTTACTTTGTTCTCCACAATTTGTTGATGACTACACATGAACGTTGTATAATCTCTGTATATATAGCTATTAAATGCAGTAAGTTAAATGTGATGTATAATTATTTTAAGTCCAAATTCTGCATGTATTAATCTTAATCCGCTTCACGTATTTGACTTCTATCACGTTTAAGGTTTGGGTATCTATGCGCTCGAAACGAACGTTTCATTATTGTAAGTTGTTTTCATGCATATTCTCCATTGAATTGATTTGTACAGGTTGGATCTCAACAGGCAACCATTAAGTTGTCCTGTGGACCGGAACAATTTGATACGAGACAAAGTAGGTGACTTTTGATATACTACAGTAATGTTTATACAGTTTATTTATTACTTTAGGGTCTTTCAAGCAAAATGATGATATTGTAGTTACAGTAGACACAGTGGTTAAGTTTGAATCCAAAGTTTTAATTTGAACTGTGCTTTGCTCATTGTTTGCAAATTGCAATAAACACAAACTGACATTGAATTGGTTATGCAAACACTTTTGTCAGTGGTTTATTTATGGAAATGTTCCGAAATATTTCCTTCTTGTATCGGTCACCAGCATTTCTTCACCAAATATTGTTGTGAATTGTTTCTTAGGTTATAGCTGTTCACCTTTTAGAGCGGTTTTCACTTGAGTGTCGTAAAACCACAACAGTCGTAACCAATCCAATGAACCAATCAGAGCTCGAAGCAAATACATGAGCCGGCGCCAAGCGCGGGAAAACGCGTGCAAGCAAGTGACGACTGGTTTTAGTTTTGCTTTTGATTGGCTGAGAAAGTGGCGCGAAAGTTTTTAGCCAATTACAAAGCGTAGCAATGCAAAACCAAAGCAATTTCGAAATTGCTTTCGATACTTAATTGAAAACCGATCTATGAACAGGTTTTTGTATGGTAGCAATAATTTTGTCATCTAAGTAAAACTGCCCAACTGAACAACTTTGTAAAGAACAAGAGTGCAATTCTCGTAAGACACTATTGGAATTTTAAAATACACAACTGGAAAAAATCGTTGACGTAGAAAATTAAAATTAAATAGTATTTAAAATTTAACATTCATTCTATTTGTTTCTAAATTTCACGAGACGTGTTCTAACTTATTTTCAGAAGTGTACTGTGAATTGGTTATGCTAATTTACAATAGAAAACTTAAAAAACTAAAAAAAAACTAGAGATAAAAATAAATCTAATTTATAAAAACTCCTGCGCCGTTAACGTTTAATCTAAAATCTTCTAAAGCTCATTGGCTTTACGAAATGACATTCTAGACGGCCCCTGACACCCATTTGCAGGGATATTAAGGTCTCAAAAGATAAACGTGTTCTTGGCCATGTATCACTACTGCGTAGGGCTCTCCCGCCGTTCTTTAATTCTTGACAGCTTCTCCGTGAGGTTTCTAAAGAACATTTGACATTCAACTCTCATTCCGCTATTTCTACCAAAGAATAGAGGTGTAAAGACCACATTTTGGCATCCAGAACTTGCTGTTGATATTTCCTCTTCTCCTCGTTCTCTTGTTCCTTGAAGATCGTTGCCGTTGGCTTGTTCTGGTTACTCTTGGAGCTAACATGCGTCACTTGGGCATCAAAAAATGCTGTTACTCCTCGGGGCTTGTGATCGCGGTTCTTAGATCAAATCTTTCGTTATCGAGTGGTTGGAAGCGCGGTTCTACTTCAGCGTTCTTGCAAACCTTGCTGATTATCGAGGTTAAAAGGTCTTGGATACCATCGTCTCTCACTCTCTCTCGTCTCTCTGGGCTACAAAGCCCCCTTTCTTGCACGAGAGAGCGTGGCTGATTGTGAAGCAGTCTCTACATGCGCAGTGGCAGACAATGGCAAGTTGTAACGCAGTCGAAGAGGCTTGAATTCCTGTTTATTCAGAGCCAAGCCCTGCTCTTCAAGAGGTATCGCGGCCACGAACTCGCTCCTTTTTCTCTGGCCTGCTCTATTAACTGTAGCACGTCTGGCGAAAGAGATGCATCAATGTTCTCCATTCTTAAGTTTGCTGACGTCTTAAGTGACTGCTGGTGTCTTTTCAAATCTTCTACAGACTGCTCACTCATTGCCATGCGATAAATGTGCATTGTGTTCTGATGGACTCCAAGTGCGATGTCGTTATTGATTTTGAAGCGGCGTATTGCTGGTGGGCTTCAACTCTCAAGTCTGGTATGCCCAGACCCCCTTTTGCAAGCGTCAAAGTGATGAGTTCACATAATTCATCAGGGAGCGGTTCCGTTTGGTCAAAAATTAATGGGAGGAACATTTCGATAATGGCTTCGTGAATGGGGTCTACATACTCTTCAAAAGATTCGATTGTTCGCATGAAGTAGGTAAATTTCGATTTGTACCCCTTTGTGAAAGCAATATAGGCAGCATGTGCTTGACTCTTTGCAATTTATAATAATAATAATAATAATAATAATAATAATAAAAATAGAATTTATAGAGCGCGCTTTCTATAAAAATATTCAAACGCGCTTTACATTATTAAGAGCTATAAATAATTTGAAATGTTAATATTCTAAAAACTAAAAACCTAATACTTGTATAAAAGGTAAAATCTAAAAAGTCAGATAAAATACTCTAGGGAATTGATGACTAGTGCTTAAAATAAAAAACGTTTTCAGTTTCGATTTAAAAATGTCAATAGAATTTGTGTCACGCAGCTCCTGAGGCAAAGTGTTCCATAATTGTGGCGCAGCCCGTGAAAATGCTCTCTCACCCAGTGAATTTTTGTTGGATTTTTAGGGTGGCTGAGTAGGAGACCATTGTCATTACGACGCAGGTGGTAATGGCTCGGTGGCATGACAGAAAGTAGATCAATAATGTAGCGAGGTGCCTTTCCATGAATAGCTTTAAAACATATTTATTTAGTGTAATTTTGAAGATAATGCGCTTGTATACAGGCAGCCAGTGTAGATCCTGGAGTAGAGGAGTTATGTAAGAGTACCTTGGTGCGTTGTAGATAATTCGAGCACATGCATTCTAGACGCGTTCTATTTTTTTTAATCAGATATTGCGGCAGTCCGTAAAGTAAGTTGTTACCATAGTCAAGTCTGCTGGTGATGAATGTATGTACCACATGAGTGTCTCAGTACTATTTTTAGTCAGGTACTTCCTGATACACCGTATATTGTAGATATAAAAAAATGCGGCATTCCAAAGATTCTTGATATGTTCATTCATTCGGAGATGCGAGTCTAACCAGACTCCAAGGTTTCTGACGCATGTGATGGGAAGTACTTTAACCGTTTCAATTTCTCCCTTCCATCTTTGGACTTTATTATTGCAATACCGGTCTTTGTATTCTTAAGATCCAATAACTGCACCATGGTGGTGTTAATTTTACCTTCAGTTGTTATGGTAACCTTCTTTCCAAACACCCTCTCAGCTTAATCTGCCAGTTCCTGTGACTTTACAATCAGTCAACTCTTCGATCCATTGGCCAGATAGCCAAATTTTATTCCTTCCTGACTCAAGTGCTTGTACCAGTTATATAACGGTATAATTCTTCCTCCTCCCTCTGAGTCATCAGCCAGCCATACTTTTTTAACTTCTGGTGTAAGCGTTCTTAAGCTCTGAATCAAGATAGATGTGTTGATTGAGTACCACGGCATAGCTTGTGGATCACCTTGTGTGGTGCCCTCCTGTGACAAGATGTCGCCCCCACTGTAGATGAAAATCCTAGAAGGGCTTCTGTAGGTGTTGCTGATGTACATGGACATTTCCTTGCATGTTATCTGAATGTTGTGCATGGTTACAGATCTGTTCATTTGGTTGAACGCATTGCTCGCGTCGATCAATAAGATTCCGTCCGTTCCTTCTTCGTCGAAGACTTGGCTCATTTCGTGTATGGCGGCCTCGGCGCCTGCACTCTGCCTGCACAAACCTGTAAGGGGCCAGCTGCCTGCTTGATCTCCTCTTTTAAAAAGACAGATATGGTCTTGCCGATTATTCGTCGTAGTACCTTTGGTCGAATTCTAGGAAACGTATCCAGTTTTGCAGGGTGACGGAACATGTGTCTAAGTCGTCAGATGATTTCCGTTGTCCTTTAAAACCAGAGTGACATTTTATGATAAAGGAAAACTAATGAACCAAAGTCAATTTATCGTACTCAATAAATATTTTTGTTGCACGACATTTTCCCTGACAAAGCAACGGAACGAAAGATTCTTTCCTTTATTATTAGATGTCCAAGTGAAGGATGCCAGTGGACTGGCGAACTAAGGTCGAAAGATGTAAGTCGTAACTCTGTGTTCTTTCCGCAATTGGGTTCTTCTTTCGGGACTAAAAACAATTGGTTCAGTTCAATTGACAAAAAAGTGCAGGGAAAATAAAGATATTCTTATATTGTGCACTTATTGACTGAGTGGGAGGGCCAGACGGGAAAATATTTGGCTCTCGGTCCGTGCGCCATGACCGAGAGCCAAATATTTTCCCGTCCGGCCCGACATAACTCAGTCAGTAAGTATTTTATAATATGACTAGAAAGTACAAGAATAGTCGTGCAGTGCGAGGTCGCTTGAACTCGAGCGGGGCCGGACGGCTTTTTCCGGACCGGCTCACGTCAACCCGTCCGGCCCCGCTCACGTCACCTTGCGATTCTATTATCTGTAGGATTGCGTCAGCGGGGCCGTACGGTCATATTATAATGTACAGTATTTGACGCGAAGAGAGAGGGGAGGCGGCATCAAAAAGTAAAAACTAAAACTGTTTTTCGAAGTACTAACGTTACGTCATTTTATTAACGCTTTATTTTCCATTCTGTTTATTTAAAAAGAACCACTTAGCACCGTGTCCTCTCGAAGTTGTTTCCTGTACGAACGAAAACTGTCACGTGACCCTGACAAGGAACAAGCTGCAAGAACACGTGACCACCACATGTCCGTGGAGGATTCTTTGCTGCCTTCACTGTAACGCGTCACATCCAGAGTGTAAAACAAAGGTAAGATTTATCATTATATATGTTACGGGTTGTTTTTCTGGTGAGCAGGGTGGGCGGAGTTTATTATTATTAACTTGCTGTTTTGGTGGCACATAAACATACGTTGAATTGATTGTCGATTCTCTAGTTTGGCACAGATATTTTTTGACACAATTTCATCAATTAAACAAAACGTTTATTGCATTTGTTTAATTTGTAAGTGAGGATGTGAGAAGATGAGTCGCGTATCTTCAATGCAAATTGTTTACTTATGTCTCAATAATTTTATTGCATTTTAAGGTTCATCAGAATGAATGTAAGAGATTCCCATTAAACTGTCCAAGGAGTTGTGGAGCTGTCATTCCGAGAGAGGAGGTAGGTTCTATTGTGAGCATCTGTCGGATACTACATGTCGCGACTCACATTGAACTGTAGTTTAAAAGTGACTTTATTTTTGTTATTATTTTTTGGTTATTTTCTGAGTACCCGTTGCATACCTGGAATTATTGTCACGTGATTGGTTACGTTTGTGAAAACCGTTGCACGTTGGAGCATGACAGTTTTCAGTTTTGGAAAAATACAGTCCTCCTTCTTACGGTAATTACACTGGGCGATACGGAAACCAAGGGATCACGGAAACTGTCCGTATTAACGGGGTGTTCGTATTTAGCAGGTAAAGTTCACATGAATGACGTAATTTTAGTGATTTATTAGTAAATTACCGCATGTAATCCCACAGAGACACTAAAAATTTACGATAGGCAAACGTTCTTAATTTTCTTTAAATCAAACTGATAGTATATGTGTAGCTGACTGACTTAGCGCATTTGAGAACATTTTTTATCACTTATTTTAGAATTAGCCAAATTGTGACAGTCCGTATTAAGAAGGTTAACTTTGTATGAGATTGTTCCAATCGGTACGGGAAAAACTGTCCGTTGTCCGTATTAACAGGTGTATTAAGCGGGTAAATTTTAGAGAAAATGTATGAGCTTTCGGCCGGGACCAAGACAACTGTCCGTAATAACGGGGTGTCCGCAAAGCGGGGCTCGACTGTACTTGTACTTGTGTACTCACGCCTAAAAAGGTGCATTGAGACTAGAGTCTCATCAGGCAAACGATTCTTTATATGAAGTAACAAGCAGTATAACTACCCACCCTTCTGATAGCCTGCAAAGCAGGCGTACAGTGTATATGACGGGCGAACGCGCGCTGAGTTAAACCACGGAATAAGGCAAGTCTAAAGACGCGACCAAAGGTGTTGGAAAAATGACGACCAAGCACTAAATTCTGCACTCGCCCAACAAAACAAAAACGCCTGCACTGCAGGCTACCCTTCTGAATGTGATGCTATTTATCGCAGGGTTAATCTCTGTTTAATTATGAAGAATAAAAAGGCGTTTAATAGACAGATGGGTACTATTTGACAAGTAGGTTTTCATCCGGTCCTACAGAGCCTATGAATCAGGTCACTGTCTTTTAAAATTATAATTGAAAATACGATATTTGAACTACTAAAAGCACAGTCATTATTTAAACTGATTACACTTATTAATGACATAATAGAATAAATGTACCTATAAATAAACGAAATCGTAAAAAAGACTGATATACAGGTTACTGTGGAGTAGTAGGTTAGGGTCAAAGATAAGCCTCGTTACTGCGTTCCCTATGCGTTCCGTATGCGTTCCCCTCATTAGCTATGCTTACACATGACGTCACAACATGCCTTCCCGCATACTAATTTGGATTTCCCTGTTTAATAAATGAATATTAATAAACGGAATGCCTTTTCATGACGTCGACTACCTACTCCTTTTGTCTTGCTGTATACTAATTTGGATTTCCTGCATACTCATTTGGAATAGGCATAGGTAATTATTTACCTATACCTATACCAACACAATAGGAACAATAGACCAGCCCAAACTTGCTCGCTCAATTCACACCCTGATTGGATCTTAAGATTGTATTGTCCGTTTGAATAATATATATAGTTAGGCTTAGCCTAACAGCGGCGCCCTCTGAAGTCCCTCTGAACAAGCTTAACTAAGATGAAACTTAACTAATAGGTGAAAGGTCGGAAGCACAAGAATTAAGATTAATATTGACGACCGGGCTATTTTTCAATTTTAGCAATTCTCAAAAACAGTATTACCCGACCGTCTGCACAGTACATTTAGACCGTACAAAAGTTCACAAAAACAACTTTTTCTCCTTCTAGAATAACTATTACGACTACTGTTAAAAAATACAGTTGTAGCTTGTCAAAAAATGCCTGAGAAACTGATTTGGAAATCAAAATTGCCAAAAATACAAACATATTTGCATACGGCCACGCGAGTGAAGTTAGAACTATAATAAAATTCAAGTCTTGTTTTGTTTACATAAAATCGCTTTTCAACCTATGTAATGAATGAACAAACACATAAAAATGGACAACACAATCTTCTTTCGATAAATTTTATTCAAATCTCCATTAGTTTATGTTGAAAAGCAAAACGGAAAACGCGCATCGAGGCCGAGCCGTGTCTTCGATGAAATTCAAGAAATTAATACAACTGAATTTAAGCTACACGTTTAAAAACAATTCTCCAAAACTAACGAAAACACATTAACAAAAACTCAATCACAGATTGATATCTAGATAAATTTCCATCGAAAAATGTAATTTGTTTTACCTTTAAGTCCCTCCGGCGACTACTGTGCTTGGAAATTCTTTAAATCTCCGCTTTGGTGCTGAAATCCGTAAAACGAACCCATCTCTCGCATTGCTAAAAACGTATATAGTTCCTCGAAGCAAGATTTTATCCCTGAAAGCTCTTCTTTTTCCACTAAAGCGGCTCCTGAGTATCCCTTAATTAGCATCCCTGTCTTGAGTAGCAAACCACGAAAAAATGCAGGAAAATAACGACTTTAATTTAAACCGTTTTCTCCGCTCAGTAAACACAGCAAAACATCAAAGTGTTTTCCCAGCTGACGTGACATTCGGCCGTGTAACCGCGCGAAAAAAAAAGCCTCGCTTTGGTTTCAACATGACGTCGTACGCGCATATTTTGCGACGTCATACGCGCCCGCGAGGTAGTCCTCCGCTAAGATCCCGGATGTTGTGTGGCGTCATACGCGCATGCGCGCTAGCCTTGCGCGACACACATCTCCGACACACATGTTTTTGTTGCAGACAGCGCCCGCGAAACATTCCGCTAGCCATGACCATGAAAAATGAGGGCATAGGTTCTATGAGTATGGGGCTCCGCAGCAGGGCCTTCGGCCCAGCTAGGCTCCGCTAAAAAGCGTGAATTTTAACAAGAGCGTCATTCCTACAACCAGAGGTTAACTCGTGCTTTGAAAACTTTGTCCGATTTTCGAAACGTTTATTCCGTTGAAAATGGCTTTTTTCACCAACATTGTTGATCTTCAAGCTGCCTTGAGCGCTTGTTCAACTGTTCGCGACTGGGAGATGTTGACGGAAGCCGTGACAATCCCAGAGAATTTTGTTCCGTTGGCGTTTGCGCGATTGACAGAATTGACTGTGCAGGAACTCGAAGTAAGTTGGAAGTATTTTGCTCGATCTGTTTTTTTTTATTCTGTTTTTCTAAACCGACAGTCTTGTATAAACAACTTCCCTTTTGTTTTACAGATTCCATCCGATCACACCGAAGATCTCTTGCCAACATCTGAGGTTATTCCTGAAACCACGATAATGGTACGTGAAACGCTTTTAAGTTTGCTAAACTTTCTTCTCATAACTATTCCCACTGAGAAAACAAACGCGCGAGCGAAACGCTTTTAAGTTTACTAGTTGATTATTTTTTCTAAACTTTCTTTTCATAACTATTTTAGAGCGTAAATTTTAACTCTTAGATTAGTAGAATCATTCAAACGTTGCTTTCAATTTTCTCATTTGACCGCATTTTTATTCTCTTATCACAGGCGTCAAGCAGTGAAGTCCCGACTACAAACGTGGAAAATGAATTTAACTTTCTCGATTCGGTAAGTTTATTTTCCCCATGTCTTACTTAGTTATAAAGCTTTGTAGTTCATCACTGTTCAACAAGTTTAATTATGCGAACACCTCTTTGTTCAACGAGTTAAGACCTAATGAGATTTCAACCAAGCCTAATACCCACAGGGGGTTTAATTAATTTCACTGAACTTTAATTAATCTCGCAATATTCTTTGCTTTACAGTTTACGAATACTGAGCTGCGAGAAATCGGGGATGTGGAAAAGATTTCGCTTAGTAATGTAAGTAATTTAAACTGTGTTATTAGTGAATTCTCCGTTGTTAAGTGACTTCGATACTTTATGTGTTCTAAACAATAACGCAAATCTGTTTACTCATTCTTAAATTAAGCGTCCATGTATTCTTGTCAATTTTGTCGTGTTTTTTTTTTTTGTAGGATAACCACGATTCGTATTTTCCAGTGGATAGGAGAAACAAATCAACTGCCGAAGGTACCGAAGACTATCTTTCAGGAACTCGAAGAAGAAGGTATTATCGTACCAGAAGAATGGCGCTACTTCCCGTTCCGCGCCACCTTCGACTTTGAGTGTTACTTCGATGAAGAAAAAGCTGAAGAATTAAAGAACACCGAGAAATTGACCTGGCAGTCATCGCATGTGCCTTTGAGTGTGAGTGTCTGCAGTAACGTGCCTGGTTACCAAGTCCCGAAGTGTTTCGTGTCTGAGGGTGATCCTAATGAGTTTGTTACAGAGTTTATCCAGTACCTTGTTTCTATCAGCACCAAAAGTTCCTCTCTGTTGCGCGAGAAGTTTGCTTCTGTGTTTCAAGCTCTCGAGGCAGCAAAGGCCCCAAACCGCAGCGAGACAGAGGAAGATCAGTTAGCGCAAATGCTCGTGGATATTCAGGAAGACAGCGAAGCTAGCGAAGATGAAAGTCGAGGGATTGATTTAATGGATAGCGACGATGAAGGGGACGAGGAAGAAATCGAGTCGGAGAACGAAGAAGATCGTGCGTTCATAGATGAACAAGTAACTGAAAACGATCCATCTTTCTATAGAAGATTTAACGTAGAACTGGATAGCGAAAGAAGACAAGAACAGAGACAGAGACGAGACCAGCTAGAAGAGTTACAAGATATTGTAGGTGGCTCAGAGGACGTCAGTGATGACAAAGTGTTGAACAAACTCGAAGAAAAACTGACAGAGTACCTGAACGAACTGCCTGTGCTCGGCTTCAACTCTGGCAAGTACGATCTAAATGCTGTCAAAGAATTTCTGTTCCCGTACCTGATCGAACATCATCCCATCAAGTTCACCGTCAAGAGAAACAGCAATCATATGTGTCTCAAGACCGAATGTCTCAAGTTTATGGATATTACTAATTATCTCGCCCCTGGATTCAGCTATGATCAATTCTTAAAGGCCTACGAGTGCGAACAGACAAAAGGTTATTTCCCGTATGAGTGGATCGACAGTCTGGACAAGCTACGAGAAACATCGCTCCCATCCCACGAAGATTTCTACTCCACCTTAAAGAACCAAAACATCACGGAAGACGAATACCAGTACTGTCAGCAAGTCTGGGAAGAAAACCAGATGTCCACATTCAGAGAATTTTTAGTCTGGTACAATAATCTCGATGTGGTGCCTTTCCTCGAGGCAGTAGAGAAAATGAGTACTTTCTGGCAAGAAAGAAACATCGACATGTTTAAAGATGGTATCTCTGTCCCTGGTCTTACCCTCAAGTACCTCTTCTCGTTCCTGGAGGACCAAACGTATTTCAGTCTCTTCGATCAAGCCAACAGTGATCTCTACCATCTGATCAAAGACAACAACACGGGCGGTCCCTCTATCATCTTCCACCGTTACCAGGAAGCCGGCAAAACAAAACTGAGAGAAACAGAGAGGCCAGGCTGCTAAGCTGTGTGAGAAGATCGTGGGGTATGACGCCAATGCGCTGTACCTTTGGGCTCTGATGCAAAATATGCCCACCGGCAGCTATACAAGACGCCTAGCGGAAAACGACTTCAAACCTAAAAGTTCTGTACGTATGGCGATTAAATGGTTGGAGTGGATAGCTCACAAGGAAAGAATCCACATCCGCCATCAACTTAACAACACCGAAAAACGAATTGGGGATCGTAAACTACCTGTAGACGGTTTCAACGCTCAGACGCAAACAGTCTTTCAGTTTCAAGGGTGTTTTTGGCACGGACACGATTGTGCTCTGAACCAAGGAAAAGAATTTAACGAAAAACGCAAGAAGCCGATGGCTGAGCTACTTGAAGAAACCAGAGCCAACACCAAGTATATTCGTAGCAAAGGCTACCGTATCGTGGATATGTGGGAGTGTGAATGGCGTCAGATGAAGAAAACCAACCGTGAATTACAACGATTCATTGCTACGGAAGTGAGAAGAACCCTCGACAATGTCAAGATCATGAGCGCGGAGCGAATTTTGAGCGAGGTGCGAAATGAGCGTTTGTTTGGGTGCGTGGAAGTGGACATTCGTGTGCCTGAGCATCTGAAAGAAAAATTTAGTGAAATGTGTCCCATCTTCAAGAACACGGAGATTTCAAGAGAGGATATCGATATTGGGGACTATATGAGGGCTTACGCAGAAGAACACGACATCATGGCACAGCCGCGACGCAGCCTTATTGGCAGCATGAAAGGCGATAAGATCCTGTTGGCCACGCCCCTTCTCAAGTGGTACTTGGAACATGGACTGGAGGTGACCAAAGTACATCAAGTGGTCGAGTTTACCCCTGAGCCGTGTTTTAAACCTTTTGGTGATGCAGTGTCGGATGCGAGGCGGGCCGGAGACGCTGACCCCAGAAAATCCATTATTGCGGATACGATGAAATTGGTAAGTTTTTGTTTCATTCTTGGGTCATACGGGGAGGGGAAATACTTTAGCATGTAGAAAACTAATATAAATCTTGTCCTTTTAGGTGGGCAATTCAGGATACGGTAAAGCAATCACTAATCAGATGAAACACAGGAACGTGGAGTATTGTACTGATGCGGAGGCCAGTCGGAAAGTCAATACGCCCCTGTTTAGGAAGCTAGACAATATTACCGAAGATACTTATGAAGTAGAGTCGTGTAAAAAATCGATTAAGTTAAACTTACCCATTCAAGTCGATTTTTTTGTTTACCAGTATGCCAAGTTGCGTATGCTGCAATTTTATTATGATTTTCTAGACAAATATCTAGACCGTAGCAATTTTCAAATGTGTGAAATGGATACGGACAGCGCCTATATCGCAATTTCTGGGGAAAGCGTTGAGAGTTTAGTCAAACCCGAATTGAAAGCAGAATTTGAACGCGATGTAAACAACTGGTTTTCGCGTACCGATACGCCCGAGCATAAAGCGTATGATAAGAGAACCCCAGGTCTTTTTAAAGTTGAGTGGGAGAGTCAAGGGATTGTGGGGTTGTGTTCAAAAACCTACTACTGTTTTGGGGCGAAAGATAAGTTTAGCTGTAAAGGTGTCAACAAGAAATGCAATGACATCAACAAGGACAAGTATCTAAACGTATTGTTGTCAAAACAAAATAGTGCCGGGGTGAATCGCGGTTTTCGTGTTGTAAATAATACGATGTATACTTATACACAAGTCAGGGATGCATTTTCTTACTTTTATCCGAAGAGAAAAGTTCTCGCAGATGGAGTTAGCACGCTTCCCTTAGATATTTAAGTTTTCAAGTTTGTACATAGATTTTTTACTCTCAAAAATAGTTTTTCCGAAATATTTATATAAGATCGCTTCAATTTGTAAATAGTATTTTTGCGTAGCTTTTTATAGTTGTTTTGTATTTAGGAAAATCGTTTGTAAATAAACAAAGTTGGCAGAATTTTAGTCATGGCTTGTTGACTGACTCGACGCGCGCGCGCGCGACCTACACGCGAGATTTTAGGAACAACTCAACGCTTAAATGTGGCGTTTTTAGCTGTCGTTTCGTGTTAAATTAGCGATAAATTTCGTGTTTCAAACAGATTTGTTCATTTGAAATCAAACTTTCCTCGAGTGAACATGGTACGAAGGAAATGTAAACATTGTCCCATTCCTGATTGTCATGCGAAATTTTTAGTGCGATTAGCACATCATTTAAATCGAGTACATGACTTATCCGAACTCGAACGGAGATATTGGCTGCAATTTGCTAAATTACAAAACACCAACATGGTTCGTGTGTATGGGAAGGACACGCCACCCAAGACTGTTTGGGAATAAATCAAAGTATTCGCAGTTTGATTAGTCAGTTGTGATCATGGATCCGAGGTGGAAACATCCCTTCCCCGCGCTTGTGGCAGGCCCTACCTGTTGCGGAAAAAGTCAATTTGTTAAACGTTTATTAGAATCTGGAGAAGACGTGATCGATGGGGTGCCTGAAAATATTATATAGTGTTACGGGATTTATCAACCAGCGTACGATGAAATGCAAAGGAGTATTCCTAACATTACTTTTGTGGAGGGAGTTCCGAGTGACTTGGAATCCATAATAGATCCATCGATTCGAAACCTTGTGGTTATTGATGATCTCATGCAAGAACTTAGTGATGATCACAGAATTACAAGTCTATTCACGAAAGGATGTCATCATCGCAATTTGAGTGTCATCTTTATTTTGCAAAACATCTTTCACCGCGGAAAAGAATTAAGAGATATAAGCTTAAACTGTCATTATCTAGTACTGTTTAAATCTCCACGCGATAGCAGTCAAGTGACTCATTTAGCAAAACAGATGTTTCCCGGTCATACAAAATATATGCAAGAAGCCTTCCAAGATGCAACCAAAAGACCTTATGGGTACTTATTATGCGATCTTAAGCCGGAAACACCTGCCGACTTCCGGTTGCGAACTAACATCTTCTCTGGGGACACCCAGTACGCTTACATCCAAAAGGTATAAAAAGGCTGCATCACAGCGATATAAATCAGTTGAGTATGGCCCAGCAACTGAGAAAGAACCAAGACTTTCTTAAACTCCTTGCCAAGTGTACTCCAACTCAACGCAAAGCGATTTTGAAAGTAGCCGACGACGCTTTGGTAAGAACCATTTGTGAGTGCGTTCTCAACGTGTTGAAAGAAACTGTGCCTGTCAGTAAACCCGCCAAGAGAAAACTTTTAACCCACAAGAAATCCTTGATTGTTCTAGCTGAAAAAAGTACGCCCCTTGCTAAGAAAAAGAAAATCTTGGTCCAACACGGAGGAAACTTTTTAAGTGTTTTGTTACCACCCGTTCTTCGTGTATTAAGCTCCATTCTTACCTAAATGAATCATACCAAGCGCATGGTTCTCGTTCCCGAGAACACCCTGGAACGATTGCAACAACGCCAGCAGATATTAACCCCACCTGTGACTCAAACTTTAAAAAACTTAGACAGTGAAATGAGACAGATTCTATCCAATAAAGAGCTAGATGATGACGAAAAAGCGAGACTGTACAATCAGGTGTTACAGCGCTATCTGACTTACTACGATCAGAGAAAAGGGCAACCACTTCAAGTAAAACTCACAGCTCCAAAGCCCGTGGAAACTCCTAAACCAGAAGAAAGTGAAGAAACCATCGAAGTGGAAACTATACCCACGGCGGTAGAACAAGAAGTCATGAAAAGTGTACCTAAGATGTACAAAGCAGGGGCGGATCCAGGATTTTTCTTAGGAGGGGGTGCACCTCTAAGGAATGACGTAACTGAAGGGTGACGTAAACAAATTTTAAAAGCGAACAACGCAGACTAGGTCATCTTCTCAGGGGGGGAGGGGGGTGCGCACCCCCTGCACCCTCCCCCTAGATCCGCCCCTGCAAAGCTGGGGCTAGACAACTCTTGGATAAAATAAAAGAAAACCGAGATGTGTTAAAGTGGAATGAAAAAGGGGAGTTACTGTACGAAAACAAACCGATACCCGGGTCTCACGTAGTGGATTTAGTCAACGATATAGTACGTCACCGAAAAGGATTTCAGCCTATTGGGTGGTCAGTGTTTGCGAGAGGTCTGGCGCGAATGAACGTCCCCGAAAACTTAGTGCGCAATTCCCAGAGGCAGAGCACCATCCGGGAGTTTAAAGCAAGAGTGAGAGATGAGACACCGAATAGTCCCTCTCGTTGGCTTCCTACCCCACCTCCTTCCTCCTCACCCGTGAAAAAGCAAAAGCGAAGGGTCGCAAGTCCACGCCCTCAAGCCGTTCGCTGGTTACGATTATGACAAGAGACATTTTTTTTTTCATTGTAATCACTTCTTTATTTTAATCGCTCAGTAAAATACATTGAAAGGAAATTACATGGTGTCTTTACTGAACTTTGTGCTGTGCTTTTGATCCTTGTTTGGTTACATGGGTATGATATTTTTTTAGACTTAAAGGGAAGTGTTTTTCGATAAAGCGTTTTACAAGAAAATCATTTCGGTGTTTATTGCTAGAAAACCTATGTACAATGGTGTTCATGCTAACATGGCGACAGCGAAATAAGGCATAGTACAAGCTATAATGCCCACACACTTTTGGGTTTATGCTTTGTTATGTCACAGAGTTAAACGTCCACTGAGTAGAATTACTTTTCAAGAAATTAGTAAATGTTCCAGTATAATTGCTTGGTGGTAATCCGTAAGAATCGAAAAATTCTCCCACGCAATCCTTGGTGAAATAAAACGCAACCCAGTGCGATCCGGGCTTGTCACTTGTATCCACATTTGCAATGAACAGGGCTGGGTAGGATGAAACACTGTTTGGCAGTTTATCTGAAGGATACACTCCTTGAAACACGCCTCGGGTGTATTTATCCTTTCTCAAAATAAGCGTCAGCTGAATAGTATCCATTCTAGTTTGTGAAGTCGTACAAAACGTTTCGATTAGCGTCAATCTTAATCACGTTTTGAAACTCGGCGTAGACGATGAGGTTCACTGTGTTGGCAAGTGGCTGACTAAAATGAAGTTCGACTCGAAGGTTGCCTTGTTTTATAAGCTCAAAATGTTCACCCGGGCAGTGATCTGGGGACAAGTCAAAACAGAAAGCGGTGTAACCAGAACCATAATCGCTTCTATTTATCTGGTTGCCTGTATCCTGGGAAAGCTTTCCACTTCCGGAAAAAAGGCTTTGATATCCAGCTATAAAATTCTGACCACCAGCCTCGTCAAATTTGAGAAACAAGGGTTTTCGAGGAATTTGTTCCCCATCCACGTACACACCCACTTGAGTTAAGTTGTGGTGTTTGAAGTTAAAAGGATTGGAGGGGTAAGTACCGTTAAATGCTTCTGTATCCACCAATACTAGGACAAGGCGCTTCGGAATATGACCCAGAAAAAGATTATCTGGGGTGAAATTACTGAATGCTTGTGGTATGGAAAGAACTTTGCAGTCGACTCGGCGAATCGGATATTTGGCAGTCGTTTGCTTTAGGGCGGAGGCATGTCCCAAACTAATGGAAGAGGCTCCTTTAACTTTGCGAATGTACAGGATTGCTTCTGTGATAACCACCTTGAAGTTGGTACCTCCAGCTGATGACAACAAGCAGAACGAATTCTTGGCTCTGTTGAGTTTGATTCTCAGATTAACTCCGTTCAGTATTAACCGGTCTTGAAAACAAATATCGCTGTGTATCGGTCCCATCATGTCTACCGTGTTACTCTGTTTCGTGAATTCATAGCGAGCATTTAAACCCATGTTTGCATCGGCATCTTCAGCCACTGGATTAGCTGCATCCATCTTTCCAGGGGTATCTTTGTAAAACAAAGCCATGGACAGTTGACTTGTTTTGGCCTCTTCCCCGTAGTTCAGCAACGTTTCAATCATGGCGCGATAAGGGTAGGTATTAGTTGATGGAGAAATAAGTCGCTCGTTCAAAGACACATCCACTTGTGAAAACAAGGAATGGAGAAAAAGGTTCACGGGCCCTACTTCTGTGTTTGGGTCTAAAGCGGTACCGTTTGCTTTCGTGATCTTGGCTTTAACAAACAACTGGGTTCGTGCTAAATCTAGATATTCTTCCCCAGTTCCTGAGACATTAAATTCGATTGGACCACTGTCAGTAATGTTACTAAGGGGATGATATTCAATCCATTGTCCCTTGGCGATAGATGTTTGTGTAGCCGGAATCGTGAAGAGATCGAGTTCCGATTTCGTACACTCTTGAGATTCGTGATGAACAAAAGCCATGCTTACTTTGATTTACTTTGAAAAAAAATGTTCCAAATTTTGTCCGGGCTTCTTCTGCTGCGGAGATGTTTTCCGTTTCTTGCCTGCTGGCGAACTGTTTTTTCTAGGCTGTGCTTTCCTTTTTGTAGCTTTTTGACCCGCACCTGACTGCGCTTGCGAGGAATTCTGGGAAGCAAGTTCACTGATAGCTTGTTTAGCTCGTTTGCCAACAACCGTTTTTAATTGTTTTCCATCCATCACATCTTGAGCAATATTGACACCGGTTTGCAACGCTTTTTTACCAAGTATTTTAGCACCCTGTTTGAGGTGAGGCACCGCCCAGCGAAAAAGACCTCTAAATATGGAACCTAAGCCATATCCCCGCTGAAATCGAGCTCCATGAAAGGCTGGTAAATTTCCACCGTTTTGTTTGGCTTGATCTAAATAATATTGTTCGTACAACTTGTGATTTGGCGTATGAATTTTTTTCATGTCACTCTTTAAAAGTACGGAGGTTGACTCTGACGAAAATGAAGTGTTAGCAACACTCTCCCAAACTCAAATGGTACAGACTCTCCGGTGTCCTGCTTTATATTGACTTCGATCGTCTCAAACTGCTTTCTGCTGACAGGTACGTATTGCGGGCGCACGAATGATCTGCTGATCCGTTCCCCATCTTTCCCTTCCACGGGAATAATTCGAAGCAAGGGGACTAGTGTGTCTCCGACAAATTGCGGTTGAATAACATCGCAATAAATGTAAAGATCGTGAAAACTGTGTTCCAAATCCGCTTCTCTATCACCCTTGGTTGTCTTTGAAATCACTTGTTCCGGTGAAAACCCCAACATATATCCGAAGTTGTCAAAATACACTTCGGAGTTATTTTGCAAATGAACGGTCACCTTTCTACTGAGAGTGTCATAGGAAAATGACACATCATTGTCGTAACGGTGTTCGTTATCGATCGACTCTTTCATTTTTGCAAGGATCTCTTGAATGGTAGGATAATGGCCTGGTGAAATTATCAGGGAATCCCACATACCGTGGAGTTTTTTATTCCGAACGAAAAATCTAAAGTCTTGAACATTATTCCAGCTATGTGGATAGTGGATTTCGGTTAACGCCACTTCCCATTCGCCTGTCAGATTAATGGTCTGTGGTAATCCAACCCGATACTCTGTTAATGTGTTATTTGGAAATTTGTCGAGGCTACTATTGCTGGGGAGATGTAGATAAAACTGTGTTACCTCCTAGAAGTCAAATGATATTGACACTAGGGGAGGGCTTATTTTATACTGATTTACCACGCTACAACTATTTCATATAAAATCATACCTTTATTCACACAATGCCTTTTACAACTTTGAAATATTACTTTCCGGTACCCAACTATTTAATTTATTTGGGTAACCTTTCCATTTTACAAAATATTCAACTAAGCCTTTACGCTTTCTCTTGCGTAAGATCTTTTCCACACGATAAACATCGTCATTCTTGATAATTTTCTGTAGTTCAGATTCGTAAAATGTTCCATCTAAGATCTCCCCTGCATCATCTTTCAGTTTATAGACTGGTACTTGACGCGACATTCGTTTGTACACAGTATAAATTTCTTCGGTAAAGTTGGGAAGGTAAGACTTTTCAAAGAGTCGCTTCGCTTTGCTGATTCTTACACGATCCCCCACTGCAAATTTGAAACGAACAAGCTTGTGTACATCATCACCATACAACGTTTCCCATACTTTGGTTTCGTTGGCCTTGGTAACCTGGCTTGGTTTCATTTTAATACTGCGATGGTAGGTATGATTGTAAGATGATACTAACTGAGGTAGCACATCGATATACGTAAGCATGTTTTTAGCAGTAAAAAATTTGTACATTTTCCCCTTAAAAGAACGGTTGAATCTTTCAACCACCGACGCCTTTAATCCCGAGTTAGTTGTAAAAAAATCAATGTTATTGTCACGAAGAAACTTCTGGAACACACGATTAAGAAACTCCGTTCCCTGATCCGTTTGAAGTTTAAGCGGTTTGCGACCAGAAGATAGAATCGTTCGAAAGGCCTTGACTAGCTCTTGACCCTGTTTTGTCTTCAAAGGCAGGACCCAAGCATACTTGCTAAAGACATCTAGACAAGTGAGGAGGTATTTGTAACCCTTGTTATATCGACTTAGACTTTGAACATCCACCAAATCAGCTTGGAATTGAGCATTTATGCCGGGAACAATGACTCTACTTCTCTTGTAATGTCTACACGCGGGCTTATGAAGCGTATAAACGTCTTGCTGACTCAACCAATCTTCAACTTGTTTACGAGAAATCTTGCTCTTTCCTTTCTCTTTGACCGCCCTGTACACAGCATCCAAACCACCGAAACTTGCGGGATGACTCGGATCGAGGTAAATGCTGGCGAGAGTTTTCTCCATCACAAAACTCGGAGTTTTGTACAATGACTTTGCCACCACAACAAGCAAATACGCAACGAATGCGATTAAAAATTCTCTCTAGCGCAAGGGAGGGTGAAGGTGGACAGCAACCCATCACTAGTGACTTCTCTGACGATCAGAACTCAAATGACTATTCTTTCCACAGTTCTCACTTATATGTCTATTCTCCTATCTGGGTGAGAGTGGGAACGAGAAAATCGAATAATCGTTCCCAGTCCTCCTCGTTCAATCCTAATTGTTCGGCAAAATTTTAAAATACCAATAACCTTCCCCAATTAACTTGCGTGAATACTTCAGAATGGAGTTGTTTTAACTTGCTTAGTTTCGACCCCGGCAAATCGCAAAATCCTTCCTTCGATAACATAATTTCTGGTGTAGTAAAACATATACTTTGTGCTACAAGGCGGTATAGGTCAAATCGAAATCGAAGCGAGGAAGGTCTTATGCCCATGTTAACTGAGAAAGAGACGAACACACACTGACTCAAATGAACATGTTTTATTACTTTTATAGACACAATTTGTTTTGAATAGCATTAATTACAACGTCAAGGTCCATTGGCTGCTCTTTTTTTCTAACAACAGTCTCAGGGCATTCTAGTTCATCACCAGCTTCATTAATGTCACTGAAATCTTTGCACTTCAGTCCACAAAGCCCGTAGTAAATAGCATACAGGATACGACTTTTAAGATCTTCTCCGCAATCTTCGAGTTCCAAGGAGGTAAGGTACATACTTGTCCAAGGCAGCTTTGGTAATTCGATCACGTACGTTTCCCACGACTTGGCTAACTTGAAACCAAGAGCGCTGCACACGCTTTCGGCGGTTTTCATGACGATGTTGAGATCGATGTTTTCCACCACATCCTCTCGATAATATATCCACGCATCTTCGCTATCCATCATCAGGCACGGGTGTTGTCTTTGGCTTGGATGGTCAATAGCACAACCATAACAGCGATTCACTTTCTCTTCTTGGATGAGAGAATCAAGCATCGCAGCGTACGTAAGCTGGAACACATGGCCGATAAGGCTAGCTATCTTTTGCCTTTGGACTTTTTCAACTTCATCTACTGTCAGAAGAGGTTTAGGGCTCAGTTCGACGTGAATGTTTGGAAACATCTTGGAAAAAATACGCTTTGCTCAAGTTGACTCAGAAATGATAATGCTTTCAAAACATTTGCGCTTTTTATTCAAACAGACAATACAAATCTTAAGATCCAATCAGGGTGTGAATAGAGAGGGCAAGTTTGGGCTGGTCTATTGTTCCTATTGTGTTGGTATAGGCATAGGTAAATAATTACCTATGCCTATTCCAAATGAGTATGCAGGAAATCCAAATTAGTATACAGCAAGACAAAAGGAATAGGTAGTTGACGTCATGAAAAGCATTCCGTTTATTAATATTCATTTATTAAACAGGGAAATCCAAATTAGTATGCGGGAAGGCATGTTGTGACGTCATGATTAAGCATAGCTAATGAGGGGAACGCATACGGAACGCAAAGGGAACGCAGTAACGAGGCTTATCTTTGACCCTAACCTACTACTCTGTGGTCAGACACTGTTTAAGGGACAGTCATTATCTAGTAATAGTGGACGATCCTTGGTCCTTATAAATCTATAAATTGAAATCTTTGTGTCAAATATTGTTCACAGAAGATCTGACGAAGGCGTGATTTAAGCACTCTAAATGTTTTAAACAAATGTTTGCCAAACCAGACGAAATGTACCTAAAAACATAGATCGATCGTCAACGGATTTTTAAATCTCTTTGGATGCGTGACATCTCTGTGGAAGGCTATTAGCTCGAAACGTTTGGAAAATAACACCAAAAGAAATTGCCTCGTGAACATGAAAATTTTTATTCTATATTTTTATCATCCTGAAACGATTTGTGCCTAGTTTGCTGGAAAATCTGCGTTTGGAAAGCTGAGGAAATATTGGAGTAATGTTATTATTATTATTATTATTATTATTACAAGTGAAACCGGAAATAATATATTATAATTAATTTAACATATTCCATAGACTATAGTCCAGAAAAGAACTTCAACAACGTTGAAGAAAAATCTGCGCCATTCAAGTAAATCCTGCAAATAAACATAAGTGTATACCACATGGCCTGCTTTTCAAAGGTGCTAATTGTGGTATTGGGAGGGTTCATACTAAATATATAGAGTTTGAGGAGGCAGCAAGAAAATGTCCTTGCCCTTAAAGGCCCATGTTCACCTATTCTGCTTTGCGCACTTGTGTTTTTGTTTTGAAACGGTTCAATTGTTCAATGTAGCATTATGATTGGCTGGCACGTCGATTTTTCGTTTTTCCGTCTGTGCGAAAATCAGCCCGGGCGCGCAAAGGAGATTGGGTGAACATGGGCCTTTAATAGTAAACAGAGGTTATTCAGCATAAAGTTGTGTAATACGGCTGAGTATTTACTGACTAGTAAAAATGCCCAGCTGTATTACACAACTGTAATAAAATAAATGTTTATTATATGACAGAAATATTCTCCTAAAAGCTAAGTTTTTGTAGCTGTTTTCCTAGTGCACGGTCAGAAGAGTGTAATAACGTGTCATATTTGCACTCGTTTTGATGAATAATATTCGTTTTGAATAATAACGTATCATACATTGTATTTGCACTTGTTTTGGTGCATATTTGTAATGTCAAATGCTACATGCATGTTGCAAAATAACACCATATACATTGATTTATAATACAGCAGTATTTGAAAAAATACATATTTATTTAAATTTCAATGATAATACATTAAAAAGACTTTCTGACACACATAAAAGGTAATTGATTTGACAAAATGTACTGGTCATTATTATTAAACTATTGTCACTTTCTATACATGTATCTTCCCTATATCAACCAGTGTACATCCACTTGGAAGATGACAAAGCTTTAGAAAAAAGTAAGAACATTGTCATGATGCTTACACTCTCTATTCTGTATGATCTGGGGATGATCAAACCGTACATGTACATGTATATAACCAATTCACTAAGAAGAATGTTCTATCCATCAAGTGATCTAAATCACTTTGACAGCTCCTCATTTTTTTGTTTATTACTTTAATTTACTATTTGTTTTCATGTTTTTAAGAAAGAAAGAAATCCAGTTTGCCAATGTTTCAATGTACATGTACCTCAATAGAACCTTAAATTTTTGCAATAATCACTGGGTGGCCTTTTTCGCAGCACACAAAAATGGCCACAAACAGAACCTCGGAAAGCAATATACCCTGGTTGAGACTGACCCTTTAATGATTTAAAGGAAAGGTCACATAATTACACTACAGCACTTTTTACAAACAGACAGTATCATTATTAATTAAAAATATTTTAGTCATTGTAAAAAATTCCATTTACTGCTTCAGTCATAGAAAATCCACCTTATGCTTATACTGAATATACCAAGGGATGCCTCTTCAACAGTCTGTTGAAATAAAAAACTTTTAATTTAAGCGTGTTTGCACTTATTGTTTATGTGCATCCTTTAATACTGCACATACAGTTTATGTCACAATGCCATGCTACCATCATGCAACTCAGCCGTGCACAGAGGAAAAAAACTTACCACATCAACGGTTGGTAGCCATTGCATTAACTTTGCTAAATAAAAGATGGTGTCACCTCCATTTTTTTGCATTCATTTTTTTTAATTCATTTATTTATCCGGGGACATCTGATTAGCATAAATACACACTGTGGCTAGTTTAAACACTACCCTGGCCTGACATGAGTTACTTATTACCAAGCTGTAGCAAAAGTATTACAAAAATAATCAATGTTAGAAAATTTTTGGCCAACCCCCCCCCCCCCCCCCCCCCCCCCCCCCCCCCCCCCCCCCCCTTCTCCCAAGAGCAATATTCAGTTTTGTTACTTTTCTTCATTAAGAAGTATCTTCCTAAGAACTCATGGATCAAGACTTTTTGGCTAAATGAAATTAGCAATGCAATTACTGTCACTATGCAATGAAAGAGACAATTTTTTTGCAAGTTATGTTCTGAGCATGTGTAGTCCATATAATAGGCATAGCACAGTATAACTAAACAATAGTAATATTGTTAACGCTGTGCTGTAGCAGTCGTACAGTATGTACATGTATGAAGAGGCCCAAAATATACATGTAAATGTTCAGTATTTACGATGAAAACATAATAATTATAAACATGCATGTAATATAAATCCACAACCAATTATTCTTATTTACATGGAAACTTGTATATTAACAATTTCAAATTAACATACCTTAGAAAGATCACATTTGCAGTGGGTTTACAATATGGTGTAGACTTTTATGTCCATAATCCATGACAGTACATGTAGAGTATGTGATGTTTCCTGGGAGAAACAATTTGAATAATATAGTAAGTGAGCATCTTGAATTGATTGATAAATTTTTCAGACATAAAAAAGGATTAACTGCTGGTATACAGTACATGCACCTAGTTCAGCCGAGGGAGGGCTGTCACTAAGGGCCAGGGGCCAGGGATTTACCCTGGCTACTATGAGCGTGACCCCAGCTACTTCCATAGGAAAATAGAAGGAAAATAGAACCAAAAGAACTCCCCAGCTGTTAGATTCTCCGCCTACTAATTGCATTTACCCAGCAACTTGAATCTTAGTGACAGCCCTGCTTGCTGAATATTGTAATTGTTATAGTAAGTTCATTAAATTATTCTTTCACTTTAAGCAAGGCACTGGGGCTTTTAAAAACAGTTTGCAATTTGATTGCCTTTCTACAGGTAAACAAAGAACTAACTGTTTAAGTATATACTTAAGCACTTTACATTTAAGCAATTAATTTTTTCCAAGGAGTGGAGTGAGCAAGTTCCTTACTGCAGAGCACAAGGGTGAGAAAAATAGAGCATCTTTAGATTCCTAATTGTACATGTAACTGACAATGACAGAAGAGCAAGGCTGATGAAACATGTCTTGCAGAATTGAAACTGTGGTTCTCTTATTACAAAGTACCAGTTACAATTTTAGATCTTTCTTCATGTAGCATCCTTGTATTGGTTTAAATTAATTTTGAGTCAAATTTGGTTAATACTGTATGGAGATCTGTATGAACTCTTGGCTGATTTGATACCATCACAATCATTAAATACAAAAAAAAATACCATCACAATCATGTGACCTATCTTAAAGTATATATTAAATCTTTATTACTCATGGCATAGGTGAGGAAGAAGTTATAAATTTGGCTTTGTCCATTAGTGCATGCAAATTTATGCATGCATATTTTTGTCTCACTGATCTGATTGGTTGACAATTGAGGCCTCGTGATTTCGTGGCCTCATGTGTGTTAACTTGAGAAGCAGAAAGAAGAATAACAATAAGTTTTCAAGACAATGCAGGGCATTCATGGATGGATAGGACTGTTTGATATTGTGTTCACCGCTTATTGCCACATGGGATTTTTGTTCCAGCAAGTTTACTACTGAATGTAGTCTTACTTTTTAGACACAATTTTATGTTACTCTAGAAAAGCACTCAAAACATTTGGGAATCAAATACTACAATTTTAATGGGTTAAAGACAAACATACAAACTCACATGTAACATAAGTTATATAACATCAGCTCACATGTGCACTCTGCTATATTTAACTCGCATGCATTGCATTGTGTCTCTTAAGAAATTTAATTATTTCTACCAGCTGCTTCTAAAAATATGGTAGAAAGAACTCTGAGTTATAACACATGCTGCAAGATTGTGTTTTATTAAATAAATAAACTGAAGAACAGATTATGGCTTCATCAATTCCAAGCCCACCCCCCCCCCCCCCTCCCCCTGGCATTTGTCAGGCATGTTATAACTTTTCCTCCCCAAGGGTGGGGCATTCACCAAAACAGGTCAGCTAGGGGTGGGGCATTGTCAAAACAACCTTGTCTTTCAGATTTTAAAAGTTGACTAGTACAATACTTAGTTTTTTTTATTTAAAATTTCCTGATTGCCCTCAAAAATACAAAAAACTGAGTTCATAAACATTGTTTGGGCCACACACTTTTCAAGTGAACCGGAGCAACAAGCAACAGACTAAACGCAGTCATATTCCATTTTGGGCTTTCACACAATTTTCAAGATACATGTAGGCAGGCTAGAGTGCCTTACCTTTCAAGTGCCACAGAAGATAATATCATGGTAAATTGTCATGATGTTGAGGTCTTATTTACCAACATTTCTAAATTCCAATTCGATCAAGAATTTTAGAGGGCCACCTCAGAGTCAAACGTTTTGCGGGAACAATAAATTAAACACATATTTAGAACATATGAGGGAATGGATGTAAGTAATACTGAGGAAAAATGACAGAATTCCTAGCATGAATAAAGATCCATTTATTTGTGAACAATTATTGCTGCCACCATTAATTATTAAAACAAGAGGCTACACTTAGCCTATACTCATGCGCAAGAGACTCTAAGACGCGCGATTGAAGTTACCAATTTTTCTGTGCTCGCTTTTAATATTTAGTTTATTGATTCCGATCAAATCCACACTCGTCTATAACTTTCCAAGCTGTGAATTATTTCTGTTACATTTGAAAAGACTACTTAAAAAAATAGGCAGTAGATGACATGCTGTAAAAAGAAATTTGATAATCAATATAAAGATTTAGTTTTCCTGTGTTACTTAATCGCATGCAACCAGTGTAAAATGGGTTATTCCAGAAAAAATCCCCCCCCGACGGATGCAATATTTTTTTACCCCTCTCCCGCCCGGATTTCCCGGCCAGGCCGACCAACCCTCGCACCTTGATTTTTAACCCAGATACCCCCTCCTGCCCGGTTGGCCATTAACTTTTTGTAGGCCCTAAATAAACAGAAAATTGCATTCAGGAGATCCGGGATTTTTTTAAAGATTTCAAATCTTTGGTGAGAATTGCTATGAATTGGTCAAACATTTTGTAAATAAACGTTGCGTGACGCATTCACTAAAATCTTTCCGTGATTTTAAGACCAAATCGAAATGAAATGTTTCCATAACTTAAAGCTGGTTCTTTAAAAAAATGCTTTGATTTTGCCATCTGTAATAAGTTTTTTCCAAGCTTCACAGTTTCTTCAAAGTGTTGTCGCAAATACACAATTTTGCTTTGTGCAAATTTTATGTCAAATGTAATTTGATATCAAGCTGTTTTTATAATCACTGAATCTAAAATATATTTTCTATAAAAGGTCAAAACTTTTGAATGAAACTCATATTTCCTTGAATGAAAATGTCTTTCCTTTGATTAAAAGAGTCAAACACTTTTCAGAATTCAGTGATTTTCTGCTTCTGGAAGTCTTGGCGATATATTGTATCCTAATTACTGCGAGGAACCGGCTAGCGTCTGCGAAAATATAATAAACATCACAAAATAATTCAATTCAGCAACCTATTTTTATTATACTTTCTAAAATCGCCGACTTTTCCTGTGTAATAGAATGCCAATCTTATCCGGAAAAATGATTCGTATAATAATGCTTTCGCTAATAAAAAAAAAAACAGTTCTGAATGGTCAAAGGTACAGAAATGAAATGCTGGCGGCGTTTGAATTATGAGTTCGGATAGCTCATGGTCTGCTAACAAACACTTCGATTCACAGCTCGATTTTTCACTAAAACCTTTTTCCAAACCACGAAAATACCTAAAATAATATTTGAAAACAATACTTGGCCACATTTGGTGAAAGCTGTGCTTGGTAAAGCAGTAAAAATAACGAGAAAGCTCCGTTTACCTTTTCCACGAATCCAAAGCGCGCACGTACAAACAGAACTGGCTTGACAATCGAGTAGTCTAATCCGAAGCTATCAGAACTGTCTCATCGTACAGCAATCGGGTGAACTTGGCACAACTTCGCGCTTCGGAAAGTCGGACTTACTTACATAGGTGACAGCATAGTGGTTACTAGTAACCTAGTAACCACAAAAAGCAATAAAGTCAGTAAAAATCTACATTAATATGACACGCATTCCCTAGTCCATAATCCACAGAAGTCCAGTCCCAAAGTCCAGATGTTTTATTAAATCTGATGGGCTCAAGTAACGACGCTGTTTTGCCGTGTGTTTCTATTGTTCTTTCTTGAAAAAAGTCTTGAGCGAATGAGAGACTGAGGACTGAGCGAGGACTGCTCCGATACAAACATTACAAAGAATCGGCAGTAAAACGGGAAATAAATTGCGAGTGCGAGAGATCGATGTTTGACATTTTTGCCTCGGAAGAACTCTGATTAAAAATAGCTCTTAGTTTTTTCAGAATCGCGACAATTTCGGCTTCAAGTTGTATGCTGTGTATAAAAGCAACGTTCACCTCTGTGGGAGAAATACAGGACTGACTTACACACCAATAAGACCAAATGACGGAAAATGTTTGTCATGCGCATGCGTATCAAACATTTGTTTCATACTTCAATGTACCATAAGAAAAGAAGCAATTTAAATTTTAAAAATTTAAACAAGATAAGAAGACGTCCGACATGGAGAATTCAGTCATCGTACCTGCAAACCACGTTACTATTGAATGTTTTATAAATGAAGGCTGTACCACAATGAAGCCAGTCATTGTTGTGAAGATAATATATACCTGACGTGAACATTACTGATGTGAGTAGGGTTGTAGGAGACGCTGTCGTGACACTTCAGTAACGATGTTTTGCCGGAAGTGAGAGTAGCCGGAAGTCACTAAACCGGAAGTGTAAAAAGCAAAGCTGTGAACCGGAAATACACAATTTAAAATATGCGTGAATACATTTGCATGCAAAATCGTGACACAAAAAATAAAAATAATAAAAAGAAAAACGAAGCCCATTTTATAACTCATGCCGCTACACGCATGAGTAATAAGTAATTATTAAAATAAAATTTTGATTGTGTCCCTGTGCATTTGCACTCTTTCAGAAGCCCCACCATGGGGATTTGTACGTATAAGCTGACCCCACCATGAGGCATTTGCAATATTGTTAAAAAAAAGACAAATGCCTGACAAATGCGGGGGGGATGAGCGGGCTTGGAATTGACAGAGCCATTGGGGGGGGGGGGGGGGGGGGGGGGGGGGGGGGGTTGAGCAGGCTTGGGAATTGACGGAGCAATTAACTTTATATTCGACTTGTTCCTTCTTTGAAATGTAAACCACAACATGTATATGTGACTGTAGTCTAATTACCGGTAGCTTAGGAGAACAAAAATAAACAAAACTTCAAAATAGCAATACAACTTACTGTAGTTGATGTTAAATTTAATTCTAGAGCATGATGCAAGATGCAGACCCTCAGGTTTTTGTTTTACTTCCACCTCTAATTTCCACTGTCAAAGATCTACTGTACATCTTTGCACTTGAAATACAGTGAAACAGCTAGTGAAATGAAAGGCAATGAAACATCTTTCTTGCTACACGTCATATTTAAAACCTCTTACAAGTTCAAATGTGGACAAAACAGCTACTATCGAGCTGATATCAGGGCATAACATGTCGATAATTTTGATAGTTTATAAAAATCAATCGTTCTCTGTTGAATTCTATACTAATCAATCGACAAATATTGGAATTCGATAAAAGTCGATCACACAATTTTTTGTGATTATCGATTTTTTTTAGTTTGATTTTGATTGATTTCGCTCAACAAGTATCAAAATATAAAAAACCGAAGTTGGCAAACGCGGATAAATGAAGCAGGATCGGCCATGTCAAGACTTTATTTTACTGATTTTACACTGTAATTGGAAGCTCAAATAAACACAAGCTGAAATCAGAAACTACTCTTTTCTTTCAATAAAGTGATTCGTTTTCATGTCAAATCATTTTATGTCTTATCAGTGATTTATGCATCTCAGGGGCCGATTACATGGCGAATTTCAGCCCGGGCTGAGATTTCAGCCCGGTCAACCGGGCTGAAATTTCGTTGTGATTACATGACAAATTTCAGCCCGGGCTGAGATTTCAGCCAGGGCGCCAAGTTTGAAATTACGCGAGAAGATTGATAACGATAATCAAAATGGCGTCGAAGATTCGACTGCGCGTGACCAAAGTCACTTTTCAGCCCGGGCTGAAATTCTGATGCGATTACATGGCGAATTTCAGCCCGTTTGGCCGGGCTGAAAATTCCAGCCCGGTTTCTGAAACCGGGCTGGAATTTTCAGCCCGGGCTGAATCTCAGCCCGGGCTGAAACTTTGTTCATGTAATCGCTAACATCATTTTATGAGGATTTATTTCGGAAGCCGGGCTGAAATCTCAGCCTGGTCAACCGGGCTGAAATCTCAGCCCGGGCTGAAATTTGCCATGTACAGGTGTAATCGGCCCCTCAGTTTCATGCTACTTCTTGATCGCCGCCTTCTGTCACACTGTGTCACGCTGCTTCTGTTCTGTTCTCATAAAACCTGATTAAACTCAAGCGCTAATCAATTTTAACAGAATTTAATGGCTTTTTGGGGTCCATCAAGCACTGAACGAACCACTGTTTACCTGGTTTATCATTTCTCAAGGTAATTATTCGATTCTACATTGAATAACAAACCACTTGGTTTCTCAGTTTTTTTTAATGTAAGCTTAAGTTTATTGCTGTAAAGATTTACTTCAGAGCAGTTTATGCTTCCATAGAAAAGTCGTTCGAGCTATTATAACAATGTAGTTTGGTTAATTTCGTAGTCATGAAAATCTTGTGATTATCGACTTTTATCGACAAATTAAACCTGTCGATTGACAATTATCGACAAATATCGAGTACTGTCGACTTATCGACTACGTTTTCGATGATCGATTTTGATCGACATTTTACGCCCTGTGATATAAGTCTTATATATTTTTTTCAGCGCTCAAAGTCGCAGACTTTTGCCAATCTGTTTGTAAACAAATACGCTTTAATTTAATAATAATTTTAAACTAGTTAGATGTGCACAATATCAAATAGAAACTAATAATCAATCGCCCCAAAAGGTCTAAAATAACCCTGAACCCTATCCAGTTGGACATTAGGTTGAAAGTTAAACTTACTACAGGTAATTTAAAACTCAAATCACTTACCTTTTCCAGCTTTTCTTGTCCATGACCGGCGAACAAGCAGACGTCTTTGCGCTTTATCGTAAGTTAGCCACGAAAAGGACAGTTTGTAAAGCAATTTCTCCAGCCTTTTATCTTTAAACAGGACTCTGCAATTTCGCCGACTCTTTGTCACTAAACAGGACTCTGAATCGACGAAATAAAATAAATTTTCTGTGCTGACGCTACGAGCAAAAATGGCGGAATCGGTTGTCGTGGTGAACACTCGAACCAGTCCTCCCGCTGACCATGTCCTGCAAACCCGAGCAGGGTAGGGGAAGGAAGTGGATCGAAGGGGGAGGGGAGGGTGGGGGAATAACAAAAATCTAATCCCTGATCGGTATGAAAGAAAAATGCTACAGAAAAACTGCCAACGCCGTTGGTAACCGGTAAGATAAAAACCACTTATGCAGATTTGTTTATAGTTTTATACTGAAAAGTCGCTGAACAGGATCAGGAAAGGATGGATTTCCAACGTGTAAAACTTTTTTTCGTCGCCTTCCTTTTTACTGGAGGAGTAATAATCGCCTTTTTTATACACAAAAATATCATAAATTTCAACTGGGTAGAAAAACGGGGATTTATTCAAGTTAATAAAATTGAGAAACGGTTCCGAAAAGTTCCAAAAATCAGTCAACTTCCGTGCGTTCTGGTCACGTGTTTCATGACGTCATACTGATGACGTTCATAAAGAACGTATTTTTAGACTCATATCTTCCAACATACGAAATAATTTAACTTTGCATTTCACCCTTACAAAGATACATGTATACAAAGATACTAGTCCCCAGACCCTATTTGCTCATGTGTATAGCCCCCTTAATTTGAAAAATCCAGAGTAATAACGGGCATGCGGAAATGTTGCAAGCGAATGCCTTCCTTGCCACGTTGGCTGTATTTGCATTCATCAAAGCATGTTCCTAAAAAACGTTGAAAGGCCATTCGAGGCATAGTCGCGTGACTGATGACGTCATCGCACTTAGTCAATTAAAATAGGTATTTTATGGTAGTTGCAAATAGCATGTGGTGTAGTATCCTCATGCACTCAAAATTGACAGAGTTATTTGGCATCGAAAATTTTTCTGGTGCAAAGGGTGCTGGGAAGGTTTTTATTATAATTATAATATATTATTTAATTATGGTACAGTACTGTAATTGCGAATGATTTTTCTGTCTCAACCTCCGAGTCCAAACCATGGACTTTGGGATGCAAAGAGGATTTCTACTTGATGGAGAGGACCCGCCTGAGAAGGTGCGCTGTAGAAAGGATAGTTATTTTCTGGAGTTCGTGTATGTTGATTTTGCCAGGGATCTTGTTGGTGTAGTTTTCCATGCCCTTCTTGATGGTGCCAAGGGCTCCCATAACCACCGGGACTGTTGTTGTTTTGAGCCCCCACATTCGCTCAATCTCGATTTCCAGATCTTTGTACTTGTTGAGCTTTTCCGTGGTTTTGACTGAGGTGTTGATGTCGAGGGGTACAGACAATGTCAATGAGAAGGCAGGTCTTATTATTATTATTATTATTATTATTATCTTGTTTTAATTATACCTTTTCATTAACACAAACTCAGGCTTTTGTATCCTTTAAGCACTCTACTGCAACATCAGTTCGATATACGGTTAAAACGCACCCACATTTACTAAAGCCGGTAACCTTTAACGTCTTTTGCAGATTTTAACCCACACTGACAATGATTGTCCGCTGACCATAATCTCCTGCCCGTATTCTCAGATGGGTTGCACAACGAAGGTAATATTAAGTAATAAAGTGGGTTCCATTGTAATTAAAAGAAAACCGTCTTATGCGAGTAAGAGCAAATAATGTCATGACGAAAATAACCGATGTAGTTTTACTAACTCTATCAGCAAAATTAATTTTTAATTTCTTATCAATGTTTCATTTTGTTTTGACAACTGAAGTTTGCTTCCTAAGGTAACTGTGCTTTGAATGTAGTAAATTCATCCACGGCATACAGCACATATTGTTGTTCATCCACGGCATACAGCGCCATATTGTTGTTCATCCACGGCATACAGCGCCGTATTGTTGTTCATCCACGGCATACAGCGCCATATTGTTGTTCATCCACGGCATACAGCGCCATATTGTTGTTCATCCACGGCATACAGCGCCATATTGTTGTTCATCCACGGCATACAGCGCCATATTGTTGTTCATCCACCGCATACAGCGCCATATTGTTGTTCATCCACGGCATACAGCGCCATATTGTTGTTCATCCACCGCATACAGCGCCATATTGTTGTTCATTCACGGCATACAGCGCCTTATTGTTGTTCATCCACCGCATACAGAGACATATTGTTGTTCATCCACGGCATACAGCGCCATATTGTTGTTTATCCACGGTATACAGCGCTATATTCAGTTGTTCATCCACGGCATACAGCGCCATATTGTTGTTCATCCACGGCATACAGCGCCATATTGTTGTTCATCCACGGCATACAGCGCCATATTGTTGTTCATCCTCGGAATACAGCGCCATATTGTTGTTCATCCACGGCATACAGCGCCATATTGTTGTTCATCCACGGCATACAGCGCCATATTGTTGTTCATCCACAGCATACAGCGCCATATTGTTGTTCATCCACGGCATACAGCGCCATATTGTTGTTCATCCACGGCATACAGCGCCGTATTGTTGTTCATCCACGGCATACAGCGCCATATTGTTGTTCATCCACGGCATACAGCGCCATATTGTTGTTCATCCACGGCATACAGTGCCATTGTTGTTCATCCACGGCATACAGCGCCATATTGTTGTTCATCCACGGCATACAGCACCATATTGTTGTTCATCCACGGCATACAGCGCCATATTCAGTTGTTCATCCACGGCATACAGCGCCATATTGTTGTTCATCCACGGCATACAGCGCCATATTGTTGTTCATCCACGGCATACAGCGCCATATTGTTGTTCATCCACGGCATACAGCGCCATATTGTTGTTCATCCACGGCATACAGCGCCATATTGTTGTTCATCCACGGCATACAGCGCCATATTGTTGTTCATCCACGGCATACAGCGCCATATTGTTGTTCATCCACGGCATACAGCGCCATATTGTTGTTCATCCACCGCATACAGCACCATATTGTTGTTCATCCACCGCATACAGCGCCATATTGTTTTTCATCCACGGCATACAGCGCTATATTCAGTTGTTCATCCACGGCATACAGCGCCATATTGTTATTCATCCACCGCATACAGCGCATATTGTTGTTCATCCTCGGAATACAGCGCCATATTGTTGTTCATCCACGGCATACAGCGCCATATTGTTGTTCATCCTCGGAATACAGCGCCATATTGTTGTTCATCCACGGCATACAGCGCCATATTGTTGTTCATCCACGGCATACAGCGCCATATTGTTGTTCATCCTCGGAATACAGCGCCATATTGTTGTTCATCCACAGCATACAGCGCCATATTGTTATTCATCCACGGCATACAGCGCCATATTGTTGTTCATCCACGGCATACAGCGCCATATTGTTGTTCATCCACGGCATACAGCGCCATATCGTTGTTCATCCACGGCATACAGCGCCATATTGTTGTTCATCCTCGGAATACAGCGCCATATTGTTGTTCATCCACGGCATACAGCGCCATATTGTTGTTCATCCACGGCATACAGCGCCATATTGTTGTTCATCCACAGCATACAGCGCCATATTGTTGTTCATCCACGGCATACAGCGCCGTATTGTTGTTCATCCACGGCATACAGCGCCGTATTGTTGTTCATCCACGACATACAGCGCCATATTGTTGTTCATTCACGGCATACAGCGCCATATTGTTGTTCATTCACGGCATACAGCGCCATATTGTTGTTCTTAAAGGGACAGTGCCCCGCCAAAATAACGAAATTTAGCTCACTTTATTCCCACGTCATATCGCTAAATGTCACCAAATATACAGCTTAATTGGATAAAAAAGATTCTATAGAGCAAAATAGAAGTAGTAGTTTAGAGATAAAGTGCAGGATTGCAAGGATGGAAGTGAATTACAGTTTATCAAGTGCCCTTCTCCATTTGTTTTCTTATCTCGTTAATTTAAAAAAATGTATGTAATAATAAAAAATGGAGTAAAAAATAAAAAAAAAATTTCATGACAGGCGGTCAAGAAATCAAAATTGTCATCAAGGTAGAATTTTGAGTTTTTTTTAGTTGTTATTTTGTCTCTCTAGTTAATATTTCTTCGCTTTTATCACTTTTGGCGAGTTTTTTTTTCCTATTTCAAGATAATAAAGTAAGCTTTAAGCAAGCTCCCGACCATAATCATGAAAAACCGATATATCTGCCGGAACACTATTCCTTTAATTATAACTAGCAAGAGAAAATTGTAGCAAGTGATATACATACATATTTTGTTCTGCAGGTTCTGCGAAAAGAGGTGGAGTATCATCTTCAATCCACCGTGAGACTGCATCTTGACCTTGCTTGTGTGAAATTAAATAACACACAAGTTGAGTTTAAAGAGACTACAAGAAAACTCAAGGAGGAGTTCAAAGAAGCCACAAGCAAACTTGAGGAGAAGATCAATGCTCTTGAAAATACACAGATGCAAAGTTTAGAAGATCATATTTATAACTGGAAGATCAATAACTTCAGTCAAGTCTTAAGTCAAGCGAAAAGCAGGGAAAAGTGCTCCATTTTACAGATATGGGTACAAATGTAGATTAAGTTTGAATCCAAACGGCTATAGATATGGAAAAAATACTCACATCTCTATATTCTTTCATATAATGAAAGGTGAATACGATGCCATGTTACCCTGGCCTTTTCATAAAAAGATAACGTTCACGTTGATTGATCAACAAGAAAATTCCAACGAGAGGGAGAACAGCGTTGGGTCCTTTACGGAAGACCCTCAATTAAGAAATTTCGCGAGGCCAGTGTCAGATATGAACCCTGGATGGGGCTTGTTTAAGTTTGTATCACACAACAAACTAAAAGAAAGGCGTTTCATGGTGGATGATACCATATTCCTTCAAGTACAAGTCTCTCCACCATAATAAGTGTGATTTCGTTAAAACAAAAGCCCTGATCAAAAAAGGATTACTCGTTTTCTTATGAATCTTCCATGATGCAACAAAATATATATTTTAGCTTGTAAAATATCTACGAAATGAAACTTCTTTAGTTATTTTGATTTAAAATACCAATCATTCCAGAAGCAGCTTTTCTTTACTCTTACTTGTCTTTGATATCGAACTCCAAAGTTGCAAGGGAACCTCATTTTCGCTCTATCGTTTACAGAGGAACAACAGTATGTTGGACGCTCAGTGACCATTATATGACGCATGTGCCGTTCAGTATATAGATGTTATTGAACTAGCGTGAGGTCCGTATTGGGAAAATATTGGTCGAGTTCTTTTTTTGCAAGTTTATGGACCGAGCCGAAGGCGAGGTCCATAAACTTGCAAAAAAAAGAACGAGCTAGTTCAATAAAGTTTTTATTATTATGGCTCTTTTAAAATTTTACTGATAAATTAATGCATCCCGTTCACAGCAAACGCGCGCGCCAAAGTTAAGCATATATTTTGCATTTTTCAGGCCTTTTTTTCGTAACAATTTAACCGAAATTAACCCGCCCAACATGAAGAAAAAAGTATTTCTACTTAATATTTGCTTAATATTTCCTTAATATTTCATAAAAGGGATTTTGCGAAATTAATTCGCGAGCGGTCCATCTTAGCGGTCCGTATGCAAAAATTCGGACCGCTCAGGGAACCAATCAGAATGCTCCTTTTCATCACGGACCAGTTCAGCCATATAATAAACTCTCTTTTCTCTCAGGGAAAGTTGAGAGAGCGAAAAACATGAGTCGCGCGCGCTGGCGTACCGTGTTTCTTGTGCCTCCTGGCCTTTTTCACTCGTTCGACTGAAAGAAAAGAGACGCTACACGTAGTCTTAAGATGTGTCTATAAACAAACACGCGAGTAAAGCCGTTAAGGGACGGACCATTAGAAAAGTGATGGGGGGGGGGGGGGGGGGGGGTGGGGGATTTTCAGCTTGCACGAATTTTTTTTTTCGCCCATTGCTTGTGCAGGATTTTTTTTTTGCAGGTGAAACCCTCTGCACGAATTTTTTTTTTTTTCAGACAAATATTGCTTTTTTTTTCATTTACTAATTAAAAAAAAGGTGTAATACTTAAAAACCATTGTTGACCATTACGTATATTTGAAAAATATATATTAGGAATAGTCCGCTACGTTGCGCAAGACTATATCCTATTATGGAACGCATGAAGCAAACACAACTTGACACCAGAATTACACGCCTGTTGTAGAAAAAATATGCAGTGTATCTTGAATTCATTGAGACATACACGAGACCTCCTCTCTACAACACTAAAAGAACTGTTCTTTGTGTCAGAAAATATCATGATACATGCTATGAAATTAAGAATAAAGCCTCAGAAAGAAACACAACTTAACGTCGGATCAAAACTACACCAATGCTATCGGTTCAATTAAACGAGCCAATGAGAAAACGGAACATTCGATCCTTCCCAAGAGTACAAAAGCGGAAAACATTTCATGTACAACGGAATAATTTCATATTATTCTGCGAGACAGTTACTTATGGGAGCAACTGATGAGGTTCACCTAAGAACCGAAACTCGAGTCTTGCTTAAGAAAAACGTAAGAATTCACTAGCGTCCGTGAGATTTTCAATACAGATCACCATAACAATCCAAGCCATGTCGGGATGCAATAACGCCATGATGGAACAACGGAGGTTCTTCAAGCTCCAAGAAACACTTCTCAGAAACAGAACTATATATAAAACAAGGAGCTAAAACAGAGGCGGATCCAGGGATTTCTGAAAGGGGGGTCCGGGTTCATGCCTGCCCGGAAATTTTTCCAATTTTACCCTCTGAAACGCCATTTCCAGCACTCCTAAAACTCGAAAAGCGTTTGTTAAGTCAAAAAATTGACAATCAGTCAATTGGTGGAGGTGAAACAACTACATATAAAACAATTTTATTCTATTATTTTTATGAACCACAAGGGAGACACAGGTCTGAAAGGGGGGGGGGGGGGGGGGGGGGTCCGGACACCCCTGACCCTCCCCCTGGATCCGCCACTGTAAAACATAAACTGCAAGAAGTCATGATTCCAATAGAGACACGGCAGCTTTAGACTTTGATCTTAGACGCCTACATCCGTGATAAAGATCCACTTTCTCACAAGTCTTGCACACCGCAGACTTTTACACTAAATCACGGCAGGGGCGAAGCCAGGAATTTTTCAGAGGTACGCACAATCGATTTCCAAACACTCCCCCTACCTCCTCCCCCACCCTCAAGTCCCAAATCTTTCTTTTTTCCCGACTTTTTCAGGTACGCACGTGCGCCAAGGGCGCTATTTTTAATAGGCACTTTGGCAGCTTTTATATATTAAATAACAACCACAATAGGACTTCTCCTTCTGCATGAATTTTTTTTTCTTTTCCTTGAACTTTGCACGAATTTTTTTTCCTGGCATTTTCCCTTGCACGAATTTTTTTTTGTTTTTTTCCCCACCCCCCCCCCCCCCCCTATCACTTTTCTAATGGTCCGTCCCTAAGTACAGTCATCCTTCGCCTAGCGTACACCTCTCTATATAAAAGACATCAAATTAACTGACCGCTTGGACTGGACTTGGCTGTCAGTAAATATAATGCTTCATAAAAAAGTCCTGTTTCTAATGAGTACATTAAAATAATATATTCTATTTACGAATTGACCGGTCTGGCTGAAAATTTCTGCTAAAAAATAGCACCGTGCAAGAAATTTGGCCGATCCCGCCAGCGAGCTCTGATAAGTGGTAATTATATAAGCCCCATTGGAGAGATGAAATTAAACCAAGGTTCACCTTTTATATAGAAAATCATTTAAGCTTGTCTCTGTTATTGTAATGGAAAAAATACTCGCGTCTCATTTTATATTTACTTACTGAAAGTAAAATATGATAACCCTGGTCCTTTAGAAAAACAATAAAAGTTACATTAAATAAGCAGCAAGAAAATGAATTATATGCAGAAAATCTTGTTAAGAAATGTATCCCCGATCCTAGTGAGACCGATGTGTTTGCGCGGCCCGTGACAGATCATAACACTGGGCGGGGATTTTTTCGTTTCATATCTCATGAGGAACTTCGAAGGAGACGTTATATTGTTGATGACAGCTGCGCACACTCTTTCTTAAAGTGCAGACTGGTCTCACAGCTTAGCTTTTTTCGGGTCACTCGTTCATGACAAAACGGTGTATTGCATAGCTTTGTTGAAATTTTGTCATGTCCGTTTCCTACAATTTTGTTTTATAAGTGTACTAAATTGATAGTGGAAGTACCAATGCAGTTTTTTCACACACAACTGCGAAAGTATAAGTAACGGCTTTGTTAACACGCAGTTGACTAGGTTGTGAGCCTCACCCGAGGCTAATGTCAGTTTAAACGGCAAACGTTTGTTGGTAAAGGAGTGAATCCAAAATATTAAAAAAAATGTTGTTTGTACTTCGGCCTGTTATTATAAATTGTGTATCAGAGGGTTTTTTTCTGAATTCAAGCTAATTACTTAACATTAATTATCTATTATTTGCCCTCGTAACCATTTATAACAGTTTTACAGCTCAGTTGCTGCTTAAGTACCGCAACGGTCATAAACGCGGTTGTACACGCACTGCCTATGGATTTATGAAAAACGGTCAGTTTTTCTTTCATCCTATGTCTGCAGTTTAGATATTTGTTCGACTCATTTTTTATACAATAGTAACTTTATTTGAGCTAATCTTTAAGAGTGGACTTTTCCTTGTTATTGTGTATCAGATTAATGTCGAATACTTACAGAAAATAAGGTAAATTTTTTTTTTATACAGGTCAGGTAATAGGCTCTTGACAGTGTTTATTACGTTACCGATCAGCAGAATATTGACCGCCGTGCGGATAGAAGCGGACAATACAAACCTCTTCCTGTGTTTTTGGAGCTAAATTAAAAAGTCAAACAAGAGCCACACGAGGCCCACACGGCCGCATATTAACCCTGCTACTCCCAACTGGATGGAATGCTAGTCCATCGCAGGGTTACCCTCAGTATGTCGTCGGTACTTATTTATACAAACTATAACTGTTAAAAGCACACTACACTATACCCTCAGTATGACCAGTACCTTACGCATGCGCGTAGGGGTGGCCACATTCTCGACCCCAGAACTCTTTTGAGCTCTGGGGTCGAGAATGTGGCAGCCATGGACAGCTGTTTCGTCCTAGTTAGGACTCATCAGCATGGCATAGCCAGACGTAAGGGTCTCATATAAAATCATCGACCTCGCCACTTGTGGTTGTGCGCATACCGGTACTGGCCATTCCGAGGTGATGGTATAGTGTTTTTTTTCTGCAGTTATAGTTTGTCCATTTATACACCTGGGTAGAGAGAGAATGTGGAGCAAAGTTTCTTTTCTAAGGAAACTACACGATAACAGAGACCACTTCTTAAACCACCTACATTCAAATTGAAAATCCAACACGCTAGCCACTACGCCATCGCGCCTACACGTGTTTTTCGAGACAGTTCTGTTTACAAAATCTGTGGACACAGTTTGTCAGGACGAGCTCTTTCAAGAATGACATCGCGCCTACACGTGTTTTTCGAGTCTGTTCTGTTTACAAAATCTGTGAACACAGTTTGTCAGGACGAGCTCTTTCAAGAATGACATCATCGCGCCTCCACGTGTTTTTCGAGTGAGTGTTCTGTTAACAAAATCTGTGGACACAGTTTGTCAGGACGAGCTCTTTCAAGAATGACATCGCGCCTTCATGCGTTTTTCGAGTCTGTTAATTCTGTTTACAAAATCTGTGGACACAGTTTGTCAGGACGAGCTCTTTCAAGAATGACATCGCGCCTTCACGTGTTTTTCGAGAGTGATGTTCTGTTTGCAAAATCTGTGGACACAGTTTGTCAGGACGAGCTCTTTCAAGAATGACATCGCGCCTTCATGCGTTTTTCGAGTCTGTTCTCTTTACAAAATCTGCGGACACAGTTTGTCAGGACGAGCTCTTTCAAGAATGACATCGCGCCTTCACGTGTTTTTCGAGAGTGATGTTCTGTTTGCAAAATCTGTGGACACAGTTTGTCAGGACGAGCTCTTTCAAGAATGACATCGCGCCTTCATGCGTTTTTCGAGTCTGTTCTCTTTACAAAATCTGTGGACACAGTTTGTCAGGACGAGCTCTTTCAAGAATGACATCGCGCCTACACGTGTTTTTCGAGAGTGATGTTCTGTTTGCAAAATCTGTGGACACAGTTTGTCAGGACGAGCTCTTTCAAGAATGACATCGTTCCCTTCACGTGTTTTTCGAGTCTGTTATGTTTACAAAATCTGTGGACACAGTTTGTCGGGACAATTTGTGGACACAGTTTACCATGTAGCTCTTTCAAGAATGACATCGCAATTCGTCTATATGATCTACGACTGCATTCACAAATTATTCGGCATCACGTGATCTCCTATACTGTGGATACATACCTCTTATTAGCCGAGTTCGAAGTCCGTACCGTAAATTACGGACCGAGTTTTTTTCTCTCGATTTATGGCCCAAGCGCGCTTCGCGCGCGGGCCATAAATCGAGAGAAAAAAACGAGGATCCGTAATTTACGGTACGGACCGAGAAAACGAGGCTAATAAGATGTTTATTATATTGATCTTTTCCTTTGGGAACGGAAATGGGCGGAGAACTAAAAAAACCCAATCATTTTGACAGAAGTCACAATGCAAACGTTTTTATTGGACCTAGCAAAAAGACGTGCATTATAATGGTTTCCGAGATGAAAAGTACAAAAACCACAAACAACGTGGTCCGTCGAATGTTTATTAATTCAGTCAAAACTAAAACGACTGTAAGTGTTAAACATTCAAAGTTTTTAAGTGTTAATGTTCTGCAATCCTTGGCTGAAACACTTGCAGTGTCTATTCATCAATCCGGCTGCGTTTAGCTGAATTTGTCGACGTTTGATGGTCTGGCGGAATCATGTTGAAGACACAGTTGGCGATTGAGCCGATTGCTGCCCCTGCAAAAAAGCTCTGGCCTTGACAAACTTCAACACGAGGGCCTGCACTTGATTGTGTTTGGCTGTGAGTGGCAAAGATTCTTGGCGAACGATCATGCCACTTTCATTTGCTGATGCTCGACTTAGCGTGTCCGACATACATCGTTGGTGTGCGATGGAGGCTGATTTATACGAACTCAAACTCTGGAGATTTTTATGGCCGCTAAGCTGCATTACGTAATTTTCTTGAAGACCAGCATCAAGGAGACGAGAAATTGATGTTTTACGTACTGAGTGATTCGTAAGCTTTTTGTTGTCTCCCGACAGACCAGCATTTTTTGCCGCTGTTGTCAGAAATTTGCCGATTTCGTTTTTGCCGAGCGGCGAACACTTGTACCAAGTGTTGCTTTGACGCCAACTTTGGTTCACTGCAAGATAAAATGTTGCATTTGGACTGTTTGCTTTCTCAGGACGGCGATTCTTGAAAAGTTTGTAATACAGGACAGGACACTTGTTTGTTCCGGTGGCAAACACTTTCGGATTGAACTTGCGGCGATGATATCCTTCGAGACCCTGGCGAGTCTTGCTTCCTCTTTCGGCGGTCCAAACCAAAACTTCACGGCCTGTTTCAGCATCGACGTCCAGATGTAAATCACCCCAGCATAGTTTCCTGCTTTCATCTCTGGCCCTAAATCCAAAGTGCAAGGATAGGAACCACCACAGCGTGCGTTGCAAAGCGTACGGATTGTGATTGCCAAATTCGCCAGCCTCGAAGAGCTTCGCTTCTTCTTCATCTGTTAACTCGCGGCTCGCGTTCGGCTTGTTTCCACGTCCTTGCTTCACTAAGTTCTTTCTTTTGGCAGCCAAAACACTTCTTGAACGGGAGAAAACATCGTCTTTAAGGATGTTGAAGGGTAGTTTCAATTCACCAATGTAGCGCTGAACTGTACTCTTTTGAAAACTTGATACTGTGTCTGGTTCGTACTCGCCGCCATCTTTCTTACGGATGTCCTTAAAAAAACTGCAAAGAAGCTTGTCGAGCTCAAGGGCAGGTACGTTTTTAATGTCAAAAGGATCGCTTGTTTTTTCTTGACAATACTGCTCGAATTTTTTCCAGTCCAGCTTCGTCTTTTTAACAGTGTTTGGGGATTTTTCCTCCGCTATGAAATTCTCGATTTCCTGGCTGGAATCGTCTTCTTCCACAACCTTGTTTTCTTGTCCTTCGTTTTCAAATAAATTTAGGTCAAAATTTGGAAGGTCGGCATCAGTTAGTGGTGGCTTGTAGACAGTTGTTTCCGGTTCGGGTTGTGCATTTTCTTGCGACATTTTGACGGACCGTTTTGCCAAAATGAAAAACAACCGGGGGAAAACGAGAAAGAAAACAATCTGGTCCGTACCGCAAGTTACGGACCGGAAATTGAGCAATCACAGGGCTGGAAATTACTCGGCAATATAATAAAGTTAAATTATGATACAGTGTAGATGTCCATAGTTGTGCTTTCCACTTTGGGATAGTTTGCGCTACCCCTTTTGTTGAATTTTGCTAATTTGACAGATTTAAACGCCCAGTATGTGTGACACCGGAATTATTCAAATCTTGACAACTGACCGTACCGATGAAAGAAAAATTCTGCGTCACCCTTGACCCACCCACCCACTCTACACGTTTTTCTACACTCCCATATCCAACTCTGCAACCTCGTACCCAGGGTCTCTCTCTTAGAGAGACGCTGGGTACGAGGTTGGAGCTGACTGTTGGCATAAAGTATGGCGGAAGCTCGAGCAATTCCGTCGCTTGGTGGGTTCGATGAGGAGTTTTTGAATGCAGTCGAAGAAGATTGGCAATGTGCAATCTGTCAGTTGCCACTAAAAGATCCAATGCAGACGAAATGTGGCCACAGATTTTGCAGACAGTGTCTTGATGAACACTTTAGAAGGTTAGCATTCCTTTACAAATGTATCTTGTATCGTATTAAACTGTCTTTGGCAGTACAACTATCCCGATATAACTAGAACTGGGTTATCTTAATGAAAGACCTTTAAATTATATATGCAAAGGGACTGCAATCCGTACGACAAACTACAGTTACTTGACCAGTTCAGCGCTGTATAACGGATTTAGAGCGGCCAGCGTACTTTTATTGAGTTACAAACCTGATCATATAAACTATTATTTGAAGCATATTCAGTTAGTTTGTGCAAAATGTATACGAACAAACGTCTCGTCTCGCAATATACTAAACTCAGATAAGAAAAATGTAGCATAAAGTTAGCATGCTCATTGCTGGATATTGAGTGAGTCCCGGTTGTATCAGCTGGGTTGCACTTGTCAGATTTACAATGGTAGCATAACTCACTGAACAGGTCGAACTGTAGATAAGAGTTTATGGACATACCAGTGTGCGAGGCTTGAAAATTTCGCCGGCAGTTAAAAATTGACTTCACCGCTTAATTATATTGTTATTGATAAAGACGGCTTATGGTAATTTAAAGCTACTCGTTGATTTCTGAGAAAAACAGGAACACAACTGAACTCTTGACCTCGCTGCTTAGCAACGAATGTTAGTAAGGTGTTTTTCTTTGCTGACTTTCTATTGTCCCGCCGAAATAGCAAAATTTCGCTTAACATATTTCCATGTTATCGCCAAATACCACCAAATATACAACTTTATTGGATAAAAAAATTCTATAGAGCAAAACAGAAGCAGTGGTTTGGAGATAAAGTGCAGGATTGACAGGATTGCAAGGATGGAAGTGGCCGATTACAGTTTATCAAATTTGATTTCGTGACAGGCGGTCAAGAAATCAAAATTCCCATTCGTGTACAAGTTTGACTTTTTCAGCCGTTTTTTTTTTGTCTCTTTAGTTAATATGTCTTTACTTTCATCACGTTTGGCGATTGTTTCTAGTTTATATTTCGAGGTAATAAAGGACTAATTACAAATGATGCAATCCTGCCATCAAATCTAATGCGGCGAGGATTTTTCCGAAGCCATATCTCGTTGAAATAGATTAAAGTGATTACAATAATTGTTGCGTTCCCAGCTGATGATTGTGGGCCGCTAAGTGTTCAACCAGATTAGCACCAAGCAATCGCACCTATTTTTCTGATCGTATAGATTCATTTAATCCACACGATTCAAGCGGTGAAAATAAATTAAAATTCGGTTAAATAGGGAAGAAAATATAACTAAACAAGCGATAAAATTTGCCATTGTTATTTCTGAGTCAGGAATCAAATAGCAGTCATCCACTAAGTAAGTTACACAACTAAAACAATAAAAAAATAGCAATAAACTAATACTAAAAATATATCAATCCTACTCCCTACCCTAATTATTTAAAAAATTATATTCCCTTCCCTTATTGTTATAAAATAATTATGGAAGATGATATATTAAAAGCAAGAACACTAACTTTTGACACTGTTTTTCTGGTATTGATAACACGAAGAAAGCAGTTGCGCTTCATACATGTACTTAGATTTTGTGGAATATCTACCAGTAAAATCACAGGGAGCCCATACAATCTGTTTGTGTAACATAATGACCGTTTGTAATTTTATAGGAAATGTATGGGATTTACCTAAATTTCATATTATGGCGACGTATCGCCAAATGTTTGTACTGATCAACGCTAAATAAACGTTAAATTACCTTATTTGTTGTGTGTTGTCGTCCTTTTGCCGTAAAAGTGATATTTTGAGCGATTTTGAAGGATTCTGAGTTCGCCGTTGACTGTACGTCTGAGAGAAAGACAAGGGTGGAAAGAGATTTTTGAACGGCTCCAGCGCCGAGGCGACTTTTCAACATAAAATCGCATCGCTCGGCTTTCAAACCACGCAACAGAAAGGCCGAAAGATTCACGCTTCTTCTCGTACCTCTCGATCGAAAATCCGTCCAAACGGCCCGGAGCTAGCCGTCGAAGAAAATCAAAATCCCACACTTTCCAAGCGGTCGATTTTTGCTGTGCCAGCCAGAAACCGTCCTGCTGATTGCCTCTTTCTGATTGGTCGCCGTTAAACAATAACCGATTCAAAATACGTACCGAGGGTAGGGAGCCATTGGCATTTTCGTAAGGTCGAACCGTTTACTCACCAGACTCGGGTCGTGTGACCGGCGACTACCGGAAGCCCAGGAAGAACTGCCTTGATGAATAGAGGGGAATCGAAAACGAATCTTCCCAGGTCGAAAAAGTTAGAAACAGGGCGAAGCAGTTCTTCCTGGGCTTCCGGTAGTCGCCTGGGCTTCCGGTAGTCGCCGGTCACACGACCCGAGTCTGGTGAGTAAACGGTTCGACCTTACGAAAATGCCAATGGCTCCCTACCCTCGGTACGTATTTTGAATCGGTTATTGTTTAACGGCGACCAATCAGAAAGAGGCAATCAGCAGGACGGTTTCTGGCTGGCACAGCAAAATGTTGATACGAATATCGACCGCTTGGAAAGTGTGGGATTTTGATTTTCTTCGACGGCTAGCTCCGGGCCGTTTGGACGGATTTTCGATCGAGAGGTACGAGAAGAAGCGTGAATCTTTCGGCCTTTCTGTTGCGTGGTTTGAAAGCCGAGCGATGCGATTTTATGTTGAAAAGTCGCCTCGGCGCTGGAGCCGTTCAAAAATCTCTTTCCACCCTTGTCTTTCTCTCAGACGTACAGTCAACGGCGAACTCAGAATCCTTCAAAATCGCTCAAAATATCACTTTTACGGCAAAAGGACGACAACACACAACAAATGAGGTAATTTAACGTTTATTTAGCGTTGATCAGTACATACATTTGGCGATACGTCGCCATAATATGAAATTTAGGTAAATCCCATACATTTCCTATAAAATTACAAACGGTCATTATGTTACACAAACAGATTGTATGGACTCCCTGTGGTAAAATGAAGTACATGTTAACTTAATTGAGGAGGTAATTAAATACAGTGAAACCTGTATTAAGCGGACCCCATATTAAGCGGACACCCTCTGTTAAGCGGACATCAGCTGCTTGGGTCCCTAAATTTTCTTCCCATTTTTACTGTAAAACGAACCTGCATTCAGCGGACCTCTCTATTAAGCGGACACTAGCGAGGGTCCCGAGGATGTCCGCTTAATACAGGTTACACTGTATATCTCATTCAGTATTCATGGTTTGGCACTTAAATCTGCTATTAATGTTTCGACACACAATAAAAGACAACACTCAATTATGGGCGTAAATTGGGCAGGGAATATACTGGCAAGGCTCGGATAGAACCCACCGACCGGATTAACCCACCAGATGAGGGGCCTTGGCACTTGGCACCATGCCGAGGGGGTGCCTCATGCCTGTACAGCAAGGCGGGCATGGCGACGCTGGGGTAATGTCCTGGTGCCAAGTTAACCCAGTCCAGCAAGTATCGTATGCCCCCTTCCTGACTGGGCTTCAACACACTGAACACAGGGCTGAAGGGATGCCGCAGGCAACAATTCCCTGCCCTTAATTTATTGATAAGACTTGAGTTGGCAGTTTTCCATCAATCAAACTTAGCAAGCGACTAAGGTCTAGGTAACGGAGCAATTATTACATAGACAATGAAAAAGTATGAGAGGGTGGGAGGGATCAATCTTGCTGCGGGGAAACTTGCAGCCTTCTGAGATGAGGGTGATTGAGAAAGGCCACATAATTTAATCTGTTTGATTGATTGGAGCCAAATAAGGAAGTCAAGTGCCAAAAAAGGAACAACATCTGAGGTGAGGCCACAGTACAGTGGTGATTGTGGCTCGGATTTGATGTTGCTTTCTAACATTAAACACCTAATGACTGGTCCAGAGGGAAACAGTGAATTTTGTTTCCCGAGAATCTCGATGTTTCCCTCGACTTCGTTTCGGAAATCATCGAGATTCTCGGGAAACAAAATTCACTGTTTCCCTCGGAACCAGTCATTGAGGGCCGGTTATTTAAACGGAGTTTAGACGGTGTTTAACAAAACCGCGATCTTAAAACCAATTTCAATTTCGCCAACCCTAATACGTACATTGTAAACATTGTTTGCTATAAACAGTGTGAAGAGGGCATATAGCACAGACCAGGAAGACATTTGCCTTTGAAAATGAGTAATTCATAAACAGATGTCTAAGTTAGACTTCGTTTAAATAACCGGCCCAAAGTGTTGATTATTTTATGCTAAAATATCATATAAACCAACAAAGATAACCGTCGTAAAGAGGAGAACGTGTTCTTCTATAGACTTCACGCAGATGTTTCCTATTTGCTTTGCTTTATGTCACCCGGAAAGGATGAAATTGGAGACGTCTGTGCGCAGGCTAGTTCTTCTAGATTTATAATTGCAATAGCTCATTAGTCACCCCAGTCCTTGTGCTCGTACTGGACTGAGCAAAAACGCTTTCAACGGTTCAAATCGTTTCTTTGTCCATTTGGTATAAGCCTTTTACATAATTGTACGGGAACTCCAAAAAAAAATTCTACAACAATAGAAATATACATGATATACATGATCACATGTTTCAGCTTTTCATATTATTTTCTCTTTTGAATTTGTTTGTACAGGTTGCAGCTCGCCAGACAACGGTTAAGTTGTCCTGTGGACCGAAACAACCTGGTACGAGACAAAGTAGGTGACTTTTGATATACTACAGGGTCCTACAGTAATGTTTATACAGTTTATAGCTGAAATGTTTCTAAGCAAAATCATGCAAGGATTGGAGCTGGTTTAGTTTGAATCAAATTTAAATTTGATCTGTTGTCCGCTCTTCGTCTGCTATAGATTGACTCTTGATGACTTTGATCATGAATTGGTTATGCAAACACTTTTGTCAATGGTTTTTATTTGAAAATATTCAAAATATTTTTTAAATTCTTCTTTATCACCAGACCAAATGGTATCGACTTTGCTTTGCATATTACTGTTTATTTTTTCTTAAGTTATAGCTGTCGCCGTTTATGGACAGATTTTTGAATCGTTCGTACAATAATTTTGTCATCAAAGTAAAACTGCACAACTACACAAGTTTGTAAAGAACAAGAGTCCTATTCTTTTTCACATTTTTGCAGGGTGACAGATTCCATTAATGAACCTAAATTACGTCCTTTAAAACCAGAGTATCATTTTTTAAAAATTAAATAAAGGACTAGGAATTTACATTGTATCGTACTCAATTAACATTTTGTTGTAGGACATTTTTCCTGACAAAGCGACAGAACGAAAGATTCTTTCCTTCATAATGAAATGTCCAAGTCAAGGATGCCAGTGGACTGGCGAGCTAAGGTCAAAAGATGTAAGTCATAAATCGATAACTATAAATCACTTCTCGTAGCAATCATAAATTAAAAGAGTGCGTTTGATGCCAGGGGAGCCGAGAGGTGCCCCTAAAAAATGTGCGGGGAGGCTAATTTGGCATTGACTAAAATCTGAAAAAAGCCTGCCTTAACGAGCATAGAAAGCGTTCTCCTATCGTTGAACGCAATATCTATATAACTCAGTACTTCTTTTAGCGTGGGCTCGGGTTTGGAAACAAATGGGTCCAGTTTTACAAGACACTTGCAGGGAAAATAAAGTTCTTCTTATATTGCACTTTGCAATTAAAAGTGTTTGCTTGGAATTAGAAGTGATCCTGAACCTAACCAGTATCTATTAACATATGCAGTACTTACAACCAGCTAACTGCAACCAACCGACCAAACAAAAAACAAAGAGACAACTAACCAAACAAACAAGCAGATAAATAAATAAATAAACAGTATAGCTTTATCGAAAACAAATCAAACAGGATAAAAAAGGTCCTTTCCTCCACTTTTAGCATACTATCTATTCGACGCGAGGGGGGAAAGGGGGGAGGGGGAGGGGGAAGGGGGGAGGGGGGAGTAGAGGAAGCACCCAAAAATAAGCATGTGTTTTCACGAAGTTCTGACTTTACAAACGCTGTCTTTTTACTTTGTTAATAAGAACCACTTAGCAACGTGTCCTCTCAAAGTTGTTTCCTGTACGAACAAAAACTGTCACGTGACCCTGACAAGACACAAGCTGCAAGAGCATGTGACGAATTCATGTCCATGGAGGATTCTTTGCTGTCCTCACTGTAACGCGTCACATGCAGAGTGTAAAACGTTGGTAAGTATTTGTTGTTATATATGCTGTGGTGAGCATGGTGGGGGAGTTTTTGTTGTGGAGTAATAAACACTTAATTACTGGTCCCGAAAGAAACAGTGAATTTTATTTCCCAAGAAACATCGAAATTCGAAGGAAACAAAATTCACTGTTTCCCGAGGGATTAGTCATTAGGAGATTTGTCATATAGCAACACAAAAAACACAACACAACACAACCCAGTTTGAAAAACGCGCCGAGCACTCGAGGTAAACATCAATCACATCATAATCATGCCACCTTTTGTCACGGTCTGATCACGTGCGCTAGCGGGCAACAGTGCAATGTTACCCTCTGACGTCAAAATTATTGCCCGCTTTTGCAAATGTTGCCCGCTTAGGACAATTGGCGGGAAACAGTTGGTTGTCATGTGACCATGAATCAACCAATCAACGCGCGCGTTGTATTGAGAAAAACTCCAGCTATATAACAATTGTTGTTATTGACTTGAATAGACAATTTTCGTATATTCTTGGTGTTGAACTGAAAGTAGCTTGCCATGGAAGCTCATGCGGGGGAATATCATGAATTATACAATGAACTGAATACTACGCGCTCTGTGATCGGTCATTGCCTATGATCTATCAGAGTACAGACGCACGGCAGACGTCATAGAAAAAATGTTTGCTTTGTTTTGTCCAACATGGCGCACAGTTTTGAAAATGTTTGCGAGATCATTCTGGATTGAGGAAGTGAAAGCTTCAAAAAATGTTTAGCAGGAGCTGTTTACGAGCAAGAAAAAGAAGAAACGAAGACGAAAAGTGTTCTTGGCGACTTGAAAAATACCTAAACTGGAGCAAATCTCCGAACTGGCGAGCGCTACGAGGCAAGTTCTTAATTTTACTCTTTTTACTTTTCTGTTCATTGTATAAAAAAATAGATTCCATTGTGCTGTGTGTCTCAGTGTTCAGTTATAGATTACAGATGACGTCAAAATGTGGTAAGAACATCAGTGAAACACTCGCATTTTGACGTCATCTATTCAATGATCTATAACTATGATCTATAACTGAACAGACACACGGCCAAATGGAATCTATTTGTTAAACATATTTGCATGTGAAAAAATTGTCCTGTATGAGTCTCGACTGCAAGCTAGTTACAGTACGAATACCGTAAAATGCCGGATATAATCCTTGGGCTTATAAGCGGGGAGGGGGGGGGGGGGGGGGAGGGGACTTATATCTGGCTTTTTTTTTCAGCGGGATAAAAACTCCGTTTCAGAATGAGCTGATTAGCTGATACAAAATAAGCTGAGACTACCACTGACAGCATTATCAAAATACGTTTTCCACTAAGTGGTCTCATAGTTATGCTTAAAAGTCACAATTAATCGATGATTCATTTCTTCATACCTTATGCTTTCCTAATTTTCTATTTGAAGTTGTGCAGTGTTCTGTGAATGTGTTTATATTAAGGAAACAAGGAAAAGTAGATGAGGGCTTATATCCGGGGGGGGGGGGGGGGGGGGGGGGTTATAACCGTCATTTTACGGTATTGTCTACTGATTTTTGATTCCCAAGTTTGGCAAGGAGATTTTACAGCAAAACGTATATTGCTGTCGTTAAACTTGAAAAAAGAATGTAAGAAGATGAATCATTTAAACGATTGCGATGACAATCAATACGCGACTCCTTATTTCTTCCTGAATTGTTTAGATTATGTCTCAATAATTTTGTTGGATTTAAAGGTTCATCAGGCTGAATGTAAGAGATTCCCATTAAACTGTCCTCAGAGCTGTGGTGCCGTGATCCCGAGAGAGGAGGTAGGTTCTGTTGTGTATTACGGATAATATGGGGTACCACATTTTATTCAAGTTGAATTCTGGACATTTCAGACTCCTTTTATATGCTCTAATATATGAAGTAACAAGGAGTATAATTGCCCCTTTACCTTTAGTCGGATGCTATGTTACCGCTGGTTTAATCTAAAAAAGATGTTAGATAGAGAGGAAGATTGGCAAAAAAAATCATCCGGCTCTTTATAAATTAATAATAAAAATAGTTAACTCTATTTACCCTCAGCAGTGTGTATAGCACAAGTGCCGGTGGGATTGAGCATTAAACATCAGAAATAAATTAAATTGAACATTACAATGTTTAGAGCTCCATCTGGCAGGAGACAGACCAGTTGGCTGTTCGCACGGGAGCGCCCGAGGGATTACCCTAAAACAACTCCAGTTAGTCGTCAAAAACCGGGACTTCAACTCGGGACCTACAGATTTCAAGTCCGGCGCCCTAACCACTCGGCCACGCCCGCTCCTCCCGAAACGGTGACTCTGTAATTCAAAATTAAATAAATAAAATAATAAATAAATCACTTTATTTAAGTGTCAAGGTATTTAGCGCGCAAGCACTAATTGGGGACACTAAATATAGAAACAAATATTGCAAATGGAACATAACACGTTAAAAATCCCAACTGGCAGGAGGCAAACCAGTTGGCTATTTTACAAGCGTGGCCGAGGAGTTGGACTCGGGACTACCGTGAAACAACTCCAGATGGTGGTCAGAGCGGGACTTGAACTCGGGACCACCGGGTTTCAAGTCCAGCGCCCTAACCACTCGACCACGCTGCCTCCCTTCTGTAATACAGTATGTTATCTTTAAAGAAACTGATCTAGATCTACAATAGAATAAAATTGTTTCAAGAAATTATTTAAATCGTAAAAGTCGTCTGTATAATCTTGTTTTAATTTGAAACTTTTTGTGTGACGTGATGTTTCCGGCTTTGTAGGTAGGGAAGAGTAGAGACAAAACGCGTGGGCTAAGAACCCACTCCAGTTATTTGAACAAGTGTTTACGAAACACACAAAATGAATTTACAACAATTTTTTTGAAAATCGGAGTTGGAAAGCTACAAAAGGGGATATTGGAGTAATAAAATTATTAAACTTTTATTGCCACAAACTAATTATTTTTTTGTTTTTAACCGTCCTCTTTCACCGTCGGCAAGAGATAACTGACACTTACATATTATATATATATATTTCTTTCTTAGATTTCAACCCACACTGAAAAGGATTGTCCGCTGACCATAATTTCCTGCCTGTATTCTCACATGGGCTGTACAACAAAGGTAATCTGACTAATGGATAAGAAGTGGAGGACAAATCGTGTCTTTAAAAGGGAAAAAGAAACAGCACTTTTAATTAATACATTGCATCCTTATTCATTGCATTTTTTCTTCTTTTTCTTGTTCTTTAATTAATTATTTCATTGACACGACTCCAAATACTGTAACCCTCTAACTTAACATCCTTCATAATAATTATATAAAGGTTATTTTAAATTACTATAATAATTATTATTAAATTGGAATACACCCTGCAATTCTATTTCTTTCATGGGCCTGAGAGAGGTTAAGGCCTGTATTACAATATAGCTATTACAAAAAAAAAAAAAATTACAAAGAGCAGAAAATATCATAACTTGTACTTAATATATTTTTCTTTGGGGACTCAGCAAGTGAACTTTTATCTCAAAGATCTGATTAGCTTTGTCAACTTAACTTACTGGGGTAAAGGGCGTAAAGTTGATCGACTACTGAGCTACAGATTTTTAGCGGAAAATAACAACTAGGAAAACATTTTAAAGAAAACAGCTTAAAAGGCAAGGCATTCCAAATAATTTCCAGATTAGCAATTTTTGACATTGTTCCAACAAAAAAGAACCCTTCGGCGATGCGTTGTTGCTAAGAAACCAGATACAGTACAATTCAAGTGCCATAGTCTCTATTACTAAGAAAACTCTGTAAACCCCGCAATCAAAAGCAGTTGTTTGCCGGTGTTGGCCAGTTGAATCAAACAAATTGAACCACGGCATAATTGCCACAATGTTGCTCATGATAATAACTCAGTAGTAATATATTTTTCTTCTACAGATTCAGCGAAGAGAGGTTGGAAACCATCTTCAAACAGCCGTGAGACTGCATCTTGACTTGGCTTGTGTAAAGTTGAATGCCACACAAGTTCAGTTGAATGACACACAAGTTCAGTTAACTAACACACGAGAGGAGTTCAAAGCAATGGCAGGAAAACTCGAGGAGAAGTACAATGTTGTTGAAAAAATGATGCAATGTTCGGAAGAACATAATTATTTTAAGTGGAAGATCCGTGGCTTCAGTGAAGTGTTGAGAAAAGCCAAAAGTGGAGAAAAAGATGTGATATATAGTGATCCATTTTATAGATATGGGTATAAATGTAGATTACGTTGTGATCCAAATGGTTGCGGCGATAGAAAAAACACTCATCTTTCTCTGTTCTTTGTCGTAATGAAAGGTGAACACGATGACATAATACCCTGGCCTTTCCATAAAAAGATGACGTATACGTTGATTGATCAACAAGAAGACGCAACCAACAGGAAGAACATTGTAGTGCTAAGCGGTTTGCGGAATTTCGTTATTTTCGATGCGGTTTGACGGTTTTTTCCGTCTTAACATTCGGTTTAAGCGGCTGCCAAAAACTAAAGAATTTGCTGTTTTTGACCTTTTGGAAGTAAACGGATATTATGTCTTCCGGTTGAACTGCTCACCGACTTTTGTACCGATGCTTGGCTTATTTTAAGGTAACCTTGCTGTTTAAACAAAATATTTGATGTGAAACACATGTGTGGCGGTAGCCGTTGTATATAACTATAATTTACATTTGATTATTGTGCTATTTTGATTATTTTAGATGCGGTTTCGGTTTTTAAGAAAATTTTGATGCGGTTTTGCGGTTTTGCTATATTTTTATTGCGGTTTTGCGGTTTTCAGACACCCCTTACGCCCCCCTCGTATAAATATTAATTTTCATAATGACTCTTAAATTATGTCGTTAATGCACGATTCAATAAAATCAGATATCCAGTCATGCCTTTTAAAAAAAAAGTCTCCGAAGTCTCCTTATTTATTTTGATTTAAAATTCCAATAAGAAACTTGTTTTTACTTGGTAGAATGTATAATTTTTCACGAGACTAACTGGTAAACTTCACAACTCCTCGAATAAAAGTCGCCAAAATTAATCCTTCCAAGTAATCCTTTTTGAATTGAAGCATCCAACAAATAATGAACTAATTGTTCTGCGACAGTTCATGACGATTTCCCGGGGGGGGGGGGGGGGGGGTACTCCCTATAATGGGCTATACGGGGATGCTCCGCCCGAAAGGGGTACCTTTTTGAGGTTGGAGGAAAATGAAAGGGTCGGGATTTCACGAGTTGAAGTATGTGAAAGGGTAGGAATTTCACGAAGAATAGGAAATGGTAGCGAAAACACGAGTTGAAGCATAAAAAGGTAGGGAAAACTGCCATTTAAATATTATAAAAAGCGCCTTTCAAAATATATCAAACAGACGCACGTAAAGGCTATATGAAAGGGGTACCATTTTCAATGAAAGGTATATGAAAGGGGTACCATTTTCAATGAAAGGTATATGAAAGAGGTACCTTTTCTGTCAAAAACGGTATATGAAAGGGTAAGGGTTTGGACCTCGGGGCGGAGCATCCCCGTACAAAACTTTGTTGAGTACCCCCCCCCCCCCCCCCCCCCCCCCCCCCCCCCCCCCCCCCCCCCCCCCCCCCCCCCCCCCCCCCCCCCCCGGGGACGATTTTCATGACGATTTGTTAATCTTTCAGCATTCTGTCTTTTCTGCTTTCTCAGGCAAAGTCGAGGGAGCGAAATACACAAGCTCGCGTGACCGGTCACCTGCAGGGAATCGAGCTCTCTCACGTGTTTTGCTCAGTGCTTGGCTTTTTCGCTTGTTTGACTGAAAGAAAAGAGTCTAAAGATATGTATATACAGGGCCCGTGACAAATGTGTATATAAACAACTTATACCACGAGAGGCACATGAGGACCCCTTTGTGCGCCCTTCCCTATAAAAGACACCCCCTTAACCGTTAAGGCCGGCACACACTAGGGGACACGTTGCGGGAACATGAAGCGGGGACATGTTGCAGCGACAGTTTTCTTCGTGTGACATCCCTGTTTTTGCGAAAACGTTCTGTTGCGGGGACACAATTTTGTCCCCGCAACATGTTGCACGAAATTCAGCTGGTTTGAATTCGTGCGTCATGAAGCGTGGACAAAATGACCCCCATTTCGATGTCCCATCGTGTGCACTGCTCTTGCAAACTGTCCTCGCTACAAAATAGGTGTAGTAGGATCCTTTTTCTTCTCTTCTTTTCAGCCACTTGCGTATCCATCGTTTTCGGTCAACATAATTACACATTTCTTCATCTAGTAATATCATTGACAGTAGAAAGAAGCTTCTTTTTCCTAACCATAGAGTCCGCCATCTTTCTTTGCTCCTATACCAGTTCCCAGGCGCCCTTTGTGATTTCTGTGATTTTTATACCTCAATCCGCTTTGTGTGCACCAGTTTGCGTACTGTCCCTGCAACATGCGCTAGTATGCTGTGCACACGAAGGGGCTTGTCCCCGCTTCATGTCCCCGCAACATGTCCCCTAGTGTGTGCCGGCCTTTATAAATGGCGGCCGATTTATTTATTCTTTTATATTCATGCTAATCAGCCCAACTAGCCTCATTTCAGAGCAAAACGTCTTTTTAATTTTGCACATGCTAACGAGGCTAGTTGGGCTGATTAGCATGAATATAAAAGAATAATAAACCGGCCGCCATTTACGAATAGGGTCTATTAAAGAATAACTCCCGGTTTTACGAACTCTGGGGAGCAGGGATGTTGCTGTGAGTAAGAGCACTCGCCTCCCACCTCTGTGGCCCGGGTTTGATTTTTGGAGGCAACGTCATTTGTGGATTGAGTTTGTTGTTGGTTCGTCCTTGCTCCAAAGGTTTTTCTCCGGGTACTCCGGTTTTCTTCCCTTCACAAGAAACAACATTTCCAAATTCCAATTTGATGCGGAAACAGTGAAAGTAAGAGCCACCTCGTGGTTTCCATTGAAATTCCTATTTATTATTATTATTATTTATTATTTATCTCTATTACTAACACCAAATCACGGTCCCGAAGGTGTCCATTACAGTGGGTGTGTTCTGTAATTAAAGTCAACACCCCGGTACTAGCTACAACAAACACCGTCGGCACCATGTACTCTGGAGATAAGTTTGAGAAAGAAGCGATTTAAAGCAAAAGTAAACACATCTTGTGGGTAAGAGGGTTACCGTGGTTGCTCATCACATATTTTGGGGGTTGAAATAACGATAAATAAACCACATAAAAGCAATGGCCACACCACACATTCTCGAGACAGCTGCCACGGCTACCACTAATTAACTAATTAACACGGCTAAATAATTGTTGTCATCACACTGAGAAAAATTATGAAAAGGTCCGCGGTTCATAAGGTTTCTCTTTTATGTTGGAATACCCCCCTCTCTATACACACATCCGGGTGTAATCATTTTTCAAACGCAGCTTGAGATCACAGAAACTGGACACAGAGAGAAGAAACACTAGACATGATTCAAGGACGACTCTGATAACGCGGATTCATTGTAGGAAAAACTTCAGTTTTCCCAGAGAGAGCATTAAACACCAAAGATACAGCAAAAAGAAGTTCACGATATGAGAACAAGATGTAACTTTTCAGGGAGGGGAGGTTGGTGCCTACCTATTGGTCGAATTGTGTGGTCTAAAGAGTGGAAGATTGGTGGCTTAAGATGTCATGATCAGTACTGAATCATGGCATATGGTACTTCTTACAGATGGTTTGCACATGAAAAAAAATAAATGGTGTTATTACACGCAGTTGCGGATGTATGTTTTTCAGCAATTTTAGAAGAGTAGTCCCCGGACTTCCTGAGATTCCTGAGAAATACATAAGCATGGCGTGAACAGGCTCTAATGTTAATTTATATTTTATAAGTATTATAATATCTGTAGTTTTTCTTGTTTAGTGTGTTCTTGTAAAATGTATATATCTATTGTTATGAGTAAAATAAAATTGTATTTGTATTGTATTGTATTGCAAACTGTTGGCGAAACGTTCTTTAACAGGATGATCGCGATCCTGGTTGTTGCAGAGTTTAATTTGTGTATACCAAATATGAGTTTTCAAACATATCGTACTCTCTAAAAGTTGTTCCACAAAGAAGAGCGAGCAGAAAAACCTCTGTTAACATCCTATTCTATCCTTCCCCTCCCTCGTCTTTCAAAGTTCTGCCTCCCTCGTGTGCCTCACGCTCCGCGCTCGTTGCTGGCGCTGTGCCTCGAACCCCCAAGGTTCACTTCTTTTGGTTTCTCGGAAAAGTAGCGACTCGTGACGCGAGATTGATTGACAGAAGAAAATTATTCTAAGCTGTCGCATGACTGACCATCATTTCCTCCACCCATGACGCTAGAGTTGTTGTACTGGCTTTAGTTGTCTTCGTACAAAATATGGCGGCAGCTCGAGCAGTTCCGTCGCTTGGTGGATACGATGATGAGTTTGTGAATGCAGTGGAAGAAGATTTACACTGTGCAATCTGTCAGCTGCCACTGAAAGAGGCCGTTCAAACAGGAAAATGTGGCCACAGATTTTGCAGACAGTGCCTTGATGAACACTTTAGAAGGTTAGCATTCCTTAGTGACGGTAAATGTTCAGAATGTAGAATTATATTATGCATGACTGTCGTGTGATAGTACGTTTGTGAGCAGACCATGCCGTTATTCGAGTTTCCAGTGAGTTGGGCTTGGCGTTTGTGTCTTATGTGAGCGGCGAAGCGGCGAGTTTCGCTCGCTCGTTCGTAACTCGAGACTTGGTCGCTAGCTTAAAAAATTCGCGCAAAGCCAAACTTTACCCAAACAAGACTGAGTCTTGTAACGGTACAATGGACTATCCTTGTACGTGAACTCACGCGCCATTTTTTATCTATATAGCTAATTTAATGAAGTACGATAAATGTAATGTATAATTATTCTGAAAAATTCTAAATCTTGCATGTATTACAGGGTAATTGAACTAACGAACACGAGGATTGGAAAATTTGAAAAAAGCGAAAAATCGAAAACATTATTTAGGTTTTTAATAAACAACACATTTTATTCAACGACGCGTTTCTTAGAAAAGAAAGAACGCGAACTTTTGACCCTGTTGTCGTGGCATTAATAATCGATGTTTTTTTTTATTTTTATTTTTTTAATAGGATGCCCTTTCATAACATGATTTTCAAAGAGGTCCTACAAAACATAATCAATTAACTAAACACATAAATTAATAAATATAAATTTAAGGTCGAGGCCGAACGTGTTACGGGGCAAAACAGTTATTGTAAAAGTTAGTTTTAAAAGAAGCGCTAGTAGTACTGTTTCTTACATATAAAGCCTGAGAGTTCCAGTCTTTAATGGCGTGATAAGATAGCCGTTGCTTGCCCCAGTTGGATTTGACGGCAGGCAAACGGAAATCCTGTGCATTTCTGGTGTTGTAACGGTGTACATCGTGTAACGTAACTAATCTAAGGTGTGACGCTAATAAATCGTTTTTACACTTAAAGACGTAAAGACACCTATGATATAGTCTGCGCTTACTTAGGTTAAGCCAATTAAGTAAATGGAGGGCATCAGTAGCAGACGAGTGAACTGGACGGTCAAGAATAATTTTAGCAGCTTTGTTTTGCAGTATTTGCAAGCTTTGCATTAACGTGGAGTTGTTCTTGTCGCCCCAAATTATGTCTCCGTAATCGAACAAAGGCAGCACTAAGCTATTATAGTAAAGTAGCCTGGCAAAACGAGGTAAGAGACGCTTAATCCTTTTCAAGAGACCGAGGCGCTTATTGATTTTAGCGGAAAGGTGATCGATATGATCCGACCAGGTCATGTCAGAAGAGAACGTAATACCAAGATACTTAAAGTTCTCAACCGTTTCCACAGGGCTGTTATGAACTTGAACTGAGATAGTATTAACCTTACAACGTTTCCTACTACTACTACCAATTAACATAACTTTTGTTTTAGGCCATGTCCACACGTATCCGGAAATTTCCGGAAATTTGTGAAAACGCAAATTTTTTTTTACGAATACGGCTTGCGTCCACACATATCCAGCGTATTTTACGGCCGTATCCGGAAATTTTTGAAAACGCTCTCCAGAGTGGAAATTTTTTTATCCGATACGAATACGTATACGTGTGGACGGTCGTATCAGGAAATTTCCGGAAATTTTCGAATACGCTTGCGTCATTCTCTTGGATCCAGTCTTCACGCCGAGCATTATAAACAAACTTGGCGTACAGTAAGGTTGTAGCTTCTTTGTTAGTTGCTCTGATTTCTAGTTTGATATCATGCGTTCAGATAAATGCAGCTGTGATAAATTTACACAACCAATACATTAGAAATCGACAGGATGTTTTGAGATTGTTATCAATGAACAGTTGCCATCATAAAGTCAAAAAAAGAGCGAACCATCGCCGAAGGCGATTCTGGACGCGACCAGGAAGGACAAGCGCATGGTGGGACAATTTTACCAATGGCACAATGATCGAAGAAGAATGGAGAGAGAATTTTAGAATGTCTAAAACGTCATTGCTGAAGCTAGCAGAAGAGTTGAGACCGTACATTGAGGGAAAAGAGACCATCATGCGTTCTCCTGTGGATGTTGTGAAGCAAGTTGCCTTAACTCTATATTACTTAAGCGATGAAGGTCGACTTCGAAAGACAGCCAATGCTTTTGGAGTTTCAAGACAGGTAACTTCTAAAATAATACGTAAAGTATGCAAAGCCATCAGTTTACACCTTGGAAATAACTATATACAGCTGCCAAAAACTGAAAATGAAGTAATAGATCTAGTGAAACACTTCAATAGAACACATGGCTTCCCTCAGTGTTTGGGTGCAATAGATGGCACACACATCGAAATAAAACAACCACTGCACTGTAAGCTTCGAGAATCTCGCCATACTTGTCAACACAAGATTCCCAGTCGATGCTTTTTGCCATTTGCTTCGTTTTGTATTCTTTCGTGACCGTCAGCAGTAGTTCAACTTCATCATCAGTCCATTTATATGTATCAGCATACTTTTTCTTGCCTTTTTCAGTAGATTTTGACATTTTTTCAACTGATAAACTGCAAGCTTCGACTGTTTACACCTCGCAGTAGCTATGGCGCGAAAGAAATGGCGCCAAAATCGCAATTATGCGCATGCTCATTTTAGGATTCTCTCTGGCAAAAGAACTGGGCACTAGAGCAAATCAAAGAATTTCCGGATACATTCGGATACGTGTGGACGGCTGAAAACGATTCGAATACGCTGCGTGTGGACGCGAAAATTTTCGTATCCGCAAAAAATGTTTGCGGAAAAAAAAATTTCCGAATACGTGTGGACATGGCCTTAGAGGTATTAAGCGTTAATTGGTTACTAATGAGCCAGTCACCTATCTTCTGGAGATCAGCGTTCAAGTTTTCTTCTAGATCATTGACAGTTGGTGAAAAATAGTATAACACCGTATCATCTGCATATAAGGAAACTCGAACATGCTCAACAACATTAGGTAAATCATTAATATAAACTATAAAAAGGAGCGGTCCTAGAATACTTCCTTGTGGGACACCTAGGTTGCATTCTAAAGGATCAGATAACTCAGGTCCACAGGATGTGCGCAAAAGACATATATGTTATTTACCGGCCGGGAGGTCCGTATAGGAGGTCCGTATATGCAAAGTGAACTCATTGCTATCAGTTTATGTCTCTTGGTAGAATAAACGGCTCTTGTGTTTGCCTTCGGTGAGGATTGCCTACAGCGAAGCCGTGGAAAGCTGAATTATAACTTTAAAAACTTTTCAAATTTTTCTATTACAAAGAAAAGTCGAGCGTAATTTATTTATAGCGGGGAGAAAGCTTAAACTGAGCTATTCTAATTTAAAAATCATGTTTTCTTGAATGAAAACTTATAGAATTTAGATAAAAGAAGGTAAAAACCGAGAAATAAAAGTATACAAACCGAGCAATGTAGTGAAAGTACAAATTATCTCGTAAAATCCGATCGCCAAATGGCGTGTAAATTATTGACAACAAACCTAGTACAAGACTAGAATGACAAAAGACTTTTTAATAAAAAATTCACAGAATCTCTATTAGGAGAAAAAACACAACCAGAAAAATAAGAACACTTAAACCGAATGGAGTCAAAACCTTTGTAAAAAAGCGCTAGATTGCATCTTATTATAGTAATGTTTTGCCACAAATGCCGCTTTGTAAAAAACAACAACAAACCCAAAAACTATAAAATCAATAAATCATAAAATCGAAACTTGTACTCGCCTTTTCGAGGAATAAAATTGGCCTTTATTTTTACGGCTGATTTCTCCTTCCATTTAGTTTGTTCTGTCTTTCTTCATTGAGTCTTTTTGTACCTGGTTTAAGCGTAGTTAAGATCTTCAGCGTGTTGTCTGGTCTTTGCATGTCAGCCGATGTCAGCTATGATGAAACTTTGCCGGTTTTCTTCATTGTTTTCTTTGTTTGTGTCGTTAAATATTATATCTGGCCAATAAAAATTCACTTTCGCTTTGCTAGCTTTCGTCTGGGTTCATAATTTATGAGAAAATTCAATGATATGAAGCTTTAAACAACAAAATCTTTCTGTAAAATTAGGAGCGGTCCGTACGCGGGGTCCGGATGGGAAAATCCGGACCGCTGGAGCGCGCGTAGTTGGCCAATCAGATTCAAGGATTTAGGATTCCGGACCGCTGAGATGCTTCAGAAAAAAATAAGAGAGGATATATACGATTTAAACCAAGCAAGATCTTCATTGCACACTCCAACAGCAGATAATTTGCTCAATAGTATCCTATGGTTAACCGTATCGAAAGCCTTCGATAAGTCCAGAAACACCGCCCCACACAACATGCCTTTCTCCATATTACACAGGATCTCGTCAGCAAAGTTAGACAACGCAGATACTGTTGAGTGGTGTGGGCGAAATCCATGTTGCTTGTCAACCAAAAGATTGTTTGCATTTAAATATTCATAGAACCAAAAGTTTACTTAGTGTCGGTAATATGGAAATTGGCCGGTAGTTTGTGGCGTTGCTCCTATCACCAGACTTGAAAAGAGCCATGACCTTAGCGCATTTCCAAACAGACGGGAACGAGTGAAGATTAATAGATGAATTCAGTAGTTTAGTTACAGAAGATGAAACAGCGACGGCAGCATCTTTAAGCAGACGAGCACTTATTCTGTCTAATCCAATTGCCTTGTTGGTCTTCAGGGACTGCAATTGAGTTACAATAAATAGTTCATCTATAGGCTGTAAACGGAAGCACGCATTAGATCCAATCAGACTGTCAGGTGTAAAAGCTACAGTAACAGGAGAAGGAAGCAGGAAGTAGGAAAATGTAGGAAGCAGGCGCGCTTTGTATGTTTAATTTTCTTAAAAATAACGTTAAATTTCTTGGAAAATCTACCAGTGACATGAACTAAATCTTCATTGAATTGTGTACTTTAAAAGTTACAACAATTACCATAAACGATGCTACACACGATACCGGCTGCTGAGGAGATTTATGATCTATTTGTTAATACCAATATACCAACGTTAACAGATACAACTCTAAAGCCTGATTTTCACAAGTGACATAAGTATAAGCGGAAGAATAAGAATTAGCGTCAAGTGAAGACGAACATTGACTTAAGCATAAGGTTGATCCTCATGATTTTGCTTAGAGTGTTTGCACATGACGTCATAAAAATTCAAAAATCTAAAGTATACATCCTACAAAGTTGTTTCTAACATGGTATGTGAATACCAGAGTTATAATCTTTTACAAAAAGTTTCAGGTTTTAACGATGTTTCGTTTTCGATTTATAAAGGTTGTAAATGTGTCACGCAATTCGTCACGCTATTTCTGATAAGCCGTGAAAATAAACAAAATTGAACTAGTTGAAAGTTATTTTTGAATTATAGATGCTTATAAGCCGATTTCATGCATCTTATAGTGAATACAATATTTTGTGATGAGATTTTTGGTGTTATTAAGACTTTGAATTTTTGGCCGCCATGTTCACCAAGATGGCCGCTCCATACATTTCTTACTAAAAATGTCTACACACATTCGCCTATAACTCTTGAATGAAATGCTCTTGCGCTTCAAAATTTGGCCCAGATGTGTAGTTTTAAACTCTCTACAATTCCATAAACATTTTAGAATCGAAAACTGCTTCTGAATTTTGATATGACGTCAGTGAAAACACTCTATGCTTATGCTTATTTCGCCAGTGAAAAGCTGGACGAAAACACATTTCAGTTAACAGGGCTATTAAAAAGTTAAAAACGTTTCTTTATCCATTTGGTAATAGCCTTTTATAAAATTGTTACGGTCGCCGAAATATGGCATGGTCACAAGTTTGTCGGTTTTCATGCATATTCTGTTTTGAATTAATTTGTACAGGTTGGAGCTCAATAGGCAACCATTAATTTGTCCTGTGGACCGGAACAATTTGATACGAGACAAAGTAGGTGACTTTTGATATACAGTAATGTTTATACAGTTTATTACAGTTTATTTACTTTAGGGTCTTTTAAGCAAAATGATGATATTGTAGTTACAGCAGACACAGTGGTTAAGTTTGAATCCAAAGTTTTAATTAATTTGAACTGTGCTTTGCTCATTGTTTGCAAATTGCAATAAACACAAACTGACATTGAATTAGTTATGCAAACACTTTTGTCAGTGGTTTATTTATGGAAATGTTCCGAAACATTTACTTCTTGTATCGGTCACCAGGATTTCTTCATCAAATATTGCTGTGAATTGTTTCTTAGGTTATAGCTGTTCACGTTTTATGGCAGGTTTTTGTAAGGTAGCAATAATTCTGTCATCTAAATGAAACTGCACAACTGAACAACTCTGTAAAGAACAAGAGTGCAACTCTTGATCACAGTTTTGCAGGGTGACGGAACATGTGTCTAAATCGTCAGGTGATTTCTGTTGTCCTTTTAAACCAGAGTGACATTTGATGATAAAGGACAACTAATGAACTAAAGTCAATTTATCGTGCTCAATAAATACTTTCGTTGCAGGACATTTTCCCTGACAAAGCAACGGAACGAAAGATTCTTTCCTTCATTATCAGATGTCCAAATGAAGGATGTCAGTGGACTGGCGAACTAAGGTCGAAAGATGTAAGTCATAACTCTATGCTCTTTTCGCCATTCGGTACTTCTTTCGGGATCGGACTGGAAATGATTGGTCCAGTTTGTCAAAAAACGTGCAGGGGAAATAAAGATCTTCTTATATTGTACTTTTTAATTAAAAGTGTTTGCTTGGAAATTGTGTGTGATCAATAAACCAAACCAGCACGAATTATTAAAATACTCTCAACCAACCAACCAACCAAAAACAAACAAACAAACCAGAAACATTAACGCTACATTTTCCACTTTGTTCGTTTAAAAAGAACCACTTAGCATCGTGTCCTCTCAAAGTTGTTTCTTGTACGAACAAAAACTGTGAAATGACCCTGGCAAGGAACAAGCTACAAAAACATGTGACCACCACGTGTCCATGGAGGATTCTTCATTGCACTTTCTGTGACGTGTCACATCCAGAGTGGAAAACAGAGGTAAGATTTGTTGTTATATATGCAATAGGAGACTACAGGACATATGTATTTTAATGTATAAGGTTAAACATAATTTGTGTCCGCGGACTATTTGTGACATGTTTCTGACTAATAGCCATACTTACAATTTACGGCAGAAAGATTTTTATCAATCTAGTTTTAACACTGTTACGTACGGAAAACACTCAATCCGATACTTAGGTTCAAGGCTCTGGAGTAAGATATCAAGCACAGACAGATCGGCTACCAGTCTTACGCAGTTTAAGACCCGGATACGAAGTCTTGATTTGAGTGACATCTTGGATGGATGTAGTGGCTGCTACCTTTGCAATTCATGATTTTAAATTTTCTTAATTACATTTTTAATTACAAGATTTTTTAGAATTTTGATAATTAGAATTAGAGTTTTGTGGTGTTTATGTTAGTGAGTTATCAATGGTAGTTTTAAATTCTAGTCTTAGTAGATTTTGGTCTCAAATTTTTGTTGATTTGTTTTTGTATTTTCATTACATTTTAGATAGTTAGGTGTCCCCTATTAGCAGTGTGGAATTCCCTCTGCTAGATTTTGACTGACACGTTAATAAAGTCATTATTATTATTATTATTATTATTATTATTATTATTATTACGGGCTGTTTTTCTGGCGAGCAAGGTGGGCAGAGTTTATTATTGACATTATTATTGACGTGCTGTTTTTGACGGCATATGAACAAAAGTTGAATTGATTGCTGATTCTCAAGTATTTTGCAAGGATATTTTTTCGCTATGTTATCAGCTATGTTATTTGTTACATTTGTTTAATTTGTGGGTAAGAATGTTACAAGACGAATCTTCTTTAAATGATTGTGATGAGAGAGGAGGTATTTTGTTCCCAAATTGTTTAGCTATGTCTCAATAATTTAATTGCATTTTAAGGTTCATCAGAATGGATGTAAGAGATTTCCATTAAATTGTCCTCAGAGCTGTGGAGCTGTAATCCCGAGAGAGGAGGTAGGTTCTTCTGTGTATTACGGATGATATCGCGTACCACATTTCATTCAATAGTAGACATCTCAGACTCCTTAAAAAAATTGATTGAAATTTGCGGCAAACGGTCATATGAAGTAAAAAGGAGTACATTAATTTTCCCCTTCCCCTGAGCGGGATGCTGTGTTACCCACGTGTAAAATTAAGGCATAAAAAGGCGTTAGATAGAGAGGAAGAATAGCTCTTTATGATTTTATAAGCCTTATAATTTACCCTCAGCAGTGTTTATAGCACAAGTGCTGGTCAGGGGTTGAGCATTAAACATCAGAAACAAATAATTCAAATTGAACATTACAAGGTTAAGAATTCCATCTGGTAGGAGACAGACCAGTTGTCTATTCGCACGGTAGCGTCCGAGGGATTACTTTGAAACAACTCCAGTTAGTCGTCAAACAGAGGAACTTGAACCCGGGACTCTACTGAGTCTACAAAAAGGCGGTGACTCTGTAATTCAAAATTATCTTAAAGTGCCCCTGTGATCAAATTTTTGATTTTCATTTTTTTACATTTTCGTGTACTATTAGACTTTCTTACTCATCTTGCCAAATTTCTATCCATTACGAACATCAGAAGTCATTTAATTTTAACATTTATTTCCGAGAATTTACGGCCGCTATTAATCAACCTTGTTCCAAGAGTTGGTTGCGAATGGGAGAAAGTGACGTCAAAAACTCAAACATACCTCACGGGTTGAAATTATAATAACAATCAGCATAGAAAATTGCACGAAGAACAAGTACAAAGTTTTTGTTGCTTTTCGCGTGATTTTCAATACTTATTGTTATTATAATTTCCTGCCCGTATGATCACATGGGCTGTACAACAAAGGTAATAATACTAAGGGATAAGAAGTGGTGGACAAATCGTGTCCTAAAAAAGGTAGAAAGAAACAGCATTTTTTATTTAATACATTGTATCCTTATACTTACATTGCATTTTTTTCTTCTTTTTCTTGTTCTTTAATTAATCATTCAATCGACACGTCCCCAAATACTGTAACCCTCTAGCTTTACCTCCTGCATAAATATATAAAGGTCATTTTAAATTATTATAATAATTATTATTAAAATTGGAATACACCTTGCATGTCTATTTATTTCTTGGGCTGTATTGCAATATAGCTATAACAAAGAATTTTAAATAACAAAGAGCAGAAAATATCATAAGTTGTACTTAATAGATTTTTCTTCGGGGACGCGGCAAGTGAACATTTCTCTTAAAGATGGTAACGGGGTAACGTTGATCTACTACAATCTTGGTCAGAAGTCTTGGGACACTTCACATTTTCCCCCACAAATTGTCTTTGTCGTTACCTCCCCCTCCCCACCCCCAATACAATGTTGAGTTTTAGACATATAACCAAGCCACAATGTCTCAACTTTGTATTGGGGGGAAGGGGGGACCAGGAAATGGAACGATAGTTTCTCTCTACGAAAGAAATTGTCATCGTGTAGCATTTTCTTACGTGTCCCAAGCTATTTCGTCCATGGTTGTCTGAAAGAGAATTTTGAAAGAGACAGGTTCGTCGCTTGAAAAGAAAGCCTTTAGCAGCATAAATAGATAGCCGGTGGCAGCAGTGGCTGCCGGAATTGGTCATGAACGTAAGTACTGTAGTTTTGGGTCACATAAAGCACAGTTTTTGGGTGTTTTTTTAATTCAAATTTCAAGGATCGCATTCCGTGAAGTTCGTATGGTTTGTTTATGAGTCATAAGAAGCGCAAATATGAAACTGTTCCTATTACTGATAAAAAGCACGTTGTCTATACGATGAAAGAAGTGTCTTTTTCCACTAGCAGTGCGATTCAAAAGAAAAAAAGACGTCTACATGTTGAAAAAATACACTTTGTGTTAGCACCGGAAGTGCCGTGTGAACAGTTCTCCGTTGAAATTCGTGCTCACACAGTGCTCACACGAATTTTCAAGCCGAACAACGGAAAATGCTCGCGTTTACTAACGTTTTCTATTGCAATATATGAGAAATAGTCTATTCAATGTAATTGCATTCAAAACTCCCGAATAGTTGTTGAATTTGTAATTTTATCAACAGTGCTCCGTCATAACGAAGATGAGAAATATTTGAGTTCTTGTTTATTTTAACGCTAATATGCGGAGCACTGTTGAAAATCGAATAAAACGTGCACTACTGATACAGACTACGTCCGTAAACAATTCTTGTAACAAGGTTGAAACATTTTAACTGCTTTCGTGGCTATCTTTCGCTGCTCGAGCAAAAAAAAGAAGAAAATGCTAGTGAGTACTGTTGCGGAGCACTGTTGTCGTTACTCATTAATAAAGACACGTGACGTGCGTGACGTTAACTCCAGTTTCAAATTTCCGGTCAGCTAGCGTGTTAAATTTTGTTTTAAAGAAAACGAAACTCTTTCAATTAAAGCGTTAATTAAGGCTCATAGAGACCAAAGATAGTGAGTCTTTTTCATTTTTGGGGGTTCTTCCAATAAAAATCCGTTTACAAGCTTACCTATGTAAAGCGTTTGCTTGGTGAAATAGGCATAACATTTATTGCAAATACATCATTTCTCTTCTTAGAGTGATATGGTAATCATTTGCCATAAGGCCGACTTTAAAAAATAAAAGACCGATTGCATTATATCAAACCAAGACCTGTTTCCGTTACAATGTGACTTACATATAACTTACCCACCCCTCCCCCGATTTGTTGTTATGACACGTTTAGTTTTCTAATGCTAAACACCCTAATGGACATTTAAACCATCAGATCTGCACTTCAGTCACAATATTTGGTCATTTTCTAGCGAAAATGAGCAACTTAAACAAAAAACTATTCAGACAATCTTGGTCAGAAGTCTTGGGACACCACATTTTCCCCCACAAATTGTCTTTGTCGTTACCTCCCCCTCCCCACCCCCAATACAATGTTGAGTTTTAGGCATATAACCAAGCCACAATGTCTCAACTTTGTATTGGGGGGAAGGGGGGACCAGGAAATGGAACGATAGTTTCTCTCTACGAAAGAAATTGTCATCGTGTAGCATTTTCTTACGTGTCCCAAGCTATTTCGTCCATGGTTGTCTGAAAGAGAATTTTGAAAGAGACAGGTTCGTCGCTTGAAAAGAAAGCCTTTAGCAGCATAAATAGATAGCCGGTGGCAGCAGTGGCTGCCGGAATTGGTCATGAACGTAAGTACTGTAGTTTTGGGTCACATAAAGCACAGTTTTTGGGTGTTTTTTTAATTCAAATTTCAAGGATCGCATTCCGTGAAGTTCGTATGGTTTGTTTATGAGTCATAAGAAGCGCAAATATGAAACTGTTCCTATTACTGATAAAAAGCACGTTGTCTATACGATGAAAGAAGTGTCTTTTTCCACTAGCAGTGCGATTCAAAAGAAAAAAAGACGTCTACATGTTGAAAAAATACACTTTGTGTTAGCACCGGAAGTGCCGTGTGAACAGTTCTCCGTTGAAATTCGACAGTGCTCACACGAATTTTCAAGCCGAACAACGGAAAATGCTCGCGTTTACTAACGTTTTCTATTGCAATATATGAGAAATAGTCTATTCAATGTAATTGCATTCAAAACTCCCGAATAGTTGTTGAATTTGTAATTTTATCAACAGTGCTCCGTCATAACGAAGATGAGAAATATTTGAGTTCTTGTTTATTTTAACGCTAATATGCGGAGCACTGTTGAAAATCGAATAAAACGTGCACTACTGATACAGACTACGTCCGTAAACAATTCTTGTAACAAGGCTGAAACATTTTAACTGCTTTCGTGGCTATCTTTCGCTGCTCGAGCAAAAAAAAGAAGAAAATGCTAGTGAGTACTGTTGCGGAGCACTGTTGTCGTTACTCATTAATAAAGACACGTGACGTGCGTGACGTTAACTCCAGTTTCAAATTTCCGGTCAGCTAGCGTGTTAAATTTTGTTTTAAAGAAAACGAAACTCTTTCAATTGAAGCGTTAATTAAGGCTCATAGAGACCAAAGATAGTGAGTCTTTTTCATTTTTGGGGGTTCTTCCAATAAAAATCCGTTTACAAGCTTACCTATGTAAAGCGTTTGCTTGGTGAAATAGGCATAACATTTATTGCAAATACATCATTTCTCTTCTTAGAGTGATATGGTAATCATTTGCCATAAGGCCGTCTTTAAAAAATAAAAGACCGATTGCATTATATCAAACCAAGACCTGTTTCCGTTACAATGTGACTTACATATAACTTACCCACCCCTCCCCCGATTTGTTGTTATGACACGTTTAGTTTTCTAATGCTAAACACCCTAATGGACATTTAAACTATCAGATCTGCACTTCAGTCACAATATTTGGTCATTTTCTAGCGAAAATGAGCAACTTAAACAAAAAACTATTCAGACAATCTTGGTCAGAAGTCTTGGGACACTTCACATTTTCCCCCACAAATTGTCTTTGTCGTTACCTCCCCCTCCCCACCCCCAATACAATGTTGAGTTTTAGGCATATAGAGCAGTTTTCAATTGACTGTCGAAAGTAATTACACAATTGCTTTGGTTTTGCATTGCTACGCTTTGTGATTGGCTAAAAAATCTCGCGCCACTTTCTCGACCAATCAGAAGTAAAACCAAAACCAATCGTGACTTGCTCGCACGCGTTTTCCCGCGCTTGGCGCCCGCGACATGTAATTGCTTCGAGCTCTGATTGGTTCATTGGATTGTTTACGACTGCTGTGATTGGTCAGAGTAATTACTTTGGTTTTGGTTTTACGATACTCAATTGAAAACTGCTCTAACCAAGCCACAATGTCTCAACTTTGTATTGGGGGGAAGGGGGGACCAGGAAATGGAACGATAGTTTCTCTCTACGAAAGAAATTGTCATCGTGTAGCATTTTCTTACGTGTCCCAAGCTATTTCGTCCATGGTTGTAGCTATAGATTTTAAGCAGAAAATAACACTAGCAAAACATTTTAAAGAAAACAGCTTAAAAGGGAAAGCATTTCAAATAATCATAAGATTAGCAATTTTTAATATTGTTCAGACAAAAAGAACTCTTCGGCGAGGGTGAGGACAAAACATGGACCCCCCTTTCGGACCGGGTCCATGGACCCCCTATTTTTCTTACCCCCAAAATTAAAAATAATGAATAAGTTATTATAAAAGGTGACAGGCCTAGCACAAATCCTGCTCGTCGCTAAAAGCATTTTAGCCCAGCTTTAGAATAAGTCTATCCCAAATACGTGTCTGAGAGATTTTTCCATTCAGATCAAAATAAAGATATAACAGGCCTGTTGTTCTGAATGTTGTCCTTTTTAACCCTTGAATACACGCACGCGTAATGAACGGGTTATCGGTAACAGCGGCTAAATTCACTGACTCAATCACTCACTCGATCCATCACTCAGATGTAAACTTTTTCCTCATATTTACGTTAAAATAACAAAATTTGACCCCGGTAATTAGTCAAAACGTTGGTAGCGCAGTGCATAAGTGAAGAGACATTAGAGCCAGAAGTAAGTGAAGGACGTGAGTTCGAATCTCGCCCAGGACGGTTTTTTTGCCTTTTTTGTTTTCTTCGAACTGAAAGTTACTGTTTTTTTTTGTTTGTTTGCATTTGTCAAAAGTCGTTACATTTAATTTCTAAAAAAACCCGCAATATTGCGTTACCGTAAGCATTTCGTATTCACGGGTTGGCTCGAAGAAGCCTTTGTTTTTATCTTAGGAAAAAATCTCTCGTTTAGAATATTTAGTTACGCCGTCATTTGTTTGCTTGCTCTTGGCATAACAATAGTGTTACAATATGTATACAATAGGCTGTTTATTGACATTGATACCGTTCACGTGACGCTTGATTGCAATATAGTTTAATTCTCGTGTAGATCGCCAGACATGTAAGATCACGATATATGAATCACGATTAAAAGTGTGTTAGATTGACTCCTGAAGAGCGGTTTGTGTGTCTCCTAATAGTGGCATATTGCAATTGTTTTTAGTTCCTCGGAGTTTATTCTGCGTTTAAGTTGACGTGTTTCTCGGAGCTAGGCAGTATCTCCATTGTCAGAAGCATCGCGTCATTGCATCCGGTTTGAAATATTTGAATCTCCAGTTCAGTAATTCTTAAAGATGCAAGTGGTTTCTTTTGTACACTCTTTAAGCAAGACTCGAGTTTCGGTTCTTTGGTGAACCTCATCAGTTGCTCCCATGTAGAAAGGTCTCGTAGAATGATTTGACGTTTAGAATGTTAGCGACTTAAAAGTGGCTTGTATAGTTAAGCCAATAGCAATCAGATTATGGTGTACTTTCGATCAGATGTAAGTTGTGTTTATTTGTAGGCTTTTTAGCTGATTTCTTAGGCATGTAAGATATTTTCTGACATAAGGAATGGTTCTTTTAAAATAAAAAGACTTGTGGGCAGCACACAATTTTAAAATTTTAAAATTAAAAGACTTGTGGGCAGCACATAGCAACTGATCTTGTATAACTGAGTTTATTAATCGACCGGTTTAGTCTGCTAGTGAGATTTCATCAGGATTAAACTACAAGATACATAGATGGAACTTATTTTATACTAAATCTTTGTAGTACAAATCACGTTCCCATTTGGGTGTGAACAACAAAACACCCACAAAAAGTACGTGCAGGAAATGACTAAAATCCTGTGCTACAAAATGTGCAATGTTTATGGGGCTCACGGTTTTAACGTTAAAACATTGCATTGTAGCCCATTTAATGATAAATAATATCCCATGTTATTATATCTCTCAGTTAGTACGCGCGCTATGATTAGTCAATTTTCCGGTCCGTAATTTACAGTACGGACCGCAAAATTTGAGAGTCCAGCGGGCATCGGTCTAGCGCTAACAAAAGTTGTTTTCTACATTAAAAATTATCCAGAGAAAACGTATGGAGCTAAATGGGTTAACATATCAGGTTACAAAAACTCCCTTCAATGAAATTAGCTATAACTTTAGCAAAAAACTGATTAGCCGCGATTCAAAATGCATTGACAATTTTCTTGAGTATAAATCGATAATATATATAGATAGGCTGAGCCTAACAGCGTAGCACTTTGAACAAGCTTATAAACTAAGGTGAAACTTAACTAAGGTGAAAGGTCGGAAACACAAGAATTAAGATTGACGACCGGGCTATTTTTCAATTTTAGCAATTCTCAAAAACAGTAAGGTTATTACCCGACCGTCTGCAGAGTACATTTAGACCGTACAAAAGTTCACAAAAACAACTTTTTCTCTGTCTAGAATAACTATTACGACTATTTTCCGAATAAAATACAGTTGTTGCTTGTCAAAAAATGCCCGAGAAATTCGAAACTGATTTGGAAATCAAAAATGCAAAAATACACAAACATATTTGCATAAGGCGACGCGAGTATAAAATCTAAGTCTTGTTTTGTTTACATAAAATCGCTTTTCAATCTTTGAAATGAATAAACAAACACTTAAAAATGGACAACACAATCTTCTTTCGAAAAATTTTATTGAAATCTCCATTAGTTTATGTTTAAAAGCAAAACGCGTACAATTATAGCGCATCGAGGCCGAGCTGTGCCTTCGATGAAATTCAGGAAATTAATACAACCAAATTAAGCTACACGTTTATAAACAATTCTCCAAAACTAACGAGAACACAAATAAAAAGTCAATCACAGATTGATATCAAGATAAATTCCCATCGAAAAATGTAATTTGTTTTACCTTTAAGTCCCTCGCTTGCTTGAAAATTCTTTAAATCTCCGCGTTGGTTCTGAAATCCGTAATAAAAACAAACATCTCCCGCATTGATATAAACGTATGAAGGTCCTCGAAGCAAGATTTTATCCCTTAAAGCTCTTCTTTTTCCACTAAAGCGGCTTCTGAGTATCCCTTATTTAGTATCCCTGTCTTGAGTAGCAAATCGCGAAAAAATGCAGGGAAATAACAACTTTACTGCTCCACTAAACCCCGCGAAAGATCCAACTTTTAAAGTGTTTACCGAGCTGACGGCTGTGTAGCCGCGCGTGTGGCGTCACACGCGCATGTTTTGCGACGTCATACGCGCCGGCGAATTAGCCCTGCCCAACGGACACACATGTCAGCGAAACATTCCGCTAGCCATGACCATGAAAAATGACGGTCACAGGTTCTATGAGTATGGGGCTGCGCAGCCGGCCTTCGACCCGGCGAGTGCTCCGCTATAAAGCTTACATGCTTATTGTTTTGGTATTTAGCTTTAGTTAGGCTGTAAGTGGTAAAAACTCGAGTAACTTGGCAAATCCGTTTAACTTTAACAATTTAATTCAGCATTGAAAAAAGATTACCTTTCTTTGTAAGAAAACTTCTCTACGAAAAACATAAAGCTGCAAAACAACTTGCAACGGCTTCCATCGGTAAACTGTATCATATAAGCTAGCTTAGTTTGATCAAGTTCTTGTCTAGTTATATAAAACTTAAGTTCAGAGTTATCGTTTGTGGCAGTGGCTCTATAAGAAGAACAAACTTGAGGCTACAGAATTACGCTAAAAGTGTACCTTGATTCCTCAGCGAAATTTTTGTCCTTGCAGTGGATTCCCGAAAACAGTTTTTGCGTATTCGCAAATACGCTCAGCTCTTGCTGCAGCTCACGTTGTGGCATGAAGCCACTAATGCACATCGAAAAGCCAAAAACAGCTTGCAGTATTTGATGAGGAGATATTTTGAGTATCCTCTTTGAAGTTTGAGAGTTTCTTCGTTCACCGCTGCAGACCGAAATGCTGTCACAGCCACATTTTCCAGTTTGACAAACACGTTTGTTTTGGCGATTTTATCACGGCGTTTTCATTCTTCTTTTCCTCAGTTGTCTTCGCCAGTAACTAAGAATTTTTTCAAAGAAAACTACCTTGTATCAGGTTTCCGTCGTCCTATCGAACACATGGAAGAAAAAATTAATTCGTTTACAGACCTTTACATAGTTTTTATTCAACAGCCACGCAAGTTCACGCCGAATCGAGGACCGATCACACTATTTTTGAAAGCCAATAAAATTTGCTCTTTCCTTTCTTGTGACGTGCGTCAGTCAAATGAAGCCGTCCACCTTTTGACTTGAAAGGTTTTCCTTTATCTCCGATTTAGAGATATAATAAATATCTTATTAGCCTCGTTTTTCTCGGTCCATACCGTAAGTTACGGACCGAGTTTTTTTTCCTCGATTTATGGCCCGCACGCGAACTCGGCTAATAAGAGGTATTTATTACATAAATTGCAGTGATTTCTCTCTCTTCGTATCTTTACACTGTGTATATCGATGACGTCACGTTTGTTAACGATTTTCCTTGTTTAAGGCCCTATTTGCATGGAAAGAGGATGATCCTAGTGCTAGGATGATTTGATTTGGTTTACATGCAAAAATTCGGCAGGATAGACCAAGTACCTTTGAGTTCGGCGTGGTTGCAAAGCAAGATGGCGGGCGACAATAACAAAGGCGAAGTTAACCCTGGGGCTCCCGAGGTCGTTTACATGGAGCTAGGATGATCCTAGCGTTTGGATCATCATAGCGCAAGGGCTAAATGCAATCTTTCGCATGTTAACTGAAAGCAGAAAATATGTCGCGTTCGGATGATCCTAGCACTGGGATCATCCTCTTTCCATGTAAATAGGGCCTTCGACAAGGACAAAAGTCAACAAACGTGACGTCATAGATATACACAGTGTAAAGATACGAAAGGAGAGAAATCCTTGTAATTCACTCCAATTTATATAATAACATGGGATATTATTAATCATTAAAAAAGGATACAATGCTTAACAAAAATGACAGATTAATGTCATTCCTTCCTTGCTAATTTGACATGTTTATAAACCACGAACCTTTCAGTGCCAGTTTCCGTTATACCCTCAAATATGAGAACTCTTTCCTGATATATTGCAACGCTTCAATCTGGCTCGAGGGGCATAGCGATGTTTTTGATTACTTGTAGGCCTAACTAGACCTGCTTGAATCCTGGCAGACACAGCGAAGGCGTGCAACGAGCGCCGTAGGGGCGAGCTTCCAGGGTAGTCCGGGCGCATGCAATATTGGTGAAAGTAGCAGGTAGTTGGTCAGCATGTTGGTCGGTTGGCTTTTTTGAATAATTCACTAGGTGGTCGGTCAGATGATTTATATGTTGCCATTACTGCGGTTTATATGATGGCTGAAATATTTTTGATGGAGTATTTTTGAAACTGATTGACAAGAAAATTACAAAAGCCCTCAAAAGTCATTTTAAGCCATTACAAAATACGACAATGTGTTATTACAATTTACGGCAGCTCGGCTTATTACAAATTACGACAACGTGTTATTACAATTTACGATAGCTTGGTCATTACAATTCTCGACAACTGTTATTACAATTTACGACAGGTATTACAATTTACGACGACTGTTATTACAATTTACGACAGGTATTACAATTCACAATTCACGACAGAACAAAGTGCCATAGTCTCTGTTACAAAGAAAACTCTGTAAACTCCGCAATCAAACCAGATACAGTAGAATTCAAGTGCCATAGTCTCTATTACTAAGAAAACTATGTAAACCCCACAATCAAACCAGATACAGTAGAATTCAAGTGCCATAGTCAAACTCTGTAAACCCCGCAATCAAACCAGATACAGTAGAATTCATGTGTGCCATAGTCTCTATTACTAAGAAAACTCTGTAAACCCCACAATCAAACCAGATACAGTAGAATTCAAGTGCCATAGTCTCTATTACTTAGAAAACTCTGTAAACCCCACAATCAAATCAGATACAGTGAATTCAAGTGCCATAGTCTCTATTACTAAGAAAACTCTGTAAACCCCACAATCAAACCAGATACAGTAGAATTCATGTGTTTACAATTCATGTATTACTAAGAAAACTCTGTAAACTCCGCAATCAAACCAGATACAGTAGAATTCAAGTGTCATAATCTCTATTACTCTGTAAACCCCACAATCAAATCAGATACAGTGAATTCAAGTGCCATAGTCTCTATTACTTAGAAAACTCTGTAAACCCCACAATCAAATCAGATACAGTGAATTCAAGTGCCATAGTCTCTATTACTTAGAAAACTCTGTAAACCCCACAATCAAATCAGATACAGTGAATTCAAGTGCCATAGTCTCTATTACTTAGAAAACTCTGTAAACCCCACAATCAAATCAGATACAGTGAATTCAAGTGCCATAGTCTCTATTACTTAGAAAACTCTGTAAACCCCACAATCAAACCAGATACAGTAGAATTCAAGTGCCATAGTCTCTATTACTCTGTAAACCCCACAATCAAATCAGATACAGTGAATTCAAGTGCCATAGTCTCTATTACTTAGAAAACTCTGTAAACCCCACAATCAAACCAGATACAGTGAATTCAAGTGCCATAGTCTCTATTACTTAGACTGAAACTCTGTAAACCCCACAATCAAATCAGATACAGTGAATTCAAGTGCCATAGTCTCTATTACTTAGAAAACTCTGTAAACCCCACAATCAAATCAGATACAGTGAATTCAAGTGCCATAGTCTCTATTACTTAGAAAACTCTGTAAACCCCACAATCAAATCAGATACAGTGAATTCAAGTGCCATAGTCTCTATTACTTAGAAAACTCTGTAAACCCCACAATCAAATCAGATACAGTGAATTCAAGTGCCATAGTCTCTATTACTTAGAAAACTCTGTAAACCCCATAATCAAACCAGATACAGTAGAATTCAAGTGCCATAGTCTCTATTACTAAGAAAACTCTGTAAACCCCACAATCAAAAGCAATTGTTTGCCGATGTTGGCCTGTTGAATCTGACAAATTCAACCATAAGTGCCACAATGTTGCTCATCATAATAACTAGTAATATATTTTTCTTCTGTCTACAGATTCAGCGAAGAGAGCTTGAAAAACATCTTCAAACAGCCGTGAGACTCCATCTTGACTTGGCTTGTGTAAAGTTGAATGCCACAGAAGTTCGATTAAGTAATACACAAGTTGAGTTAACTAACACACGAGAAGAGTTCAAAGCAATGACAGGAAAACTCGAGGAAAAGTTCAAAGAGACCACAAGAAAACTTGAGGAGAAGTACAATGTTGTTGAAAAAATGATGCAATCTTCGGAACATAGTTATTTTGAGTGGAAGATCAGTGGCTTCAGTGAAGTCTTGAGGAAATCGATAAGTGGAGAAAAAAATACGATATATAGTGATACATTTTACAGATATGGGTATAAATGTAGATTACGTTGTGATCCAAATGGTTTCGGCTCTGGAAAAAACACTCACCTCACGATAGGCATGAATATAATGAATGGTGAACACGATGACGTATTACCCTGGTCTTTTTATAAAAAAGTGACGTTTACGTTAATTGACCAACAAGAAGATGCAACCAAAAGGAAGAACATAGTTGAGTCCATTTTACAGGAAGACCCTGAAGACCCTGCAGTAAAGGAGTGCTTCGCGAAGCCTGTGACAGATCAGAACACTACGCGTGGCTTCCACAAATTTGTTTCACACGAAAAACTGCGGGAAAGGCGTTACATTGTTGATGGCACCATAATTATTCAATTACAAGTCTCTCCACAACAATAGCGGCAAACACAGCTGATCAAAACATAATTACTTTTGTGTAGTGCATTTTTTTTAAAAAAGTGAAGTTTACGTCGATTGATCGACAAATGCAAAAGAGAGTGAGAATATTGTTATGTACGAGTTGCAGCAAACCCTGAAAAAACCTGTGACAAATGGAGGAGACAGTCCGCGGGGCTTCCATAAATTTGTATTACACAGCAAACTAAGCGAAAGACGCTACATTGTTTAAACTAACCAGTCAGCAGAGTTAAAAAAACGGGACTTAATTCTTAGAGAGCAGAATTAAAAACAACAGTTTAGTTAATGTATAGGTGTGATCCCGCAATTAAAAATGTTGAGCAGAAAAGAGTTACTCAAGTTTTTTTTTTATATATTGATTTTCATAATGACTCTTAGATAGTTATGACGTGAATGCAAAATTCAATAAAGAATCTTTTATGCCTTTTTTTTTTTTTAAAAATTTGACCTAAATTCCAATAAGCAATTATCCCAGCTCGACTAAAATGTATTATTTAGCACGTGACTAACTGGTGGACACAGCTCTGGGGGACACAAGAGATACTGAACAGCGCATTATAGATTGTTCATCATTAATTACAGTCTTTATAGTTGGAAAAGGTCTACACATCTGGACCAAATTTTAAAGCGCTAGAGCATTTTGTTCAAGAGTTACAGGCAAACGAGTTTTAGACATTTTCAGTAAAAATGTATGGAGCGGCCATCTTGGTGTACCACTTTGGTAAACCAACATGGCGCTGTATAGCGCATATGACGTATTAGCACTGTAAGCTTACTAAGCTGTAAACTTGAACTCCTCGAATAAAGGTTACCAAAATTAATCATCCCATAGTATGCGCGTACAGCCATATCATCCTGGCAGTAGCCGCCATGGACAGCTGTTACATCCTAGTTAGGACTCATTAGCATGGCAATAGCCAGGCAGGGTCTCATATAAGATCATTGACCCCGCCACTTTACTGCCAAGGCGGATGCAAGCATCCCTTTAAGCTCCAGCTCCACGCGACAGCTGTTAGCTGGGGACAGCACGGCTGTCCTCCCACGGCATGCGTATGGAGAGGTGGATCGGCATTTTTGCCGATCGGTGTGTCAGTAAATTTTAAGTAAAACACGAAAAAAGCAAGTGACACACCCGAACACCAACCCCGCGGCCTGGCCAGTACCTTACGCATGCGCACCGCCATATCACCCTGGCAGTGGCAGCCATGGACAGCATTCTCGACCCCAGAGCTCTTCTCTTTTGCGCATGACCGACAAAAAAAAGACCAGGAGCTCTGGGGTCGAGGATGCCATGGACAGCTGTTTCGTCCTAGTTAGGACTCATCAGTAGTAAGCCGTCTTGCATCCAACAAATAATTAAATAATTAACTGATCTCGGCATTTCAAGTGTCAGCATTTTGTCTTTTCGGGAAAAGTCGAGACAGCGAAATCATGACGAGCGCGCGTGTGAGTCACATACAGGTGTACTGAATAACTCCCGGTGTTACGGATGCTAAGGAGCAGGGATGGCGACGGTGGTGAGATCACTCGCCTCCCACCAATGTGGCCCGGGTTCGATTCCCAGAGGCAAAGCCATATGTGGGTCGTTGGTTCTCGTCCTTGCTCCGAGGGTTTTTCTCCGGGTACTCCGGTGTCATATGTGGGTCGAGTTTGTTGTTGGTTCTCGTCCTTGCTCCGAGGGTTTTTCTCCGGGTACTCCGGTGTCATATGTGGGTTGAGTTTGTTGTTGGTTCTCGTCCTTGCTCCGAGGGTTTTTCTCCGGGTACTCCGGTGTCATATGTGGGTTGAGTTTGTTGTTGGTTCTCATCCTTGCTCCGAGGGTTTTTCTCCGGGTACTCCGGTGTCATATGTGGGTTGGGTTTGTTGTTGGTTCTCGTCCATGCACCAAGGGTTTTTCTCCGGGTACTCCGGTGTCATATGTGGGTTGAGTTTGTTGTTGGTTCTCATCCTTGCTCCGAGGGTTTTTCTCCGGGTACTCCGGTGTCATATGTGTGTTGGGTTTGTTGTTGGTTCTCGTCCATGCACCAAGGGTTTTTCCCCGGGTACTCCGGTTTTCCTCCCTCCTCAAAAACAAACATTTCCAAATTCCAATTCGATCCGGAAACAGTGGAAGTAAGAGCCACCTCGTGGATTCCACTGAAATTCCTATTTATTATTATTTATTTATTCTCTCACTATTACTAACACAAATCGTGGTCCCGAAGGTGATCATTACAGTGCACGAGCTACAACAAACACCGTTTGAACCATGTATCTGGAGATAAGTTTGAGAAGCTTAGGCGATTTAAAGGAAAAGTAAACACATCTTGTGGGGATGGGGGTTACCGTAGTTGCTCGTCACATATTTTGGGGGTTGAAATACGATAAATAAACCATTTAAACGCAATGGTCACATGACACATCTCCAAAATAGCTGTCCATGGCTGCCACTGCCCCGGGTGATATGGCTGTGCGCATGCGTTAGGTACCGAACATAACGCCGAGATGAGTCGTGTGACCATTGCTTTCAAATGGTTCAGTTTTAAAATGTGATATTTTGTACCTCCTACAGGGTATTCACACTTGTATCTTTCGAAGTACTATTTCTATTTACCATTTTCAAATAGTGAAGATTTATGACAGTGCTTCTAACTTTCAAAAGTTTAATGCGTTCGACATTATTGTTCTCATCACAGAAACATTATGAAAAGGTCCGCGGTTTATAAGTTTTCTCTGTTATATTGGAGTACCTCCGCACCCCACTCCCCCCTTACCTCCACCCTCCGAGTCTAATCAATGTTTAAACGCAGCTTGAGACGACAGAAACAGGACTCATATCAGAGAGAAAAAACACTAGACATGATTCAAGGACGACTCTGATGACGCGGATTCATTGTAGGGAAAACTTTAGTTGTTTCAGAGACCGTGAGTATTTGATGCCGAAGAAACAGCAAAAAGAAGTTCAAATCGCGAGAGAAGATGTAACCTTTTAGGGAGCGGAGGTTTGCCTACCCATTGGTCTAACCTTGTGGTCAAAAGAGTGGGATTTTGGTGACTTAACTAACATCTTCGGACAAACCAAAAGCAAAGGAAGAAACAGTAACATTAATTGATCAATGACCTGCTGGATAATGAAGTGCACGTAGAACGTGTTGTATAGGAACTATTTCCTGTTTTTGAGCAGGCTACCTTTGCCCGTGACAGATTGTAACTCTGGATGGGGATCTCGTCATTTTGTATCACATGGTGAACTTTGAAGGAGGCAGTATTTCGTTAATGACACAATTTATTTATCTTTCTTAAACAAATAAAGGCATATCCTTTGCATTACTCTGTCATGCCGAAGCGGTGTACACTATTTTTTATATAAGAACCTTTTTTATAAGAACGTTAAGGCTGATATTAGCCAAAATTTTAAGAAACGTGCGAAGAACGTACCCAGACTGAAATTTAGTTAAGAACATCAGATCTCTATTTATCATGTTATTGGAAGTTAACAATGAGCTATAAACGTATACACGTATTTTTCCATTGGCAAATTTGTAGAACTTCGCCTACATTTCTTTCTTACTGCTATGAACATTCAGTCCCAGCCTCAGCCCAAAAATAAGATATTCTTATATATACAAATAAAAAAAAGAGTGTAGTGCATAGCTTTATTAAAACGTCATTATGTTTGGTTTTTACAATTACAGTTTACTGAATTCAGTATACTAAATTGACACATGGTATTTCCAATAGAAATTGTTTGTACGCAGAGTGGTTTATTGTGTTATTACTGGAATTGTGTTGTTACTGCTTACATGTAGTTCCTAGGCGTTCTTCTTCTCTAACGGGCGAGCGCGAAGGCCGCGCAAGGTCCTGAGAAGCTGGTGGCACAGCCGGAGAACAGTAACTTGAACTAGCCGATATCCCTCCTGTCATTATATATGATTGATGTAACCGGACAAGAAATTGTCTCGATAAGCCTAATAAGGCTTCGGAAACTTCCTGCTCAATATTAAGTATAATCTTAATCAAATGTAAAATCCTGTAAACTTGTTAAGATTGGGCAAATAAATAAATAAATGGATAAGAAATAAGGTAGAGACCACTGGCCTGAACGAGCCGGAAACGCCTTTGACAAGGCTGATGTTATTACATGCAGTTGCGGTTGTATAGTGATTTTTTAGCAGTCTCAGAAGACGTACAACTTCCATTTTTTGAGAGAGCAGTCCCCGGACTTCCTGAGATGCCTGAGAAATACCGTGAACAAGATAGTGGCGTAAAGTGCTTTAACTGCATGAGATCCTTGTTGTCGTAGAGTTTGGGTATTCCATGTTTTAACTGTTTGCATCCTAAATTGAGTTTTTAAACATGTAGTACTCTCGAAGAGTTGTTCCGCAAAGAAAGGCGACAAGAAAAACCTCTGATTACATCCCCATTCTCTCTCTCCGCCCCCGTCTTTCACTATAGCTCTGCCTCGTGTAGCCTGCACAGCAGCCGTTTTTGTGGTGCGCGAGCGCGGAGCACGAGGGCACGCGAGGAAGAGAGCATGTCTCTTTGATTATCTTTTGATTCGTCCTTTGCGTTCCCCGCGCTCCGCAGGTTTACCACTCTTGGTTTCTCGGAAAGATGGGTGTTTCTTGGTGTTGCGGAAGCCATTGATTGTTAGCTTTTGTGTTGTGGTGTGCGTATTGTTCAGTGTCTTTTAAATCTTTTGTTTTACGTCATTTGGTGATCACACCACTATGGTGGCCGAGAACTGCCACTGTTTTTTGGGGGTATTTTTGCTCTTTTAAGCAAATAAAATTGTAAAACAAACAGAAATAAAAATCAAAATAAAATACAAATAAAATGAAATGTAAAACAAAATGCAAATGAAATCGAAATCAAATACAAATGCAATCAAATGTAAAACAAAAAACATAGTGCAAATCAAAATAAAATTCGAAGGCAATTTAATGTGAGTTTAAAACAAAAAGCAAAGTACAAATCAAAGTCAAACTCGAATAAGATTAAAATTGAACGCACGTTTAAAAGAGAATGCAAAGCAGAATCTAAGTTAAAGTTATAGTCAACTAAAATTGAAATAGAATGCAAAACAAAATTAGTGGCAGCGCTCGGCCATGCGAAAATCTACTTTCGTTTGAAAGTGAATTTGAAAGTAAATTTTCGCGTGGCCGAGCGCTGCCACTACCAGCGTACCTTGCGAGATTCAATCTTCCCAAGTCTTCCAAAATGGCGGACGGCCGAACGGCAACGTGGATCGATGATGATAATCTAAAGGAAGCTATGTCTCAATATGTTCTGCAAGGTTTGCAAAGATCTGAAATCTTGGACTTTTTGAGACGCGATTTTCCACAATACCCGTGGAGTATCCGAAACCTTGACAGGAGACTTCGTCACTTCGAAATTTACTACAATAGCAATAGCGTCGAAGTTGATGATGTTATGCAGGCTGTCGAGAACGAGATAGAAGGCCCCGGCCAGCTCTTAGGTTACAGAGCAATGCATAAGAAGATCAGACAGGAATATGGGCTTAATGTTACGAGAGACCAAGTGTATAATGTAATGTACGAACTGGACCCAGACGGACTCGAAGCTCGAGGTGGTGTTGGTGCTAAGAAAAAACGAAAGAAAGGAAACTTCACTACTAGGGGCCCCAATTGGGTTCACTCTTTGGATGGCCACGACAAACTTATGGGCTATCAAAACTCCACATTCCCATTAGCAATATATGGGTGCATGGACACAGCGAGCAGGAAGTTGCTTTGGCTGAGGGTTTGGATCTCGAATTCCGATCCACAATTAATTGGAAAATGGTATCTTGAACACCTACTTGAAACGAAGGTTATATCTTCTATGCTTAGAGTTGACAAGGGAACTGAGACCGGTACTATGGCCACCATACATTCTTTTTTACGCCGGCACCATGGAGACATGGACCCACACGAGACGGTTCTGTATGGCCCGTCAACCTCTAATCAGGTATGCAACACCAACACTATTAAGGCCACAACTTCCTCCACTGTATATATTTACTGTTACCAAATTTTCCCAAAATGGCTCCCTGTAGACAGAAGTGGTGATGGGCAAAATGTTGTCCCAAATATAATAATAGATTCAAAATAAAGTGACCTTTTCATATAAACAACCACTCAATGAAAATAGAAATTCTTTTTTTTAAAATATTTTTGTAAAAAGTAGGTCCTGAAAATTAAAACCAATAAGTGGGGTCTAATGTTTTTTTAAGGAAAGCATGTAAAAATAGTGATAATTTAATTAGCTTTTATGACAGAAATATTTGCCTGAAAGCCTTGGAAATGGTTTTTTCAGGACCTAATGCTGTGTGTGTGACATCACACACAATCTACTTACTTTTTAGATCGAGAGGTGGTGGAAAGAACTACACGAGAGAATGGAAAAGTACTTTAAAGACCATTTAGCCTGGCTAAAAGACCAAGGCCATTACAATCCTCATAGTGATACAGACAGGTACACATGGTTAAAGCAACCAGTGTTCCCCCTGTTTGCCTTCTTGACTTGTCAATATGGCACGGCCGTCCTAAATAACCACAATAATTACTTGGTGATTGCAATAATTTATTACTTCATCTTGTGCTTTCTTAAGGACATAATTGTTGATCTGTTAGCCAATCAGAACCTGTAGTAAGACCACTCACATAAGTACTTGCATTATTACTTACCTGTGCAGTTCACAGACATGTCAAAAGTCAGAGGGAAAAAATAATTTATTTTGGCATCTTTTGATCCTATTGCCTCAATCCTTGCTGAGAACTTGTGCCAGTTCATTGGAAAAACTTGAACACCTTTTATTGCCCAGAATTTGCCTTTGATTTGACAAAATAATCAAAACACCAAAACCTTCACTATGGTTATGCATGCAGCTCTTCATTTCCTGATTCCTTTTTTTTACTATTTAGGATGCTCTTGGCATTTATTATGGTACCACTGGTTCAAAAAGAGCTAGATGTCTTTCGTGAGACTGTATGGAATACACACCGAATAAGGGCACAGAAAGATACCACTCTTCCTGTTGGCATCCCAAACCACATTCATAGTTTTCCAGACCAATATGGGCTTGAAGAATGTGGTATGTATTTTTTCTGAAGGCATCTTTTTTCATGCCTAAATTCCTCCCCTCAGTCCATGGCTAACTGTGTATACTGTTCATGGCTGCCCATAATCCAACCCACAGATTCAAATAAAGTATGTAGTTCTTGTTGTTGTCTGTGTTCGTGGCCATGCATACCTACCAGTTGGCACTGCTGGAACCTAGCAAAATTCAGCTTACAAGCTTTAAGACAGCCTCTTTTGCCTAGTCTTTTGAGTGCATAATGAAGTTAAAAGTTAAAAAAGCATCCATGTGAAACTGAGACAAAACCATCAAATAGAATTTTAATGGGTAAAGTACACATTATTTTTGTGTTGCTTTTGCTAATATTGACAGGTTTTCCAGTAACTGAAGAACAATTAGAAGAGGCAGCAACTGAGTCTGGAGTTCTTCAGCTGTCTGATGATTTTCTTCCTCCAGAAGTGAGAGCCGAATGTCAACGAATCATCCCAGACTGTGAAAACATAAGGCCAGACGAATGCAGGGATGCATTTATGTACTTAAGAAACAATTTCTCACTCTAAGTGTTACAAAACTATTTTAATTTGAATTGAAACAAAGTCAAAATACTGTCATTGACAGGCTGTATGGGATTAACAACAACAGTAAGTAGAAAAAAGGAAACGCCAACTGTCCAACAAAATGGCTAATTTTCTATAAAAGAGTATTTTATGACCAACAACAGTAACATTAGTGACTAGATTTAACGAAATGGAGATTCAAGGGGCCAATAAGATGGAACACAACAATCCGGTTGAGTGGGTTGGGGAACATTGAGCTTGCCAGTCAACTTGTGCAAGCTGGGAATATCTTCACAATTTTTTACTGACTGTATGCTGCCAATATTTTGTTGCACACACTCGCATACAGTAGGTTTGTGGCAGCCATTCTTGGTAAAGTAAAGCATGTACTTTGCAAATCTCAATTGTGTTGTTTATCTAATAAAATTTAACTAGTTTGTGCTGCCAACTGGGACCTTAGGCTCGCCTGCTCCATAAAAAATAGCTTGCAAAAGCCAGCTAATAAGCACTTACTATCCTACTGGGATGGTAACAACTTAAGCTTCAAGATCCTACAATAAAAGTTACACTTGTGCTTTGAAAAGAAATTCTTTATAGCTCCCTCTGCCAAGTTGCCATTGCAGAAGCGCAGGGAACCATGGTCATCAATTAATTCAGCTGAGGCAATTTCAGGGTCATACAGGTTGAATCCTGCACCCTGAACATCTAGCACAATGAGCTTGCCTTGTGACTTATCATATGTGAAATGTGCAAAGCACTGAGCCTTATCACAGACCACATCATCCTTAGAACAAATGTCTCCATTGTTGTTAATATACTTCACGAAATCTCCATCAATGAATTCTTCAATAGTCACATAGTCGCCATCACTCATTTTGCCTAGGAATACCTTCTTATAATGAAAGGTAGCGCCGAACTCTGCCAACTTTTCCTTTACAACTTTCTCTTTCAATTGGGATGTAAAGTTCCTGGCCAAATGATGCATCTGGACAGCCTTTTTTGTGTGGCTTTCAGCAGTCTGACCTGTTTTGCTAATATCCTCTAAAGTACTCTTCAAGTATTTTTTGACAACCCATGTCACCCCGCTAAACCCAAGTGTTTCACTGGTAGCTTTGAATGCCTCCCTAAATCCACCAGCTGCAAATGGTTTGTCGGCTATTCTAAATTCTACAGTCACAGGTACAGTGGACCATTCCATATGCTCAATGTTAAATGTGAAGATCTCAACAAGGGTAGTTGTATTCTTTGCAATAACATTACCCAACTTCAGCATTTCTACGACTGAGAGGCTTTTGGGGTACACTTTACTGACTTGACTCCCATACTGCTTCTTAGGGCTTGGAAGTGAAGCAGTTGTTGAAGGCTTCTCTCCTGTGTCATATCTTGCTCTCTTGGGCTTTGGTATATAAAACAAGGTAAATAATTAAAACAGGACAAGAAGCAATTCAAAGGCAACATGTAGCATACTAAAAACTTTATTTATCATTTGAGTTATACAGCATAAATTTTCCATGATTTCAACGTTGTTCATGTTTTTATTTCCCATATAATTTAAATATATCAATACATGTATAGCTTGACAATAGCGAATAAAGATATGTGCCAACCAGAGAACTATTGGCTGATGAATAACAAAAAAAAAATTGTGAACAGATAACTTCCCTATATATACTTTGCAAATGAAATGAGAAGAAACAAAGTAAACCCAATATGGGCTTTTGTTGGAGTAGTCTTTCATTACAATAAAAGTAAATAAAAAAATAACGTAGTATCAGGTTTGGGTATTATGCACCTATCAATGATTTGCTCCAGGATCGGGGGGGGGGGGGGGGGGGGGGGGGGGGGGATGGGCAAATCATGGGAATTTGACTTTGTAAGGCTCTACCTGGGTAGGGATTTTGACATCCACAGCGATCCCCTGGGTGGTAAAATGTGAGTTTGTTGACATTACTGTACAGAATATGTGATCTCCAGGGGTGGGGATTTGACTCTCAATGGAGACCCAGGGGTAGCGAAATTGACATTTGAAGACCTGAAAATTTCAAATTCCCCTGGGGTTGCCAAACCCCCCCCCCCCCCCCATCCTGGGGCAAACCATTGATAGGTGCATTTAATGATCGCTTTGGGGATGTACATTGACATTTCGGTGCATGCATAAATGTACTGTCATGAATAATAATCATAAGAATTAAGCTTTGACGTTTTGATATTGAATTAGCTACATTTTAGTATTTTCTTGAAAACGTTGTACGAAGAACTCGCGGTGGCGTAGGCCGGTAAATCATCGAGTTTATTCCATGCATCCAAGTGGCAGTACAGTACAGTAAACTGTAGCATTTTATAGACATAGATAAATGTCTATTTAAGTTGGATAAATTAAACTGAGTACAACAAGTAAAAAAACAGTGGCTTTGTAGCAGAAGCTTTTGCTTTGAGCAAAATAATAAAAAAAAAAAAACAAGATAACCCACACACAAAAAAGTTGTTATACAAGAAAGAATTGGTACCTCACGACTCTCCTCTTCCTCAAGTTCTACCCCTTCTGCTTTCACAAATCGAACGTAAAACACTTTCTTGCTTGGAATATGGGCCATCTTGTTACATGATGGCCCGCGTTCTCCCGCCAAAACATCACAAACCAGATCTTTCTCGATCTGGGGCCCGAAGTACTTTTGGCACGCGTCCTTGATGTTGTGAATAGTAAGCTCGTCATACTCGAAAGGCACGTATTCTTGAGCTCCAATGCGAGTGTACTTTTGCTGTTTTCCACTAACTTCTGCGCTCATGCGTTGTACCACAATCTCCTCCGCCACTGCATTCTCCTCGCCGCCTTGACCTTTGCCTTTCCTCTTCGCTTTCTGCCTCGCTGCAAACTTCCTCCACTCCGCCATCTTGGAACCAAGATCAAACAAATGCTCGCAAGGGGTTGTGGGGGTGAAGGAAGCTTGCCGCAAGGCACGCTGGTAGTGGCAGCCCTCGGCCACGCGAAAATTTACTTTCAAACGAAAGTAGATTTTCGCATGGCCGAGCGCTGCCACTAATTTTGTTTTGCATTCTATTTCAATTTTAGTTGACTATAACTTTAACTTAGATTCTGCTTTGCATTCTCTTTTAAACGTGCGTTCAATTTTAATCTTATTCGAGTTTGACTTTGATTTGTACTTTGCTTTTTGTTTTAAACTCACATTAAATTGCCTTCGAATTTTATTTTGATTTGCACTATGTTTTTTGTTTTACATTTGATTGCATTTGTATTTGATTTCGATTTCATTTGCATTTTGTTTTACATTTCATTTTATTTGTATTTTATTTTGATTTTTATTTCTGTTTGTTTTACAATTTTATTTGCTTAAAAGAGCAAAAATACCCCCAAAAAACAGTGGCAGTTCTCGGCCACCATACACCACCCGCAACACCAAGAAACTACCGGAAAGATAACAACGCGTGACTCGAGATTGAGTGACAAAAAAGATGAAGCTGTCACATGACTGACCCTTACTGATCGCGTGATTAAATTCATTTCCTCCACCCATGACGCTAGAGCTGTTGTGCTGGCTTTTGTTGTCTTTATACGAATATGGCGGCAGCTCGAGCAGTTCCGTCGCTTGGTGGATACGATGACGAGTTTGTAAATGCAGTGGAGGATGATTTACACTGTGCAATCTGTCAGCTGCCACTGAAAGAGGCCGTTCAAACTGGGAAATGTGGCCACAGATTTTGCAGACAGTGTCTTGATGAACACTTTAGAAGGTTGGCATTCCTTAGTGACGGTAAATGTTCAGAATGTAGAATTGTATTATGCATGAAAGTCGTGTGATAGTACGTTTGCGAGCAGACCATGTTATTCGAGTTTCCAGTGAGTCATTGGGGCTCGCGCGAGCGTCTTATGCGAATGGCGAAGCGTCGAGTACGTACGAGCAAGTTCCGCTCGCCCTCTCGTAACTCGAGACTTCTCTTTGAAAAACTCGAGTAAAGCCAAATTTCACCTAAATAAGAAGGCTTTGCGACAATACAAGGCGTTATGCTTGTGAACTCGCGCGCCATGTCTATCCGTGAACTATATATAAACTCTAGAATAGCTAATGCGGTGCGATAAATGTGATGTCTGATAATTCAAGTCCAAGTTCTACATGTATTAATCCGCTCCACGCATTTGGCTTCTATCAAGTTTAAGGCTTTGGTATCTATTCGCTCGAAACGAACTAAAATATATATGATTTGAAAAATTGAAAAAAGCGACTGGCGAAAAATCTAAAAAAAAAAAATACGTCGGAAATATTATTAAGCTTTTAATAAACAACACATTGTCACAATTTATTGAACAACGTGTGACCACAGCTATCAATTCCTAATTGTGATAGCGAGTTAAGGATGTCCATCAAGCCGGAGCCAGTGCACTATCACCCAAAAATGTTTTGTATTTGCAACGCCCACAGCTATATATCGAAATTAGGCTATTAGTGAAGACGAACATTGACATAAGCATTAGGTTGATCCTTATGTTTATGCTTGTACTCAGTGTTTGTGCTTTTGCCGAACCTGTTTTCACTTGACATCCTGAAGCGGTGTTATGATTCCACTTATGATTATTTCGTCAGTGAAAACCTGGCTTTAACGAGGAGTAACTATTGTTTTACACGCGATTCATTACAATAGGTCACCAGTCCTTGTACTGTGCTGGGCGAAAACACTTTTCAGTTAACAGGGCTAAGTTTAAAACGTTTCTTTATCCATTTGGTAATAGCCTTTTATATAATTGTTACCGCGGTCGCCGAAATATGGCATAGTCACTAGTCTGTTTTCATGCATATTCTCTACTGAATTTATTTGTACAGGTTGAAGCAAAAAGGGAAACCATTAAAATGTCCTATGGACCGGAACAAATTGATACGAGACAAAGTAGGTGACTTTTGATATTCTACGGTAATGTTTATACAGTTTATTCTTGATTTTCATTTACGTCATATCAAAATTCAAAAGCATTAAAAAATAGATTTCGAATCCAAAATGTTTATGGAATTGTAGAGAGTTTAAAACTACACATCTTGGCCAAATTTTGAAACGCAAAAGCATTTCGTTCAAGAGTTATAGGCGAACGAATATTAGACAGTTTTAGTAAGAAATGTATGGAGCGGCCATCTTTGTGCCCCACCCAGGGGCACAAAATTCAAAGTCTTAATTACACCAAAAATCAAATCAAAAAATATTTTATTTGCTATAAGCTCCATTAACTCAGCTTATAAGCACTTATAATGCAAACAATAACTTTCAGCTGATTCAATTTTGTTTATTTTCGCGGCTTATCTGAAATAGCGTGACGAATTGCGTGACACATTTAAAACCTTTGTAAATCGGAAGCAAAACATCGTTAAAACCTGAAACCTTTTTGTGAAAGATTATAACACTTGTATCCACATACCATGTTAGAAACAGCTTTGTAGGACGTATAATTTAGATTTTTTAATTTTTATGACGTCATGTGAAAACCAAGAATTTATCTTAGGGTACTTAAGCAAAATGGTGATGTTGCAGCTACAGTAGACACAGTTGTTAAGTTTGAATCAATTTTTTTTAATTTGAACTGTGCTTTGCTGATTGTTTGCAACAAACGCAAACTGACATTGATTATGCAAACACTTTTGTCATATTGTATCGGTCACCAGGATTTCGTCACCAAATATTGCTGTGAATTGTTTCTTAGGCTATAGCTGTTCACCTTTTATGCACATGTTTTTGTGTGGTAGTAATAATTTTGTCATCTAAGTAAAACTGAACAATTTTGTAAAGAACAAGAGTGTAATTCTCATAATTTATTTAACAAATAAATAATATTGATTCTATTTGTTTCTAAATTCCACGAGATGTGTTCGATTTTATTTTCAGAAGTGTACTGTGAATTGGCTATGCTAATTTACAATAGGAACCTTGAAAACTAAAAACAAACTAGAGATTCGATTGTTCGTATGAAGTATGTAAATTTCTATTTGTACCCCGTTGTGAAAGCAATATAGTCATCATGTGGTTGACTCTTTGCAATTTCAGCGAGTATTTCAATTTCTCCCTTCCATCTTTGGACTTTATCATTGCAATACTGGTCTTTGTATTCTTGAGATCCAATAACTGCACCAAGGTGGCGTTTACTCCGTTTATCTTCAGTTGTTCTGTTAACCTTCTTTCCAAACACCCTCTCACTCAGCTTCACAGTCTGCCAGTTCCTGTGACTTTGCCATCAGCCAATTCAACTCTTTGATCCATTAAATAGATAGCCAAATTTCAATCCTTTCTGACTCAAGTGCTTGTATCAGTTATATAACAATACAATTCTTCCTCCTCCCGCTGAGTCACCAGCCAGCCATACTTGTGTAACTTCTGGTGTAAGCGTTCTTAAGCTCTGAATCAAGATAGATGTGTTGATTGAGTACTGCGGCATAGCTAGTGGATCACCTTGTGTGGTGCCCTCCTGTGACAAGATCTCGCCCCCACTGTAGATGAAAAGCCTGGAAGGGCTTCTGTAGGTGTTGCTGATGTACATGGACATTTCCTTGCATGTTATCTGAATGTTGTGCATGGCTACAGATCTGTTCATTTGGTTGAACGCATTGCTCGCGACGATCAATAAGATTCCGTCCGTTCCTTTCTCGTCGAAGACTTGGCTCATTGCGTGTATATGGCGGCCTCGGCGCCTGCACTGTGCCTGCACAAACCTGTAAGGGGCCAGCTGCCTGTTTGATCTCCTCCTTTAAAAAGACAGATATGGTCTTGCCGATTTGTCGTCGTAGTACCTCTCCAACTCCTAATTGGTCGAGTTCCAGGAAACTTATCCAGTTTTGCAGGGTGAAGGAATATGTACATGTGTCTGAGTCGTCAGATGATTTCCGTTGTCCTTTAAAACCAGACTGACATTTTATGATAAAGGACAACTTATGAACCAAAGTCAATTTATCATACTAAATAAATATTTTTGTTGCAGGACATTTTTCCTGACAAAGCAACGGAACGAAAAATTCTTTCCTTCATTATCAGATGTCCAAGTGAAGGATGCCAGTGGACTGGCGAACTAAGGTCGAAAGATGTAAGTAGTAACTCTGTATTCTTTCCGTTATTCATCTCTTCTTTCGGGACTAAAAACGATTGGTCCAGTTTGACAAAAAAGTGCAGGGAAAATAAAGATATTCTTATATTGTACCGTATTTGACGCGAAGAGTGAGGGAAGGCGGCATCAAAACGTAAAAGCAAAAACTGTTTCTCGAAGTGCTAACGTTACATCATTTTATTAACGCTTTATTTTCTATTCTGTTTATTTAAAAAAGAACCACTTAGCATCGTGTCCTTTCAAAGTTGTTTCCTGTACGAACGAAAACTGTAACGTTACCCTAACAAGGAACAAGTTGCAAGAACACGTGACCACCACATGTCCATGGAGGATTATTTGCTGCCTTCACTGTAACGCGTCACATCCCGAGTGTAAAACAAAGGTAAGATTTATCATTATATATGCTACGTGTTGTTTTTCTAGTGAGCAGGGTGGGCGGAGTTTATTTTTATTAACTTGCTGTTTTTGGTGGCATATGAACATAAGTTGAACTGATTGTTGATTCTCTAGTTTGGCACAGATACTTTTACACAATTTCATTAATTAAACAAAACGTTTATTGCATTTGTTTAATTTGTAAGTAAGAATGTGAGATCTTCAATGCAAATTGTTTATATTATGTCTCAATAATTTTATTGCATTTTAAGGTTCATCAGAATGAATGTAAGAGATTCCCATTGAACTGTCCAAGGAGTTGTGGAGCTGTCATTCCGAGAGAGGTGGTAGGTTCTATTGTGAGCATCTGTCGGATACTACATGTCACGACTCACATTGAACTGTAGTTCAAAAGTGACTTTATTTTTGTTATTATTTTTTGGTTATTTTCTGAGTACGCGTTGCATACCTGGAATTATTGTCACGTGATTGGTTACGTTTGTGAAAATCGTTGCACGTTGGAGCATGACAGTTTTCAGTTTTGGAAAAATACAGTCCTCCTTCTTATGGTAATTACACTGGGCGATACGGACACCGACGGGACCACGGAAACTGTCCGTATTAACGGGGTGTTCGTATTAAGCAGGTTCACATGAAAGACGTAATTTTAGTGATTTATTAGTAAATTACCGCATGTAATCCCACAGAGACACTAAAAATTTACGATAGGCAAACGTTCTTAATTTTCTTTAAATCAAACTGATAGTATATGTGTAGCTGACTGACTTAGCGCATTTGAGAACATTTTTTATCACTTAGAATTAGCCAAATTGTGACAGTCCGTATTAAGGAGGTTAACTTTGTATGAGATTGTTCCAATCGGTACGGGAAAAACTGTCCGTTGTCCGTATTAACAGGTGTATTAAGCGGGTAAATTTTAGAGAAAATGTATGAGCTTTCGGCCGGGACCAAGACAACTGTCCGTAATAACGGGGTGTCCGCAAAGCGGGGCTCGACTGTACTTGTACTTGTGTACTCACGCCTAAAAAGGTGCATTGAGACTAGAGTCTCATCAGGCAAACGATTCTTTATATGAAGTAACAAGCAGTATAACTACCCACCCTTCTGATAGCCTGCAAAGCAGGCGTACGGTGTATATGACGGGCGAACGCGCGCTGAGTTAAACCACGGAATAAGGCAAGTCTAAAGACGCGACCAAGGGTGTGGGAAAAATGACGACCAAGCACTAAATTCTGCACTCGCCCAACAAAACAAAAACGCCTGCACTGCAGGCTACCCTTGTGAATGTGATGCTATTTATCGCAGGGTTAATCTCTGTTTAATTATGAGGAATAAAAAGGCGTTTAATAGACAGATGGGTACTATTTGACAAGTAGGTTTTAATCCGGTCCTAGAGAGCCTATGAATCAGGTCACTGTCTTTTAAAATTATAATTGAAAATACGATATTTGAACTACTAAAAGCACAGTCATTATTTAAACTGATTACACTTTTAAATGACATAATAGAATAAAATGTACCTATAAATAAACGAAATTGTAAAAAAGACTGAAATACAGGTTACTGTGGTCAGACACTGTTTAAGGGACAGTCATTATCTAGTAATAGTGGACGATCCTTGGTCCTTATAAATCTATAAATTGAAATCTTTGTGTCAAATATTGTTCACAGAAGATCTGACGAAGGCGTGATTTAAGCACTCTAAATGTTTGAAACAAATGTTTGCCAAACCAGACGAAATGTACCTAAAACATAGATCGATCGTCAACGGATTTTTAAATCTCTTTGGATGCGTGACATCTCTGTTGAAGGCTATTAGCGCGAAACGTTTGGAAAATAACACCAAAAGAAATTGCCTCGTGAACACGAAAATTTTTATTCTATATTTTTATCATCCAGAAACGATTTGTGCCTAGTTTGCTGAAAAATCTGCGTTTGGAAAGCTGAGGAGATATTGGAGTAGTGTTATTATTATTATTATTATTACAAGTGAAACCGTAAATAATATATTATAATTAATTTAACATAATATTCCATAGACTATAGTCCAAAAAAGAACTTCAAAAACGTTGAAGAAAAATCTGCGCCATTCAAGTAAATCCTGTAAATAAACATATGTGTACACCACATGGCCTGCTTTTCAAAGGTGCTAATTGTGGTGTTGGGTTCATACTAAATATATAGAATTTGAGGGGGCAGAAAAAAAAATGCGCTGACCCTTAATAGTAAATAGAGGTTATTCAGCTTAAAGTTGTGTAATACGGCTGAGTATTTACTGACGAGTAAAAATGCCCAGCCGTATTACACAACTTTTCACTGAATAAATGTTTATTTTACGACAGAAATATTCTCCTAAAGGCTACGTTTTTGAAGCTGTTTTTCCTAGTGCACGGTCAGAAGAGTGTAATAACGTGTCATATTTGCACTCGTTTTGATGCATATTTGCACTCTAGAATGCTACAATGTATGTCGAATAATAATGTATCATACATTGTACATTTGCACTTGTTTTGGTGCATACAGTATTTGCAATGTCAAATGCTACATGTATGTTGCATAATAACGCCATATACATTGATTTATAATACAGCAGTATTTGAAAAAATATATATTTATTTAAATTTCAATGATAATACATTAAAAAGACTTTCTGACACACATAAAAGGTAATTGATTCGACAAAATCTACTGGTCATTATTATTAAACTATTGTCATTTTCCATATCTTCCCTATATCAGCGTACATTCACTTGGAAGATGACAAAGCTTTAGAAAAAAGTAAGATCATTGTCATGATGCTTAAACTCTCTATTCTGTATGATCTGGGGATGATCAAACCGTACATGTACATGTAATAAAACCAATTCACTAAGAAGAATGTCCTATCCATCAAGTGATCTAAATCACTTTGACAGCTCCTCAGTTTTTTTGTTTATTACTTTAATTTGCTATTTGTTTTCATGTTTTTAAAGAAAGAAAGAAAGTTTCAATGTACATGTACCTCAATACAACCTTAAATTTTTGCAATAATCACTGGGTGGTCATTTTTGCAGCACCCAAAAATGGGCACAGACAGAACCTCAGAAACCAATGTACCCTGGTTGAGAACAACCCTTAATGATTTAAAGGGAAGGTCAGATAATTACACTACAACGCTTTTTACAAACAGACAGTATCATTATTAATTGTAAAAAATTTCCTTCACTGTTTCAGTCGTAGAAAATCCACCTTATGCTTATACTGAATATACCAAGGGATGCCTCTTCAACAGTCTGTTGATTAGAAATAGAAAACTTTTAATTTAAGCATGTTTGCACTTATTGTTTATGTGCATCCTTACTGCACATACAGTTTGTTACAATGCCATCCTACATCATGCAACTCAGCCTGTGCACAGAGGAAGAAAACTAACCACATGAACGGTTGGTAGCCATTGCATTAACTTTGCTAAATAAAAGTTGGTGTCACCTCCATTTTTTTGCATTCTTTTTTTTTTAACTCATTTATTTATCCGGGGACATTTGATTAGCATAAATACACACTGTGGCTAGTTTAAACACTACCCTGCCCCCCTCACATGAGTTAACCCCCCCCCCCCCCCCAAGGGCCATAAATACATGTATTCTAAATACAATTGTATTCAGTTTTCTTACTTTTCTTCATTAAGAACCATCTTCCTAAGAACTCATGGATCAAAACGTTTTGGCTGAATGAAATTGGCAATGCAATTACTGTCGATATGCAATGAAAGAGACAATTTCTTGCAAGTTATGTTCTGAGCATGTGTAGTCCATATAATAGACAATGATAATATAATAGGTAAAAGACAATGGGTTTCTTTTCCTTATTAGTATTCTTTGTATAAAGAATACTAATGTTGGTAGTAATTATTCAGGATTCTTAGTACAACAAATACTGTACTACTGTTTTACAATATCTATGTATATGGAATCTTCTCCAACAAAATTAGCAACCAACAGTTTAGCAAGTAAGCCGTTATTTGAATGACACCAGCGCCCACGTGTAAATTGGTAGGAAAGCGAGTGGTTCAGAGATGCAAGCTGCTCATTTCTACTCATTCACTGCCACTGAATAAAAATTGTTAGACATTTTAACCACTGTACCTGTCAACTTTGGTGTAGCATTTTTTATGGATTATTTTTTTCCTCAGAACTTTAAAATACCAAAACTTTCGACAGTTGCCGGGAAGCCATGGTCACCTCATCGAAGCCAGTGTGGCACATGTGCTGTATGCTAATCAGTCTACTTGTTTTTCTTGTATGCTAATATCCTCTTTGCACAAAAAGCACATTTGTTTGATCTCCGTAGGGACATGCTTTTGGCGGTTCGTGTTTGAAGCCGTTCAAAACACTCACAGCACGTGTTTTATCAAGTCTAAAAATTCTCGCGCTTCGCGCTCGAATTTTTAAACTTGATAAAACACTGCTGTTCGTGTTTTAAACATTACATAAACATGCATGTAATATAAACCCACAACCAATTATTCTTATTTACATGGAAACTAATATATTAACAATTTTAAATTAACATACATGTACCTTAGAAAGATCACACATTTGCAATGAGTTTACAATGTGGTAGACTTTTATGTCCATAACCCATGACAGTACATGTAAAGTATGTGATGTTTCCTGGGAGAAACAATTTGATTAATATAGGAAGTGAGCATCTTGAATTGATTGATGAATTTTTCAGACATAAAAAAGGATTAACTGCTGGTATACATGTACCTACTGTAGTTCAGGGCTGTCACTAAGGGCTGGGTGCCAGGGATTTCCCCTGGCTACTATGAGCATGACCCCATACTTTCATAGGAAAATAGAGGGAAAATAGAACCAAAAGAACTCCCCAGCTGTTTGATTGCCTGCCTACTAATTGCATTTACCCAACAACTTGAATCTTAGTGACAGCTCTGCTAGCTGAATATTGTAATTATTATTAATAGTAACATTAAGCAAGGCACTGGGGCTTGTAAAAACAGTCTGCAATTTGATTGCCTTTCTACAGGTAAACAAAGAACTAATTGTTTGAGTACATGTATATACTTAAGCACTTTACATTTAAGCATTTCATTTTTTCCAAGGAGTGGAGTAGACAAGTTCCTTACTGCAGAACACAAGGGTGAGAAAAAAAAAGCATCTTTAGATTCCAAATTGTACATGTACATGTAACTGACAATGACAGAAGAGCAAGGCTGATGAAACATGTCTTGCAGAATTGAAACTGTGGTTCTCTTATTACAAAGTACCAGTTACAATTTTAGATCTTTCTTCATGTAGCATCCTTGTATTGGTTTAAATTAATTTTGAGTCAAATTTGGTTAATCCTGTATGGAGATCCAAGATTGTGAACTCTTGGCTGATTTGATACCATCACAATCATATGACCTATCTTTAAGTATATATTAAATCTTTATTACTCATGGCATAGCCGAGGAAGAAGTTATAATTGATTTTTGTCTCACTGATCTGATTAATTGACAAATTATTGAGGCCTTGTGATCTCGTGGCCTCGTGTGTTAACTTGAGAAGCAGAAAGAAGAATAACTAGCCTGCGGACAGGCTTCCAGTCGGACGGCGGGGTCATGCGAAGAAGGGAAGCCTGCACGCATCCTTCAAAATCGCAGCTGCCGCCCACAAGAACCCGCGGATTGCTTTAGCTTGTCAACTGTCAAATTTTAACCAATCAGCACGCCCCGGAAGTCAAAATTCAAAATCAAGGTAAACAAATGATGATACACATGAAATCTAGGCACCCGGTCGCTCGCGAGCGCCATGTCTCACAGATAAACTCCCAAAATTACCATACTTTCAGCCTCTGCAATTCAATACCTTAAAGCGGATAAAATCATTATAAATAAGAGTACGTTGTTTTGTTACAGTTAGCCGAAAACCATCTCCGAGTTATTTATAGTTCTTGTCACTTCGCTTCGCCGTGTTTGTTTACACACACAATTTCAGCGGTCGGTCGTAGTTAAAAAAAAATCCTTCAGAAGGTGTAAAACAAATAAAACCGTCTGCTAAAATAATTCAAAAGCCGTTAGCAACGAAAAATAATTCATGAACGTTTCATTAGTCACGAACGAATTGGTCATTCAGCTGGTCGTTCAGCTGGCATTTCTGGGACTCCAGGACATGCACTGCACGTTAACTCTGATCGCAAACCCGCCATAGAATTCAGAACTCCTTGTGAAGATAAAACAAAAATCCGCTGCCTTCCCAGGCAAACTACCAAGAAGCTTATTGAATGGCGATTCAACTCATTCAAGACATGTTTATTATATATATTTAAACTTTACGCAAGACAATGCGGGGCATTCATGGATGGATAGGACTGTTTGATATTGTGTTCACCGCTTATTGCCACATGGGATTTTTGTTCCAGCAAGTTTTGTGTTTTATATAACTTTGCATTTCAGTCAGCGATGGCGGTTTCCAGTGTCAGCTACTGAATGTAGTTTTACTTTTTAGACACAGTTTCATGTTTCTCTAGAAAAGCACTTAAAACATTTGGGAAACAAATACTGCAATGGGTTAAAGACACCACAAGTTCAAGCTGTGTACAGCTTCTTGTTTAATTATACCAAGTTTCATTGTCACAGCTTTCATACTATTGATATTACATGGGAAGACAGAGGGAATCCCCTAATGCACAGTCCAATGAAAGGGCTCTAAGAGCCATGCATCTCATGAATACGAAACAGCGTAAGGATAATTTTAATTGTTCTTGATGTTTTGTAATTTAGCAGCGTCACTGTGATAATTAACACATCTTAGGATGACAGAAATATCCATTGTGTGAAACGAGACAGCTGGATGAGCCGAGTAAGCAAGCAATGACAGCAATACAGTGACATTTCCCCTAAATGCTCCAAATCCATTTGAAATCCACAAATTGGTTATAATTTTCCATTTAATACTAAGTTGGAAGTCCAAGAATTGAAGAACAAACAGATTTTAAAATATTTTAAACATTTTTGCATGACATAAATATGCACCAAATCATACAAACTCACATGTAACATAAGTTATATAACATCCGCTCACATGTACACTCTGCTATATTAAACTCACGTGCCTTACATTCATTTGTGTCTCTTTAGAAATCTAATTATTTCTACCAGCTGCTTCTAAAAATATTGTAGAAAGAACTCTGACTTATAACACATGCTGCAAGATTGGGCATTATTAAATAAATAAATTGAAGAACAGATTATGGGCATTTGTCAGGCATTTTATAACTTTTCCTTCCCAAGGGTGGGGCATTTACCAAAACAGGTCAGCCTGGGGGTGGGGCATTGTCAAAACAACCTTATCTTTCAGATTTTAAAAGTTGACTCATACAATCCTTAGTTTTTTATTTTAAATTTCCTGATTGCCCTCAAAAATACAAAAACTGAGTTGATAAACATTGTTTGGGTCCCACACTTTTCAAGAGAACCGGAGCAACAAGCAACAGAGTGAACGCGGTCATATTGGAATTGACGGAGCCATTGGGGGGGGGGGGGGGGGGGGGGGGGGAATGAGCGGACTTGGAATTGACAGAGCCATTACCTTTATCCGACCTGTTCCTTCTTTGAAATGTAAACCACAACATGTACATGTGACTGTAGTTTTTGAAAGTCTGATTACCTTAGGAGAACAAAATAAACAAAACTTCAAAATAGCAATACAACTGTACAGATCTTGTAGTTGATAACAAATTTAATTCTAGAGCATGATGCAAGATGCAGACCCTCAGGTTTTTGTTTTACTTCCACCTCTGAATTTGATAAAAGCCAATCACACAATTTCTTGTGATTATCGATTTTTTTTACAGTTTGATTTTGATCGATTTCAATCAACAAGTATCGAAATATAAAAAATGAAGTTGGCAAACGCGGATAAACAAAGCAGGATCGGCAATGTCAAGACTTTATTTTACCGATTTTACACTGTAATTGGAAGCTCAAATAAACACAAGCTGAAATCAGAAACTACTCTTTTCTTCCAGTAAAAGTGATTCATTTTCATGTCATGTATCATTTTATGTCTCATCAGTGATTTATGCATCTCATTTTTATGCTATTTCTTGATCGCCGCCTTCTGTCATGCTGTCTCACGCTGCTTCTGTCCTGTTCTCATTAAACCTGATTAAACTCCAGCGCTTATCAATTTTAACAGAATTAAACGACTTTTTGGGGTCCATCAAGCACTGAACGAACCACTGTTTATCTTGGTTTATCATTTCTCAAGGTAATTATTCGATTCTACAGTACATTGAATAACAAACCACTTGGTTGCTCAGTTTTTTTTATGTAAGTTTACCACAACAGAGCGGTTTATACTTCAACCTGAAAAGTCGTTCGAGCTATTAAGTCTTATTAGTTTGGTTAATTTCGTAGCCATGAAAATCTTGTGATTATCGACTTTTATCGACAAATTAAACCTGTCGATTGACAATTATCGACAAATATCGAGTACTATCGACTTAAACTGTATCGACTACGTTTTCGATGATCGATTTTGATCGACATGTACGCCCCTTACGCCCTGTGATATTAATTATTTTAGCGCTCAGAGTCGCAGACTTTTGCCAATCTGTCTGTAAACAAAATCGCTTTAATAATAATTGTAAACTAGTCAGACGTGCACAATATCAAATAGAAACTAATAATCAATCGCCCCAAACAGTCTAAAATAACCCTGAACCCTGTCTAGTTGGACATTAGGTTGAAAGTTAAACTTACGTCTTACTACATGTACAGTAATTTAAAACTCAAGTCACCTACCTCAGTTGTCCTTTATCAATCCTCGCGACCGGCGCGAACTAAAGCTGACTTGTTTGCGCTATATCGTAAGTTAGCCACGAAAAGAACAGTTTGCAAAGCAATTTCGCCAGCCTTTTTTTCACTAAACAGGACTCTGAATCGACGAAATAAAATAAATTTTCTGTGCTGACGCTACGAGCTGGAAAAATGGCGGATGCTGGACGGTTGGTGTGAAAACTCGAACCAGTCCTCCCGCTGACCATGTCGTGCAAACCGGAGCAGGGGAGGGGAGGGAAGTGGACCGAAGGGGAAGGGGAGGGGAGGGTGGGGGAATAAAAAAAAAGCTAACCCCTGATCGGTATGAAAGAAAAATGCTACAGAAAAACTGACAACGCCATTGGTAAGAGGTAAGATAAAAACCACTTATGCAGATTTGTTTATAGTTTTAAACTGAAAAGTCGCTGAACAGGATCAGGAAAGGATGGATTTTCAACGTGTAAAACTTTTTTCGTCACCTTCATTTTTACACAATTTTACTGGAGGAGTAATAATGGCCTTTTTTATACACAAAAATAGCATAAATTTTAACTGGGTGGAAAAACGGGGATTTATTTAAGTTAATAAAAACAGAACTGCAACCGGAACCGAGCCAAAAATCAGTCAACTTCCGTGCGTTCTGGTCACGTGATCCAAGACGTCATACTAATGACGTTGATAAATAATTTAATTTTATTCTTATATCTACCAACATACTAAATTTTTTAACTCTGCATTTCACCCTTTCAAAGATACATGTATACAAAGATACTAGTCCCCAGACCCCTATTTGCTCATGTGTATAGCCCCCTTAATTTTGAAAATCCAGAAGTATACCGGGCATGACGAAATGTTGTAAGCGAATGCCTTCCTTGCCACGTTGACTATATTTGCATTTATCAAACCATGTTTCTAAAAAACGTTTAAAGGCACTTGGGGGCATAGTCACGTGACTGATGACGTCACCGCACTCAGTCAATTTAAATAGGTATTTTATGGTAGGTGTAAATGGCATGTGGTGTAGTATCCTCATATACTCAAAATTGACAGAGTTATTTGGCATCGAAAATTTTTCTGGTGCAAAGGGTGATGGGAAGGTTCTTATTATAATTATAATATATTATTTTAATTATTATTATTATGGTAGAGTACTGTAATTGCGAATGATTTTTCTGTCTCAACCTCCGAGTCCAAACCATGGACTTTGGGATGCAAAGAGGATTTCTACTTGATGGAGAGGACCCGCCTGAGAAGGTGCGCTGTAGAAAGGATAGTTATTTTCTCGAGTTCATGTATGTTGATGTTGCCAGGGATCTCGTTGATGTAGTTTTCCATGCCCTTCTTGATGGTGCCAGGATCCCATAACCACCGGGACTGTTGTTGTTTTGAGCCCCCACATTCGCTCAATCTCGATTTCCAGATCTTTGTACTTGTTGAGCTTTTCCGTGGTTTTGACTGAGGTGTTGATGTCGAGGGGTACAGACAGGTCAATGAGAAGGCAGGTCTTATTATTATTATTATTATTATTATTAATGATTATTATCATTATTATTATCTTGTTTTAATTATACCTTCTCATTAACACAAACTCAGGCTTTTGTATCCTTTAAGCACTCTACTGCAACATCAGTTCGATATATGGTTGAAACGCACCCACATTTACTAAAGCCGGTAACCTTTAACGTCTTTTGCAGATTTTAACCCACACTGAGAATGATTGTCCGCTGACCATAATCTCCTGCCCGTATTCTCAGATGGGTTGCACAACGAAGGTAATATTAAGTAATAAAGTGTACTTAAAACTTTTTCTCATTAAGTATTAGTTCGTATTTACGAGGTGGTCGCAATGCCGGGTTCCATTGTAATTAAAAGAAAACCGTCTTATGCGAGTAAGAGCAAATAATGTCATGAAGAAAATAACCGATGTACTTTTACTAACTCTATCAGCAAAATTAATTTTTAATTTCTTATCAATGTTTCATTTTGTTTTGACAACTGAAGTTTGCTTCCTAAGGTAACTGTGCTTTGAATGTAGTAAATTCATCCACGGCATACAACACCATATTGTTGTTCATCCACGGCATACAGCGCCATATTGTTGTTCATCCACCGCATACAGTGCCATATTGTTGTTCATCCACCGCATACAGCGCCATATTGTTCAGTGTTCATCCACGGCATACAGCGCCATATTGTTGTTCATCCACCGCATACAGCGCCATATTGTTGTTCATCCACCGCATACAGCGCCATATTGTTGTTCATCCACCGCATACAGTGCCATATTGTTGTTCGTCCACGGCATACAGCGCCATATTGTTGTTCATCCACGGCATACAGCGCCATATTGTTGTTCATCCACGGCATACAGTGCCATATTGTTGTTCTTAAGAGCGACTTGCTGTAACTATCAACTATACCTATGCAAGATAGAAAAATTCGATTTTCTCATACTACGTCACAATAAAGGTCTTTACTAGCTTGTTTAAAAAATATAACTTTTAGGTTGTTTGGATTTTTATTTTTTAGCCGAAGCGGCTCTTTGTATTTACCGCCCACACTCGCCCAAAATCGCCTCTGAAAACCCACGTTTTTCGCGAGCGAGGAAACTAAAATTAAAACCGTTTCTGGATAAACTATACCACGCTGTTAAAATATCGCCTTTTGAAAGTCATTTCGCGTTGTCAGATCAGAATCAAACCTGAGCCTGAATTTTTTATCGAATTTCCAAAATTATGTCCTTCGACGGCTAGGAACCACATGAAAATTTAGGTCAAATTCGTGGGCCAAAAAGTCAATCTGGTACATGGATTTAACTATCAAAACTATTTTTTAAGAACAAAGTATCATTTCATCTCACTTTTTATCCAAAAACTGGCTTGGGTAAATAAAACGAAAAATTTTGAGAGCGTCTTGAAAACAAGGCACTTAAGCTAATTACTTGACATTTTGACCTTTCATGCTGCGAGTGTTATCACAAACATTGATCCGGAAAATTTAACTGTGGGTCCCATCTCCCGTGAAATAGTGGTCAGTGTGTCTTAAATATCTGAGAAATATCATTTATGGTATTTATAAATCAACATCAAACCCAAACCGAGCATTTTTGTGGTCTAACACATGTTTATTTTGAATTGCGAACTGTCCATTTGCTAGCGAGTTTGTACAATACATGCGACAAAATACCCGTTTATAAATCAGCATCGACAAAAAACGTCAGGAAACCGGTACAATAGATCATTAACCAAATCTGTACGGGTATTTCTTACCTTAATCTAGCATATCTTGATAAGAAATAGTAACATTGTTGCCGGCTTTACGATAGCGTGCACGAAACGTTCACTGTTCCAAAACTGTTACCATTAGTTACATATTAACTGACAGCCACAGGAACCCCAAGTTTGTGCGTAACATAGTCCCAGGCTAGTATCAAAACGAAATAAACATACTATTTTCTTTTTTAAGGTGATTCCATTGAAAAATAAGGAATATTTGGTCCAGTTGATAATTATGTCATTTTCCATTGTAAAAATGCAATAAAAAATGGGGTCACCGTGCTCGTTTTTGCACAACATGGATGGCCGTTATGGTTGGACCCATGAGGTTTTTTTGCGAGTCCTAATAATTAGAATCTAGAATTATAATTTCTATGTAAAATTTTCATTTCTTGCTTTAAAATATTACAGAAGTTCGCGAGAATAGACTTTCATCTTAAAGAAATAAAAAAAAAAACGCGCCGAGTGCATTGTTGAGTTATATAAGCACGCGGGAATTTTTAAGAACACGAGAGAAGTGCAGAAAAGTGCTTCTCGCACTTCTCTAGTGTTCTCAAAAATTCCTTAGTGCTTATATAACTCAACATTGTGCGAGGAACAAATTTTTATTTCTTTAATAAAATAAAAACAGGTATAATGAACATTACGTCACACGCGTGCTTTATCGAGTTATAACGAACTCGATATACTAGTTTAACAGGAATTAAAATCATGAAATAAATTACCCTCGGACGTACAAGGTTTTTCTCCGATATTTTAAAGACCATTTAACTTTTTAACAGCTGTTCATTTATCCTTGAGACACATTTTGGTAAAGTTTGGCGACAACCGGTTGCTATGGTAACGAGATATGATGTCATAAGTAACATGAGGTCAACCCATTTTGGAATAAAAATGCGTGCTTTTCACCTTTTTTCAACAAAAAATATATAAAATGCTACCAAACGCATCAAAATGTTTAATTATATGTTATTTTGCAACTCTAGCGAACAATATTTGTAATTTCCGCATTTTTCCGATAAATTTGAATTTTTAGTAAAATCTAACATGGCGGCCATTTTGGATGACGTCACGGACCCCCAGCAGCGCCACAACCCATAATATTTACCTTATCTTGTAGAGCACATCGTTGGCTATCTATTAGATGTAAAATATTTCCGAAATATCGCAACATCGCAAAAACCCAAGAGGGGTCCCCCCCCACCTTGTACCACGGTGGGGGTATACGTTTGCGTGTACGTCCGAGTTTTAAGGTGATTCCCTAGAAACAAAAGTTGACATAAGAATTTCTTAAACTTTCCCTGATTGTTTCCCACAATATAGTGATCCGAAATCTGCAATAAAAAAGATAGGTCACTAAGCTCGTTAAGGAGATATAATTGCTTCAAGTTACCCTTTAAATCCTTGCAACTGCATTTATCAAGCGCGCGTTTATTCCATCAGCTCACACTACGTTTCGCAGGGACAGGAAGCACAGCTTTAAAGTAATTCTTGAAATAACAAAATAGATGTAATGCATTGACTAAAACGAACAATTTGATGTTTGTTTTATGGCACAGGCACACGTCCTGAAAAGGTATTAACTGAAAATATTCGTCGGGTGCGTGATCTCGAGGATAGAATTTTGTGTGCCCACGAGCGATGGCCACGTATGCTTTTTTCGCGATAACTTTTTTTCTGACATGATTTTTAACTGGCTCGTCGCTCTGCGACGAGACAGTTCTTAAAATACCCTCTTTTTTTTCCCTGTCGGGTCACCTGTCCCAGGAATCGCTTTTGCTGCGGCCAACACCGTACCTAGTTTACTTCCGGTTTTCAGAAATGGGGTAATTAGTGATGTCAGCAACTATAATTCAAATATTTACCGTTCTAATTTCGACGGAATTGTTAAAAATTAAATCTCTGTGATTTTAGGATGTGATCTATTTCTGGTAAAAGGAAAGCGGGTTGAATTTTTCTAACCAAATCAATTGTCAAATCGTGAATAAAACACGTCCCGGCGAGTCAGAGAACTGCCGAGTAAACAATTCTCAAGCATTTCGTCATGGAGTCACGCTCAAATTCCACACATCTCGTATTTATGTCACGCTATGGTCGGCTGTTAATTATTTGATCGATCATGTTGATATTGTTAATTTATTCCTATCAATGATTCTCCAAAATACCTGTCCTGATTCCTTGTAGTAGGTGGTTTCAAGCATTTTAAAGGGAAAAAATATACAAAGTTCTGAACTTGTGTTTTTTCTAACAGTACGGAGCCGATCAGAGAAAAAAATAATAGACCTGAAATTGTAGCCTACTAATGGACCATTTAATTTTTATGGCGGGCAAGGGGCAGGGGGCAGCAATTTTTCTGATCATGATTTTTTTTTCCGTCTTGATGTTGTGCAAGAATTTTGTTTGGGGATCGTTGGAAAACTTTTTTTCCTTTGGCTCGCTGTGCATGATTTTTTTTCTTTACTTTTCCAGTGCATGAATTTTTTTTGTGGTAATTACCCAACCCCCGCCCCCTTAAAAATAAAATGGTCCGTCCCTAAGAAGTGCTTGAAGCGGGGTATGAAATTTAAATGTTGATGTGGACTGGACTGTGCATATTAATAGATTCCAGATTGTATATTGTGGATTGCTAATATAAAACTCTAAAATGAAAACCGGGTGGAAACTGAGACCAAACGAGCCAGTTGCGAAGCCCAACGGGCTCCTTGTCTTTTTTAATTTTTACAGCTTGCGCAACCTTGGGAGTCCTGTGGCTGTCAGTTAATATGTAACTTATGGAAACAGTTTTGGAACAGTGAACGTTTCGTGCACGCTATCGTAAAGCCGGCAACAATGTTACTATTTCTTATCAAGATATGCTAGATTAAGGTAAGAAAAACTTGTGCAGATTTGGTTAATGATCTATTGTACCGGTTTCCTGACGTTTTTTGTCGATGCTGATTTATAAACGGGTATTTTGTCGCATGTATTGTACAAACTCGCTAGCAAATGGACAGTTCGCAATTCAAAATAAACCTGTGTTAGACCACAAAAATGCTCGGTTTGGGTTTGATGTTGATTTATAAATACCATAAATGATATTTCTCAGATATTTAAGACACACCGACCACTATTTCACGGGAGATGGGACCCACAGTTAAATTTTCCGGATCAATGTTTGTGATAACTCTCGCAGCATGAAAGGTCAAAATGTCAAGTAATTAGCTTAAGTGCCTTGTTTTCAAGACGCTCTCAAAATTTTTCGTTTTATTTACCCAAGCCAGTTTTTGGATAAAAAGTGAGATGAAATGATATTTTGTTCTTAAAAAATAGTTTTGATGGTTAAATCCATGTACCAGATTGACTTTTTGGCCCACGAATTTGACCTAAATTTTCATGTGGTTCCTAGCCGTCGAAGGACATAAATTTGGAAATTCGATAAAAAATTCAGGCTCAGGTTTGATTCTGATCTGACAACGCGAAATGACTTTCAAAAGGCGATATCTTAACAGGGTGGTACAGTTTTTCCAGACACGGTTTTAATTTTAGCTTGCTCGCTCGCGAAAAACGTGGGTTTTCGGAGGCGATTTTGGGCGAGTGTGGGCGGCAAATGCAAAAAGCCGCTTCGGCTAAAAAATAAAAATCCAAACAACCTAAAAGTTATATTTTTTAAACAAGCTAGTAAAGACCTTTATTGTGACGAAGTATGAGAAAATCGAATTTTCCTATCTTGCATAGGTATAGTTGATAGTTACAGCAAGTCGCTCTTAAAGGGACAGTGCCCCGCCAAAATATCGAAATTTAGCTCACTTAATTGCCACGTCATATCGCTAAATGTCACCAAATGTACAACTTAATTGGAGAAAAAAGATTCTATAGAGCAAAACAAAAGCAGTAGTTTGGAGATAAAACTGTAGGATTACAAGGATGGAAGTGGATTACAGTTTATCAGATTTGATTTCATGACAGGCGGCCAAGAAATCAAAATTGCCATTCTGATGAAATTTTCAGAGGATTTTTTAGCCGTTATTTTGTTTTTTTAGTTAATATTTCTTTGCGTTCATCACTTTTGGCGATTTTTTTTCTTCCTGTTTCAAGATAATAAAGCAAGTTTAAATCAAGCTCCTGACCATAATCATGAAAACACGATACATCAGCAGATACACTATCCCCTTAATTACAACTAGCAAGAGAAAATTGTAGCAAGTGATATACATACATATTTTGTTCTGCAGATTCTGCGAAGAGAGGTGGAGTGTCATCTTCAATCCGCCGTGAGACTACATCTTGACCTGGCTTGTGTGAAATTAAATAATACACAAGTTCAGTTACGTAATACGCAAGTTCAGTTAAGTAACACACAAGATGAGTTTAAAGAGACCACAAGAAAACTCAATGAGGAGTTCAAAGAGACCACAAGAAAACTTAAGGAGAAGATCAATGCTCTTGAAAATACACAGATGCAAAGTTTAGAAGATCATATTTATATCTGGAAGATCAATAACATCTGTCAAGTCTTGCGTGAAGCTAAAAGCGGGGAAACACCCACAATATATAGTGCTCCATTTTACAGATATGGGTACAAATGTCAATTATGTTTGGATCCAAATGGCAATGGCGATGGAGAAAACACTCACTTTTCGATATTCTTTCGTTTAATGAAAGGTGAATACGATGGCATATTACCCTGGCCTTTCAATAAAAAGGTAACGTTCACGTTGATTGATCAACAAGAAGATGCAACCGACAGGGAGAACATTGTTTTGACCTTAATAGTGGAGTCTGAATACTGCGAGCACTTCGCGAGGCCTGAAGATGATGATGATGGCGATGGATTGGGCTTTAGTGAATTTGTACCACACAACAAACTGAAGGAAAGGCGCTACAATGTGAACGATACCGTCTTTATTCAAGCGCAAGTCTCTCCTCTACAATAAGGGGAGATTTCATTATTAAAAAGCAGCTGATCAAAAATATTTACACAGATTATTTTATGCATCTGCCATGCAGAGTGCCTAAACTTCGAGCCAGGATCCGAGCCAGGATCCGAGCTAGGATCCGAGCCAGGATCCGATCCAGGATCTGATCCAGGATCCGAGCCAGGATCCGAGCTAGGATCCGAGCCAGGATCCGATCCAGGATCCGATCCAGGCGCATTTTGTTCCTTTTAGTTTTTCCCGCCATTTTGATCATATGACATGACACATGACTTGATTTACCTTGCATGTCAAGATGGAGGAATGTGAAGGTAAGCGTTTGAAACTTGCTATTATTTATGGGTGTACCGCCCTTTTGCTGTTTTCAATGTTCAAATTTTCCAGTAGAAAGGTATTTAAATGTTTTCCTTTGTTTCAGACGAATTCCCTGGCGTTGGAGCCAGCGGACAGCAAGTAGGAATATCAGATTGATTACCATAAATCGTCGTTTGCTATAAATACATGTACATGCGGTCAGTGATGTCGTGCTTTACTCCGAACGGTGCCTTATGATCGCTTTTTGTGGTTGTTTCGCTTCTAGGTAATTGTTGTGGACCTTACGGTGCAATCGGACTCGGTAAGTCTTTAATACATTTAGTCAGGGTCTGGTTGAGAGTTGAGCACGCATTTTATCTATAAGCTAAGCTTGGGGGCCGTCGACATATTCACTTGTTCCCCGCTTAACGTCCACTGGACGTTTAGTGGGGGAGGGGGTAAGGTGAATCCATTTCTGGACATTAGGGCGGGGCATTTTTGACCAAAAGCAAACTGATCCATTTTAATAAAGTTAAAATACGTCATGTTGAGAACGGCATACGTGACATTATTAAAGAGAAAGCATAGTTCAGTAGAAAATAAGAAGTGGGTGTACATTGTGATCTTTTATCCTAAATCACTAACAAAATTTAACAATACCAAACATACAAAAATTCTTAGTTTCCTGATATACTGAAATTGTAAATACGTTTGCGATCACAACTGCGAATTTTTTTCAATACAGCCTTTCAACGTTCTTTTTTGGGAATTCGAGCAATTTTTAAACATTTACATCCGTATCTGACATGCAGATGTTGTAACAGAAAAAGGTGAGAGAAAGCATCATTTGATTTATAAACAGTTTCAACTCTCTACGTTTTAAAATGAGTAAATTGAGTTGGTACCGTTGTAATGCATATCAGTAACTTACTATACTGTAGTGACTAAGGAGGGGGAGGGGGGGAGGGGTGAAGGGGGGAGGGGGGAGGGGGGAGGGGGGGGAGGGGGGGGGGCGTGGCTGACCTAAACGCCCAGTGGACGTTAAGCGGGGAACAAGTGAATATGTCGACGGCCCCTTAACAAACATTTATTCACTAAATTTTTCTTCATATTTCCGAGACATTCAAAATTTTTATCATGCGAAAACTACAAGGCGCGAAACGGTTGCGGGCAGGGTCGGCCTCGGGTCGAATCCAAGCTCGGATCCTGGTTACATTTCCACGTCATTTCTAGTTTTGGTACGTAGAATGCTTGCTCAACTCAACCTGACTAAATCTATTTAAGACTTACCGAGTCCGATTGCACGGTGGGGCCCACAGAAACCACCTAGAAGCGAAATAATCACAAAAAGCGTTCAATACACCGTTCATGAGTAAAGCACAAGATCATTGACTGTATGTATTAGCAAAAGACGATTAGTGGTCAATCTGAGATGTTTCTACTTGTCGTCCGTGTTACCCGCGCCCCATCAAACCACAATAAACACAAACAAACTTCGAACATTGCATTTGTCGCTGAACAAACTCACACATCGATTTTCACTGCGTTCCGTGAACGTTCTTCTCGCCGGCCTCGTGTAAAACTGTCCCGAATGCAAGTAACTACGTCACACGTCACGCATCACGAACTTCCGTTTACAGCGACTGGCTTTTCCATTTCCGGTTACTTTTATCACTGTTGATACCCTAACATCCGCTAGCTCCTGCAGGAAATTCAGTTTCCTCGGAAACAAAGGAAAACATTTCATTACCTTTCTATTAGAAAATTATTTGAACACTGAAACAGCAAAGAAAAGGGCTGTACACCCATCAGAAAAAACAATTCTTAAACGCTCACCTTCACCAAGGCAAATGAAACCACGTGACACGTCATATAATCAAAACGGCGAGAAAAACTGAGCTCGGATCCTGGCTCGGATCTTGGCTCAGATTCTAGCTCGGATCTTGGCTCGGATCCTGGCTCGCACTCCGAAGGAAGAGGGTTTCCTTTAAGGATTCAATTACAAAGAGGATTTCGCGCTGGTCGGGAACAATAGCTTGACAACGAGCACGGTGACCCCCAATTTTTAATGCAGAAATTTAAATGACACACGGTTGACTACAATATATCCCGATTTAAAGAAAAGTTAAAAATTCTGCTTTGAAATATTTGTATTTGAATGCTGTAAAGAACACGTCTTCAGGTAGTGTTGAGTATGCGCGCACGCCGCGAATTCTTTAATTTTTTTCATAATCTGGTCAACTAAAATAGTTTATAATGTAAGATCAAAGTCAATTTTGTTGAACTGCTCTATTATTTTAATCCAAGCAATGATTTTTTTTAGAAATTATAGTCCCCTTTCTGATTACTAGGGTTCAGTAATGAAACCTCGCGGGTCGTATAGTTACTATAATGGCCATCCATGTTGTGCAAAAACGAGCACGGTGACCCTATTTTTTATTTCATTTTTGTGATGCTCATAACATAATTACCATCTGGACCAAGTTTTAGAAAATCGTAAAAATTCCTTCTTTTTCAATGGAATCACCTTAAGAGCTATTGTAGTTTCCAGGTACGCCACGAAAATAATAAAGATAAAAGATGCAAAATAAAACTTCATTAGAGTTCCCCCCCCCCCCCCTATTGAGGGGTAGGAAAATCCTAGGGGGAGGGGGTTCAAGAGTCATTTCTGAAGGGGTAGCTATGTCGGTACCTTTTTTTAAGATAAGCTATAATTAAAAATGATAACGAATTGAAATAGTTATTAACTAAGTGTAAAATGTAAAAGTTGTCTATAACTGTCGCACATTACTGTCGTAGCCCCGTGAGATTCGGTGTCCATTTAAGATAGGCTATAATAATCAAAGGCTCCTAAGAGCCAACCCGTGAATAAGAAATGCTAACGCGTAACGCAATATTGCGGTAAGTTTATGTTTTCACAGTACACTGACACGGTTCGATATATTTTTTAAATTTAACGTAAGGATTTTTGCGACCACGGAAAAAAAATGGAGTAAAATGATAAATGTTAACTTGCCTTTTTAATTCCATTTGCAGTTTACAAATAAGCATATTCAGTTTACAAATAAGAAAACATCTTATCGTGGCATAAATATGCATTTTCTGAAAGAAGACATTACGTAATACCCTGAGGTGTTGAATTATGAAGTATCTCTATACGGGTTAGATAGGAGAGGGGTTTAGATAAGTGTCCCCAATTAGTTTACCTTGTATGTAAACTAGGTATCAATGACACGTTAATAAAAGTTTATTATTATTATTATTATTATTATTATTATTACATTCCAATGATGAACGACCGACTAATCGAGTGCTCATTTGCATATCTGTCCCCGTATACAATATCTCGTTCAACTCTTCGCGTATTAACGATATAGAAAGACCCCGAAGACCCTGATGAAAGTATAAGATCTTCGCGAAGTCCGTGACAGATGACTGAGAACTTTGGGTGGGCTTCCTTATAGCCTGTGAACAGGCTCTCTGTTGGGACATAGGGCGAAAAAAAAGTTTTCCCGCGGCTCGCTTCGCTCGCCGAGTTTTCCTCGCGAGTTTTCTTTTCGCCGCTATCTACTTTCGTCATACCCCCACAAGGAGGCCTGTTCACAGGCTAGCTTCCTTAATTTTGTATCACACAATGTGAACTACAGTTTCCACTCGCCCAATCACAGTTGGTGTAACTTTGCAACTAAAAAGCTGACCAGGAAAGAATCAGTGATTTTTTTGTGCAGGTACATTATATAATGACTGTCATACTAGTGTCGGGAATGTGCCATTCAATAAAAGTATCTCGTAAGTTAGCTCGTAAAATATCACGAAATTATTAATTTAAACTCCTTCAGCTATATATATAATTATATTTTGATTTGAAACTCCAATAAGCAACTTACTGTTGAGGAGCATTTTTTAGATATCCTGTGATTCCAGTTTTACGAGTTTTGCCTTTGCTTGAAACAGATATTGTGTGATCCCATTTTACAAGTTTTACCTTTTTTATGTATTTTACAAAAGTGAGAGCTTCTAACTACAAGGTCTACAAAAATAACTTAGTTAACTACAAACGTAACTTTGTACATCAGTACTTCCACAGTCATGTTGACACCAGTCCGTAACTAAGCAACGCGCACGGGTGTATAAAAGTACAACGTTCTCGACTACAAATTATGCAACCTGGAAATTTTCCCACGAGAAAGTTCTAAATCATAATCCCTCCGCTTTTGTTGGCTACGCGTGGGACACTTTTGCCTGGCGAAATTAATTACTTTTTCTCTTAACACATAAGCAACTTTTGTATTGTTAATCCAGCCAAAGTAATTATTAAGTTGTTTTGATCGTACAAATCCAAGCGCGTTGCAAAGTCGATGGTCTGGTCGTCTCAATTAATTCGTGTGTAACTTATTTAAAAAAAAACACCTTAAGTAATTATGATATCCTAAGTTATTATGGCCGATTTGCCAGCAAGAACTGTGGAACTTGTGTTCCATTTACGACAAGAACACTGAACACTTTAATTAGTTGTTTACAGGTAGTTATATTAATCACGGTCGGCGTCCTTTTCACAAACTAAGCTTTTGTTGTCTAAATAGTGTGATCAAATTAATCAGGTCACGACCCGAAAAGGTACAGCGTACTTAGTCCAGTAACCACGTTGTGATTGGTATCAAAACACGTTCAATTGAATGGGGTTAGTTTCTAGAGAAACTGTGGTGCTGCGTCGGTGGGGGGATGAAACACGAGAATTTAGTTTTATCGACTGAGTCGATAAGGTAAATTGACCACCGCAAAAAGATTCAAATAGCTGACGTTTCGAGCGCTAGCCCTTCGTCGGAGCGAATCAAGGAATTGTGGGTAGTGTGTGGTTTTATATAGTAAGCGGTGGAGCAACGCTATTGGTGAAAATTTGGTGACGTGAAAACAAATGTAAATTAGTTGAATGAAAAGCGTTCGTTGATTCCGTGGGGTTTGAGAGTGCCGATTTGAAAGATGATTTTTTGTTCTAGGTTTTTACGGCTTTCTGTGTTACCCTGGTGTAGGGAAAGGCCGCAGATTGTCATGTGTTGTTTAGAATGGTTAGTAAGATTAAAGTGGCGCGCGACTGGTTTGGATGCGTCTTTGTCATTTTTTTCAACGTCTCGGAGATGTTCACGAAAATGGTCGCCCAGTCTCCTCCCTGTTTCGCCAATGTATATCTTTTTGCAAAAAGTACATGTTATGCAGTAGATAACATTTACGGAGGTGCATGTAAAACGATCAGTGATTTTAATAAATCGTTTGGGTCCTGTTATTTTGTCCGCGTTGTGAATGAAAGGACAAGTGTTACATCGTGTGCTTGTGCATTTAAAAGTTCCCGGTTCATCGTCAGATTTCAGTGCGCTCGTAACTAGAAAGTTGCCTATGTTTTTGTCACGTTTGAATGAAATTAGTGGGGGTTGTGAAAAAATTCTGCCAGTTTCGGGGTCGTTTTGGAGTAATTTGAAATTTTTTAAAATGATGCTTTTGACTGTGTTGTTGTGTGGGTGGAAAGTGAGGGTGAATGGAATTCTCTCGTTCTCTTCCATCTGTGGCATTTGTAGTGCTGATTGTCTGTCGATCTGTTGTGCACGTTGTTGGCCCGTATTAACAACAGAGTCAGGGTACCCACGTTTCTTGAAAAACTGGCACATTTTTTCTGATTTGTTGGAAAAATCAGAGTCATCACTACATAGACGTCGAAGTCTGAGAAATTGAGAATACGGAATGGCGTTTTTAACGTGCGATGGATGTGAGGATGAATGTAACAGATAACTGTGGGAATCTGTAGGTTTGTAGTGCACACTTGTGGATAAACTGTTACCGTTGATTGAAATATTAATGTCAAGAAAAGCGACTGAGGTTTCGGAAATTTCCCAGGTATATTTTAGAGCTGGATAAAAAGTATTGACAGAAGTTATGAATTGATTAAGTTCCTCTTTACTGGAAGAGGTAGCGCCAATGCAATCATCGATGTAGCGGCCGTAGAGTTCGGGTTTGGTTCCGTGGTACTGATTAAAAAATTTGTCTTCGATGTGGCCTACAAAAAGGTTAGCGTAGCTTGGTGCCATTTTGGTGCCCATGGCGACTCCATTTACTTGTTTGTAGTAGTTTTGGGAAAATGAAAAACAGTTAAGTGTCAAAACTAATGCGGCCAAGCGGAGCAGTGTTTCTGAGCTTGGGTTTTGAATGGAGCGCTGGTCGAAAAAATATTTTAGTGCTTGAAGTCCTTCGTCATTGGGGATGACGGTATATAAAGAGGTAATGTCCATAGTGAAAATTAATTTGTTTTCGCTGGGAAAACTGAAATCCCGGAAAATTTCGAGTGCGTGATTGGTGTCCTTAATGTACGAGGGTAGTGATTTGACAATGGGGGCCATGATTTTGTCTAAATAGCTAGAAATTAGTTCGGTAGGACAGCTACAAGCGGAAACAATTGGTCGGCCCGGATTGTTAGGTTTATGAATTTTAGGTTTGAAATAAACGCGTGAGGTTCTAGGAGTAGTGATGATGAGATTGTTGGCGGTAACTGGTAATTGTTGTTTAGTAATGAGGTCTTGGATAGTTTCTTTGACAATTTTTTGGTTGGTAGAAGTGAGATCTTTATCAACTTTGGCATAGAAAGCGGTGTCAGAAAGTTGCCGAAAAGCCTCTTGTCGGTAAAGGTCGGTCCGCCAAACAACTACCGCCCCGCCTTTGTCGGCCGCTTTGATAACAATGTCGCGTCGTTTGCTAAGACTTTTGAGCGCTGCCCATTCTCCTGTTGAAAGGTTGGAAATTTTGGTGTGGCGGTTAAATTTAAGTTTTTGGACATCGTGACGACATTTTTTGATGAAAAAATCTAGAGAAGAAAACTGGCCCTCTGGGGGAGTCCATTTTGATTTGCGAACGTTGAGTGTTTCAAAAACATCTTTTTCCGAGGTGTTAGAATTGTCATCTTTGTCGTGGAAAAAAGCTCTTAATTGCACGCGGCGAAGGAATTTTTCAACATCTTGTTTGACTGAAAATTCGTCGATTTGTTTCGCTATAGGAACAAAGTTTAAACCTTTACTAAGAACAGACCTCTCTGGGTTAGAAAGCGGCAAATTTTCCGGAATGGTAACGACGCCATTGTGACTATCGAATGAATGGTCGCCGGATAATTGAGGACCTATTAACTGTTCAAGTTTTTGGGTCTTGATTTGGTTAAGGCTGTTGAACAGTTTAGCATTGAGTTCTTGAATTTTAGCGCGAATTGATTGTACTAAGACAGCTGGACAAATTTTGGAAAGTTCGGAACGGTATTGGATAATTTCCTTTTCGAGATTGTTACGTTTAAGGCACATAGCTCTGATGGTGATCCTCATAATATTACGCGAGAAAGAATTTTGGGCATGGTGAATTTCGTGAAAATATTGTTGATTGGAATCAGAGAATGTAGAAGCGTGAAAATTTGAACGAAACCCTTTAGGAATGACTTTGGATTGGAGGCAACGGCCGATGAAATTGATGTGACTACAAAACCTAGTTTTGGTAAAGATGTGAGTGGCTAAACGAAAGGCTAAATTAGTGGAAATGGGGGGAAAAAGAATAAGATAACTTACGATTTCCTGGCGTAGCTCCTTGGTGAGTGTCTTGAGGTTAGGCATCGTTGTCTTCGGTTCGTTCGGTGAGAAAGCTGTTGAGTAAGAAATATTGATGTAAAAAGTTAATGGTCGCAGCGAATAAACAACAAATGAATGGGGTTAGTTTCTAGAGAAACTGTGGTGCTGCGTCGGTGGGGGGATGAAACACGAGAATTTAGTTTTATCGACTGAGTCGATAAGGTAAATTGACCACCGTAAAAAGATTCAAATAGCTGACGTTTCGAGCGCTAGCCCATCGTCGGAGCGAATCAAGGAATTGTGGGTAGTGTGTGGTTTTATATAGTAAGCGGTGGGGCTACGCTATTGGTGGAAATTTGGTGACGTGAAAAACAAATGTAGATTAGTTGAATGAAAAGCGTTCGTTGATTCCGTGGGGTTTGAGAGTGCCGATTTGAAAGATGATTTTTTGTTCTAGGTTTTTACGGCTTTCTGTGTTACCCTGGTGTAGGGAAAGGCCGCAGATTGTCATGTGTTGTTTAGAATGGTTAGTAAGATTAAAATGGCGCGCGACTGGTTTGGATGCGTCTTTGTCATTTTTTTCAAATTTTTTTTCAAATTTTTTCACAACTCCCACTAATTTCATTCAAACGTGACAAAAACATAGGCAACTTTCTAGTTACGAGCGTACTGAAATCTGACGATGTACCGGGAACTTTCAAATGCATACGCACACGATGTAACACTTGTCCTTTCATTCACAACGCGGACAAAATAACAGGACCCAAACGATCTATTAAAATCACTGATCGTTTTACATGCACCTCCGTAAATGTTATCTACTGCATAACATGTACTTTTTGCAAAAAGATATACATTGGCGAAACAGGGAGGAGACTGGGCGACCGTTTTCGTGAACATTTTGCAAGGTTAGCATTAGACGATAAATACTCAGAATGCAGAATTGTATTAGTCGTGACTGTCGTATGACAGTCATTAGACCTAAGGGCGGGCTTTCTTATACAATGTTTTAGCCGGTAAGTCGGGCTTCGTCTGTGCATGAGTGTCTCCGTGTGAGCAGCGAGGCGGGGAGTTACGAGAATTGAAAGCTTCGCTTGCCTTCCTTGTTTCCCAGCTCAAGACTTCGCAACTCGCATGGCGCTCTCGCAAAGGTCAAACTGCCCAAACAAGGGGGCCTGCATGCAGGCGATGTGATAGTACCGTGTAGAACTCGGGTCATTTCTATCTGTAAACGTTTGATTTACCGCTATATAACTCGTCTGTTGAACTTGCCGATAGAAGTGATGTATTGAAGTTTTTGACTGACATTAACTAAATTCTTGCATGACTGTGTAAGCTTAGTTATATGTTCTCGACTCGAACAGGAGAACATATTAAACCTAAGAATATTTTGAAAAGCAAAAGGTCTAAACATTTGATACACCTAAGCTACGATTATTGCAAAAAAAAAAAAAAAAATTCGGAACAGAATTTCATTCTCTGCGGAATCGAGCGAGTTCGCGAAAAAAATTATTAATTATTAACTTTTATTGTTCTGTATAGTCATAACTTAAACAGCATTTGTAGACATGGTTGTTTGACTTGTTACTGTTTCTGTTTATAACATCATTAATGTGAAAGGTGATTATCCCTTGAGGGTAACCGTTCTGAAGAAGAAGTTTTCGAAGCTCATCAAGGGCAGATTGCAGCAACAATGAAGAGGAGCAAATCCTGTAGCAGCGATAAGGTCTCGAAACAGCATTTTGTTCACATTTTGCATTTAAACCATAAAAAGTTGTTGCTTTATGCTGTTTTATTTTCCACTGATTAAGCAAGACCACGAACGTTTTACCTTGTTTTTGTGGCATTAAATATATGAAGAAAGTAGTCGCGCTGTATTTGGGTTTTCTTAGAATTTCAGGGATTTGCATTAGATTTCCGTGAAAATCTGTCAGTGTAATAATCAAAACAATGAATCGATGGCTAACAGCCGGTATGCTTTGTTTTAGAAAAAAGTTGTTGAACAACTTGCGGAAAACAAACACTTTGAAAGCTTCACAAGCCTGATTGAACGTTTGGCAAAAATGGGCGAATACAAGAAAAATTAACCATAGGTTAAAAAGTGATTTTATGTTATAGTTTGGATTTTATGCAAATATGTCTGTGTATTTTTTCCAATTTTGATTTCTAAATCAGTTTCTCGGACAATTTTATAAGCAGCAGGTGTATTTTATTTGGAAAGTAGTCGTACTAGTTATTCTAGACGGAGAAAAAGTTGTTTTTGTGAACTTTTGTACGGTCTAATTATAAATGTAATGTGCAAACGGTCGCGTTAGTCTGTTTTTGAGAATTTTGCTAAAATTAAAAAATAGCCCGGTCTTCAATTTTATTCTTGTGCTTCCGACCTTTCACCTCAGTTAAGTTTATTATCGGCTTTCTGTTCAAAGAGCGACGCTGTTCAAAGAGCGACGCTGTTGGGCTCAATATGCTCCGGTCTAGGTCTGAGCGCGATCCATACAACCAAATGTTTGATCTTCGAAATGCTGTTTATTAAGAACAAAAAACCGAAACTGAACACTCAAGCGGATTCCATTCGCGCGAAACTCCTTACTTAAATGCTTTCATGCCACGCAGTCTAATTTAATTTATTTGCAAACGTCATGTGGTTTTCGTATCGTCAATTTTCTTGTTAAAATGTTTGGAATATATACTTTTATTACCTCAAATTGTAACCCCATCTAACCCCACAAAGACACTTAATAATTATTGGCCCCTTTATGCTCTGATGACTCCATACAAACCCTTTTAATTTTGCCTTGGTTCATTACCTTGGTTCATTTGCCTTGGTTCATTACGTAACGTTTATTACGTAATGAACCAAGGCATTATTTGGTTAAACAAGCATTTTCTTTCACACTTTTTCTGTGAAATGAATTGCTTGCATTATTTAGCATTTTGTATAACTTTGATCTATATTTCAGCACTCAAAAGATTTTAAATGCTAAATTTCAGAATTCAAAAGCATTGTGATGATTTGCTTTTGTGTTTAAGAGAAGGATTTCTGTAACTGAAGTATGAACTGAGTGCGTCTGAACTTTCTCGAAAGAAGTCTGGACCTAGCTGGTCAGCGGTTAACTTTCAGAGGCCGTTCACGCGCTTGCTCAAACAAGATGGCGTCGGCCAGCGCCACGCCATCTTCTCGAAACTTGCAGCTCATAGAAGGAAATTCTGACGAAGAACATAGTCCAGTCCCTTCAACGATACCTCGACATCGATCTTTAACTGTTTATCATTGGACAAGTCAGTTTTGGCTGTATCAGAAGTTTTATAAACAAACAATTAAGCACGCTGATAAGCACACATGATGCCTGAGTTTGTACGTTTTGATTGAAATAAAACAAAGCATTTTGTGGAACCAAAGTAGCATTATTTTGAGAATCGAGAATAATTTGAGCATTTTTTTGGCGTAAAACGAGAATTGCTAGGAGCATAAAATGCCAGTTTTACTAGCATAATCGGGAAACGCCTTGTAACAGGCGAATAACACGAGACACAACACAGAGCTAGTTGAAGAGAGTTGTGCGCTCGGACTTAAGTTTGGAATAAATACTGTTGAGCGTTGGATTTCGTTGTGGCCTTTCTCTTCCTGTTACAATACTTTTAAATGTTCTTGCATCAAAGTCGCAAAAGGAAAGGAATATAGTAGTATATAGCAGGAACGTTTTAGTCGAGTATGTATATGGGCATAGACAAGATGTTTCAACCTCTTAGGGCTGATTGCATATACAGAATCTTGTTTAATCAAATTTCTCAGAATTCGACAGAATTTTTTAACAACTGTTGATTTCTGTTTAGTTCAGAGATCTCCAGGTTGGAATGACATGTTGTAATTTTACAAATTTTCAGACAACAGTCCTGCTGTCCTGTGGACCGAACCAAACTCATCCAAGCCAAGGTAAGGTATTTAACTTTAACTTTATTATTGTACATATCATTGTATTCACACAAAATACATCAGTTATCCAAATATGGGTTAATGCTGTGCGTGTAGCTTTTTTAAAAAACCTACATATATGTATATGTATGTTTAGTTATTTTCCTCCCCCACAAAGCAAACGCATAATTGAACCAATCAAGTGGTACGAGATCCCAACCTTTGTGTATCCGTCATCAAATTGACCTTTTAAAGAGTTATTTACAGAATTTTTACACGAACAACGAAATAGAAAATTCGTAATTATCTACACGTTGTTTTTTTTGTTTTTCTGTGGTTACAATATTCTTTTTTCTCACTTTTGCCAGAGAAGTTTTGCAAACCAGCAATCCCTGGCTCAAACAGAAGATAGTATGTCCCAGTGATTTCACTATTATAACTTTTTAAAGATAAATTCTTAAACGTTAGGTTTTTTTTTGGTAGGACACCTTCCCCGACAAAGCAACAGAAAGAAAGATTCTCTCACTCAGAATCAAATGTCCAAATAAAAATTGCAACTGGAATGGCGAACTGAGGTCAAAAGAGGTAGCACTTTGCTTCTTGTTCTGGAGTTGAATTTTAATTCGCTTCTAGGTTTTGTGTTAGGAACCACAAGACTTGTCACAAGGTAGTAGCAGTGCCTAAACTAGGCTTATTAATCCTGGCTCTTTCTTTTCGGAATTATACTTACACAATTATACTATAATTATGCAAACATTAAAGTTCTAATTTTCATTAAGCCGTTTTTCTTTTCCTTTCTGTTTACAGAATCACTTAGCATCTTGTCCAGAAACCATAATTGCTTGCCCGTATGCTGACATAGGCTGTGAGATGAAGGTAATACTGAAACTTTTATAGTAATTAAAAGCAGTGAGCAAATTATTTCCAACCTTGTAGCAGAGCGAGCACAATTTTTGGCACAATATTTTGTTGCGGCAACACTAAAAAGACAAAACAAAATCTTATGGTGATGTAGCAGCTCTCGTAAGGTCTCACATCATTGGAAGAGTGAACAGTACTACAGTAACAATGACAATGCTTCCTAGCCCTAAAAACAATAGCAGCTGTACATGTGTTACAAGGTAACTCAGTTGTTTGAGTATTGCATTGGCAACGTATAGGTCACAAGTTTGACCCCGTCTCGCAATTTTGTTGCGATGCAAGTTGCGTGGAAAATTGTCTAGTGTAACATACTCTGCATCAAACATTTCTCGCAATCTATATTGTTGGCGCAATCGTTGCGAGAAGTAGAAGTTGGTTCTACTTTAATTTTACGCAACGGCTTTCGCAACGTTGAAACGAATTTTTTAAGCGTTGCATAGTGTAATACTCCCTATAATTTGCAATTTTCATCACATTTTGACCTACTGCACATGCGTACATATGCCCCAGTTTTTTTTCGATCAACTTTGCGAGACAAGTTGCACAAAATTCATGTAACCGCGGCGTCGCAGATTGCATTGAGCCGTTGCGAAATAAGTTGCATGGAAGATTGTACGGTGTAACACGCAGGCTATCTCATCTTTTGGTTCGGCACGGAAGGACTTTAGTACATCAAAATCATTAACGCTGCAAAATTTTACCCGAGCCGAACCATTATTTTTGTTACCTGTACCATTTTTATCCGAGGCCTTTAATCGGAATTAATTTAGTTGCGACACAACTGCGAAGATCATTTCTTTATTTGATTCTATTTTTTTTGTGGGCTCAGCCAGTGAAGTTTTCCCTCAAAGGTATTCTGACTTAACCCGACCTCCAGCTGGATTTGAATCTCAGCGTACTAGCCTGGGAAGTCGGCACAAAAGTAATATAGAGCACGATTTCGGGGACGCCCTCGAGGGTACCCGAAATCGTGCCATACACTGTATCATGAAATTTTTGCGGGTTTTCAGTTTTGCGGATTTCCCTCGATCCGCAAAAATAGGTTCCAACAGAAAACATCTCTTGTAGAATAATACATCGCAAAAAGTTTTAAATGTTCTGCTGCTTGTACAGGAAAACCACAAAAATTAGTTTTCAGCAGAAGTTTCAGTCCAGTCTCGAACCGCACACAAATTATTCCCGCAAAACACAAAAAATCGCCAACCCACAAAATAAAACTCCCTCAAAATGTTCACGGTACACAGTATATTGCTTTCATAAATGTCCCGCAGTGCTGGCCACTCTGTGCCTACTTTCTTCAGTCATACATAGTTCTATACTTCTCTTATCCCTGTACTCTAGTTCTGTGCTTCCAAAAGCGTGTGTGTAATTAAAAATAGGGGTGGCAGGCCTACACGACTTAGATAGATAGCTATGTTTTTGAAAGACCTTAATTCGCAGTGCTACAACTGAATTGTAAAGACATACAAAAGTGAATAAAAAGATAACTACAACCTAAATAACTAACTAAGAATTAACAAATTAAATGTATAATGACGATATACCTCGTGTTTTTAATGAAATTTGTCTTAAAGCAAATTCATCTACGTCATACAGTGCCACAGTGTTACTCTTAAAAGGACAGTGTCCCGCCGAAATAACGAAATTTTTCTTACTTAATTTTCACGTTATATCGCTAAATGCCACTAAATATACAACTAAATCGGGAAGAAAAGATTCTATAGAGCAAAACAGAAGCAGTAGTTTGGAGATAAAGTGCAGGATTGCAAGGATGGAAGTGGATTACAGTTCATCAAGTTTGATTTCATGACAGGCGGTCAAGAAGTCTAAAACGGTCATTCTGGTGAATTTTGAGTTCGTTTAGCCGTTACAGTTTGTCTCTTTGCGTTCATCACTTTTGGCGATTTTTTTCTTCCTGTTTCAAGATAGCAAAACAAGCTTAAAGCAAATGAAAACACGATATTTCAGCAGGGACACACAGTCTCTTTAATAATAGCTAACAACAGAAAACTGTAGCAAGTGATATACATATTTTTTTCTGCAGATTCTGCGAAGAGAGTTGGAACGTCATCTTCAATCCGCCATGAGACTACATCTTGACCTGGCTTGTGTGAAATTAAATAACACACAAGTTCAGTTAAGTAACACACAAGAGGAGCTCAAAGAAACCACAAGGAAACTTGAGGAGAAGATCGATGCTCTTGAAAACACACGGATGCAACGACTGCAAAGTTTAGAAAATCATATTTATAACTGGAAGATCAATAGCTTCAGTCAAGTCCTGAGTCAAGCTAGAGGTGGGAAAACACCCTTAATAGAAAGTGCTCCGTTTTACAGATATGGGTACAAATGTAAGTTACGTTTGCATCCAAATGGCTATGGCTCTGGAGAAAACACTCACCTCTGTATTTTCATTATTATAATGAAAGGTGAATACGATGCCATATTACCCTGGCCTTTCCATAAAAAGATAACGTTTACGTTGATTGATCAACAAGAAAATCCAAACGACAGAGAGAACGTTGCTCGGTCCTTAACAGCAGACCCTCAACTAAGTAATTTTGCGAGGCCTGTGACAGATGAGAACTATGGGCAGGGCTTCACTCAATTTATGTCACACAACAAACTGATGGAAAGGCGTTTCATCGTAGACGACACCATATTTATTCAATGTCAAGTCTCCCAACCACAAAACAAAAGCAACTGATCAAAAAAGAATTACTCAGATTTTTTATGCATCTGCATATGCATCTCTAATAAAATAACTGATGTAAGCTTGAAAAAATTTACAAAACGAAACTTCTTTAGCTATTTTGATTTACGTATACAATTCCAATCATTCCAATTAGCAACTTATCTTTACTCAGCTGAAATGTATAATCTATCACGTGACTCACCGATGGACATAGTTCTAGGACACACTTAACTTAGTATTAATTTATGCAGTTATTTTAGCGGTGCACTAGCGGGCCGAAGGCCCGCTGCGTAGCCCCATACTCATAGCGGAGCACTCGCGAGCCGAAGGCTCGCTGTGTAGCCCCATACTCATAGAACCTATGCCCGTCATTTTTCATGGTCATGGCCAGCGGAATGTTCCGCGGGAGGCGTCTGTTACGTGCATGTGTGTCCGTCCGTACGAGCGTACGTTCCCGCGGCTACACAGCCGTCAGCTCGTTAAACACTTTTCCCTGTGTTTAGCGGAGAAGTAAAGTCGTTATTTCCCTGCATTTTTCCGCGGTTTGCTACTCAAGACAGGGTCAATTAAGGGATACTCAGAAGCCGCTTTAGTGGAAAAAGAAAAGCTTTCAGGGATAAAATATTGCTTTGACTAACTTCATACGTTTTAATCAATGCGGCGAGATGTTTATTTTTATTACGGATTTCAGAACGAATTTCCAAGCAAGCGAGGGACTTAAATGTAAAACAGATTACATTTTTCGATGGGAATTTATCTTGATATCAATCTGTGATTGACTTTTTCTTTGTGTTCTTGTGTAGTTTTGGAGAATTGTTTTTAAACGTGCTTAAATTCAGTTGTATCGATTTCTTGAATTTCATCGAAGACAGCTCGAATGCGTTATAAATGGTACGCGTTTTGCTTTAAGGAGGCTCGAAAGGGTTTTCAGCTGCGTGCGCGCGCGACGTGCACTCGTCATGCTTTGACGCATACGTCAGCTGATTTTCCTATCAAAAAGTAGCGCGCGCAGCTCACCGGAAATAAAAATACTGCGTAAAATCGCGCAAACCGGAAATAAATCGTGCATAAAATATTCCTCTTTATCTCAAAACTTTGCTCGGTGACCTATGTTGAAATTTTTCATGCAAGTAGCATTCAACTTTATCTAACATTTAAGACATTTTGGAAAAAAACTGTACAGTGGAATTTTTTTAAATCTTTAAAAGGCCTTTTTCGATTTATCTCGATTTCCACAATACAGATTTTTTTCAAATTTACACAGGAGGTGAGGAATATTGCAAACTTTTAAAAACGCTTATAAAAAACATAGGTCACCGAGTTAGTTTTAAAGATAGATTTAAAAAACTGACTTTTGAGGGGTATCTCTTTAGAGGGTTATAGTTACCATGACAACAGATATGACGTCATAAATGGTCTTGAAGGAAACTTTAACAACCATGTCATAAGCTTATCTACAATTTGTTTCAGAGACTAAAACCATAACATTTTAATGTTTAATTGTTCTGACATGTACATAAGCTGTAAGAAACCCTTTCGAGCCTCCTTAAAACATAAACTAATGGAGATTTGAATAAAATTTTTCGAAAGAAGATTGTGTTGTCCATTTTTTGTGTTTGTTCATTATTAAATAGCTAGATTGAAAAGCGATTTTATGTAAACAAAACAAGACTTGCATTTTATAATTCCATCTTCACTCGCGTCGCCTTATGCAAATATGTTTGTGTATTTTTTGCAATTTTGATTTCCAAATCAGTTTCTCGGGCAATTTTTGACAAGCAACAAGTGTATTTTATTTGGAAAGTAGTCGTACTACTTATTCTAGACGGAGAAAAATTTTTTTTGTGAACTTTTGTACGGTCTAAATAAACTATGCAGACGGTCGCGTAATACTGTTTTCGAGAATTGCTGACATTGAAAAATAGCCCGGTCGTCAATCTTAATTCTTGTGCTTCCGACCTTTCACCTTAGTTAAGCTTATCATCGGCTTTCTGTTCAGAATGCGACGCTGTTAGGCTCAGCCTATCTATATATATATATTACGAAGAGATAACGAATAGTATCCAAGATTGTAGATTGAATTGCATCATTAATTCTACTCTTACAATTGTGTAATTATGTAACATTTTAGTTATTTCAGAATACCAGAGCAGTTTTCAATTGAGTGTCTTTAGATCCATACCAAAGCAATCACTCTGACCAATCACAACAGACGTAGACAATCCAATGAACCAATTAGAACTCAAAGCAAATACATGTAGCAGGCGCTAAACGCGGGAAAACGCGTGGAAGTAAGTTACGATTGGTTTTGGTTTTACTTCTGATTGGTTGGTAATACACTGCCAAAGCGATTGCGAAATTACTTTCGACACTCTATTGAAAACAGCTCTGATATTAATACTAAAGCATGTACAGTGGAACCTCCTTTGAGAGGACACCCTCGGGACCAGGGGAAGTGTTGTTAATGATTAACCACCTGAACAAAAAATGCCTGATTTACGTTAGGTATAAATTATAGGACGAAACACAATGTCAATGTACATGTAATACATCACTTGTAATTTATAACAACATTTATATGCTGTAATAATTTATAATAAGAGCTCAAGCTTTGATTACTGTCATTACTTGTGGTTAGAGTAAAATAAAATATTGTGAATTTTCTTTGGTGGTCACGTACTGTCCCCTCGTTGAAGGTTCAAAGCTCAAACACTGTCCCCTTAATAGAGGGAACGAGTGAGCGCAGCGAACGAGTGAGATTTGTGATACAAACCAACGAGTGCGTATAAGTACTGCACAAGGCACTTACCGTGATGTAATTTGTTTGCTTTATACATATTGAGATTTTCTGCTTTGGTATATATGTTTTTGTCTCTGAATATGTGTATCACGGTTAAAGTGCCTACAAGCCTTATTTTTTTTATCACAATTATCGATTCTACATCAAGTGAAAAAAAAAAGTGGATTGAGTGGTGAAATATTTCTTGATTTGAGTGCTGCGTCTGTGAGAAGAGGTTCATATCTCCAATATACTAATGAATGTGAAATTGACCCCGTATTATTTATTACACAAAAGAATGCCGGTAGAGATACATTCATATTATCAGTTATGGTTTCTATATTGTAATGATTCCATTAGCGCCCTCCTTCCAATGAGCGCCCACTTTCAAAAATGCCTGTTTACCTGCCTGCACACTTGTGGGATATTCTGACTTGAAAACTGCTTCAGTAGGGGTTTTGAGTACCCACAGAAACACATAAGTGGGTTGAAACATGCAACTGTCTCTTGTACGCTTCAAAACAAGCTCCCGATTATTCAATTTGCTAAGAAGTTGTTTAATACAGCCATATTTGGAAAATCAAGATAAAAATATTAACCAATCAATTCGCTAGATCAACTTGCTTCCAATCTCGAAGGTCCCAGGGGTTTCCAAATATGGTACCTAGCAAAAAATAAATACTCGGAAGCTGTGAATGCGCGTTTCACGTTTCAACCCACTTATGGGTTTCTGGTACCCTAGTAGATTAGTTGCCAGTACGGCACGGTCAGAAAGTGTCCTGTGAGCACCCAAGAAACTTTTTTACAAGTTTGCCAACCAGAGAACGCGAGTTCACGTGACAGGCACGCTTGTCGCTTCGTGTTTTAATATCATAGAAATGCAAATTAAAAAGTTAGTTACAAAAACCGAAGATTTTATTCACTTTATTGCTTCGCATTGTATCCGCAGTTACGAAAATGATTATACTGTGCCTTAGTCAACGGCGAACTCAGAATCCTTCAAAATCGCTTAAAATATCACTTTTATGGCAAAAGGACGACAACACACAACAAAAAAGGTAATTTAACGTTTATTTAGCGTTAATCAGTGCATACATTTAGATATACGTCGCTATAATATGAAATTGAGGTACATTTCCTATAAAATTCACAAACGGTTATGTCGGGGGTTATGTTACACAAACAGATTGTGTGGGCGCCCAGTGCTTTAACCTGACATAACCAGCTACTAAGATATGACGAACCCCTCAAGTTAAATATTTGGAATATGCCGATACTTCTGTCTGTATTATGTGTTCGACTACTGACAAACCGGGTTCCAGGCGTTCATTTGAGTGTCATGCGCGATCAGTAAACAATTGCGAGCGGAGAAAAAAGCCAGTGAACTGGGGGAGACTCGCTCTCTCTTGTGCCTATTCCACGCCATCAGCACACACATTACTTTGTCCTTCACGTGCCGCCAGCTGTCCCGTTTCAGTCTAGACTGCTAGCCCTAGCAGTCCCCCTCTGGATAGTCCAGTTTCCCCTCGGCTCTTTCGCCAGCTGCCATAACCCCCCGCCTCCGCCTCGCATTACTTTCGCTCGCTCGCCGCTCGGTCGATCGACGATCGCGTATTTGCACGCCCGCTCGACTCCCTACTATCTGAACGCCCGGAACAGGCTTGTTTTCGACAGACGTGAGAACGAAACACGTGCGCATTGCGAGACACGAGTCACGAACAAAGATTACTAGGCAGTCACGCGTTTCACCTCAGATCCAGTTTCACTGGGTGTACTAGTGCTACTAGGCACACATTTATTCACAATGGCGGAAGCTGCAATAAACCGTTTTATGCCTTCTGGTTATGACGAGGATTTTGTTGTCCCGCCTGATGAAGATTTTCACTGCATAATATGTCAGTTACCGTCGAAAGAGCCGGTTCTTACGAGATGTGGGCATAGGTTTTGCTGAGAATGTCTCGAAGAATACTTACGAAGGTATTGTGGTTTATTATGGAAAGCAAAAATATTATATTCTGCTTTCAAGAAATTATGTTTATGTGAGCTTGTCTTTGACATTTTGTATTTCGCTAGCCGATATTTTAATATAGTAAAGTCTAGAATAGCAGTCTACACTGCATTGCAATAGTATTAACTACATGTAAGCGGCGATACAGCGTCATGTTAAATGCTTTTGTGTTTCTTTCCCTTGGATAGCGTCTCATTACTGTCTTGAACCTTATCACCCAATGTAAAATAACTCCAAAATACTCTTCAGTTTCTGTAGTATAAGGACAATGATTGATTAATTTGTACATTGCAGAATATAAAACGGCAAAATTAATTCAAGCGTAAATATGGTGATGAAAACATTGATAACATCCGATCAAATCTGAAAGAAACGCGCGTGACGCGCGAGGGGGGAAACAGACCGAGCAAAGACGGTTTGTTGTCATTGTTTTGAGATAGGTTTTAATTTTATTTTCTGATATTTATATTTAAGACAGGAGCAAGAAGGCTACCAACTAATGTGCCCAACAGATAGAAAAACCTTGGAACGAAACAAGGTACTGAACTGATACAGGGGGGCAGCGTTACGGGGATGCTTGGATTACGGATTTTGATATTGCTTATGCTGTTTAGGTATCAAAGAGGGTGGCATGAGAAGGACAACTAAATATTTATGACTATTGATGGATGAAAACATCCAATGACAAAGTCTTTATCGTTATTAAAGTCACTATAACTCTTGTTTGTTTGTCCAATTTAAGGGCCTGTTTACATGGAGCCGGGGAGGGTGACCCGGGTAGCAGGGTCACCCTCCTAGCCGGGCTACCCTGGGAGGGCCAACTTTTCATACATTTTTTTACAAAGCACACTGAAGTGTTTACATGATAGACAGGGTCACCCGCCTACCCGGGTCACCCTGTCTGCTTGCCAGGGTAACCCTCCTAGGCGGGCCCTCTTTTCTGCATGTAAACGGTCACCCCAGGGTCACCCTCCTAGGCGGGCTATTTCTTTTGACTTGAAATTACCCGTGAAAACAAGCAATAAAAACAGCAAACTCGCTGCTATAGCCTTTCTTCTTGCTGCCATGTTTGTTAATATGTCGTGCTTAATAAAGCGTGCCGTTGCAATAAAAATAGTCCGCCAAAACATGGGTCACCCTCAGGTCACCCTCCCTCCATGTAAACAGGCCCTAAAATGGTATCTTTTAGGGGTCAATAAAGCTTGAACCACGCCCCCTTTAGGGGTTTAAATAAAAATTTCTGACGAGCATCCCACCCCTTTTATATGGGAGTCCCCCCTCCTTGGGGTCAACTGCTGGTTCTCAAAAATGTAGGCTAGTTTACACTAGAACAATTGTTCTCCGAGGAAATCATTTAATAATAAATAATAAATGCTTTTTTAAGATCTAAACGGTGAGCTATAATTTTTATAGCTTGCCGTTTTATCTTATTTTTGTATTTAAACTAGTATTCCATGCCCATTTCTAGATCTTAAAAAAGCATTTTATTGCAGTGTCTGCAATTAGTTTGTTTTATAATTTTTAGGTAGTTATCGCAGGCACTTGATTAAATAGTCATTCATTCAAACCAATTTTTATCAGAGCCATGCGACTAATTTATGAGGTTTATAATAAACGATACTTGACTTCTAATTATTGATACTTGGACACAAAAAGAGAGTAAGAAAAGAATAACGACATTTTTTTTCTATTTACAATCTTTCTATTTCTGTTTTTATTTCAGGACATTTCCCCCGACAAATTAACCGAGAGAAAGATTCTGTCACTCCTCGTCAAATGTCAAAGTGAAGGTTGCGAGTGGAATGGTGAGCTCAGAGCCAAAGAGGTTAGGATACTTTCATAGCATACGTTCATAAAAATGTTTCCTTTTTTTCTGTTACTGATGCCCACATAGCCTCAGCCACCGGGCTGTCAATACAGGCAGAAATTTCAATGCTTCAGAAGGCTCACAGTTTCGAGATGCACACCATCATAACCACCCTAACTTTGATAAGCTGATACTTCTTCAGAGCTCGGTTTAACTTAATTAAAGCTACTTCTCTCACATAATCAATGCAGTGTGTAGTTAAAATCAAGTTTCCAAAGACGTAGGTTCGATTGACATCAGCGATAGCAAACAAATTATGAAGTCGTGGTTTTTAATTATCACTAATATTGTCTCGAGATCTTGCCCCGTAACCTTTTTTAAACGATCTGCTCTTCTGACTCTTCCTTGTAACCTACTGTCATGCTAGCTAAGACAGTGATTAATAACATTTCTCGAAATTGCATAACCTCTCTCAAAAAAAAGAAAAAAATGCTAATTCCTTCCTGAACTATAACTCTATTCTCAGGTAAACATTAAGCAGATTACACCTATATATCGATTCTTCCCAAACATAGCGAAAATAAGAGGACATACATTGTAGAGAATATCTTTTAGTTAAAATTGTGTTAAAGAGCATTCCGCCAATCTGCACGCAGCAATTAATTTGTCAATTATGTCGTACCCCAGGGCATGTTTATCTAATGCATGACATTCGGTGCTTGAGCTGTTTGGCCGGTGCTTGGTGGTGCCTCAGGCCATCACAACAACAACAAAACAATGTCTGAAGAGGATTGAGGTCCAAACCTAATTAACACCGCCACCTAAAATGGCTAATCTAGGAATATTAAAAAGCAGGTAGTGTGATTTTTGAGAGGTTTAATGAAAGGTTTCTCTGTGAAACAATTTTCTATGAAAACACTTTTGCGAGAAACGATATGTTTAGAATCAAAAAATTAAATACAAAACTTAAAAGCATGCTTTTTCATTTCCAAAACCTGAGCTATTTCCTCATACCCCAAGTTCTTTATTGTGTAACATTTATTGTAACTCTGTAGTTTCTTGGACTGGAAAACTTTTAATAACCCTGCCAATAATATCATATATGTAGAAGTTTGGCCTCTGATCAGCAACTTGTCAGCGACTTGTTGGAATGCAACAACCAGTAACTATCACGGGGTACGAAGGTGTAACTTAACCAATCAATTATAATTAGTTGTAAGGATGAAATGCACTTTGACTGTATAGATGGACCTCATTTTGTAGCGTGATATGATGGTCAAAATCATCACATTTTGAGTTCATGTTTCATGTTTTTCTTTATGTCTTCTCACTGGTAGAACTCTACAGAAACATGTTTCGTAATTGTTATGTCTTGTAATTTTTAAACAGGACCACTTGGCCTTTTGCATTTTTAAAGAGGTTTCATGCACTAATGAAAACTGTGAAGTGAAAGTGGCCAGAAAGGATCTGACTGAACACGTGACCACCACATGTCAATGGAGGATTGTAAAGTGTGTTTATTGTGAAGAGCATCATCCACAATGCCTGATGGAGGTAATTAATTAGCTGTGAGTAAATACATGTACATTGACCAGCCATTAATGAACTTAAAGAAGTTAAACATTAATTAAGGGCCGGTTATTTAAACATAGACTCTCTTAAATCGCGGTTTATGACAATATACTTTTTTACCTGGGCACGTTTCAGATCATGATGTTACTGTAGATGATAAATTCTTACAAATTTTATCATTTCGCATGTATATGAATGTATAATTTTTAGAAAGATAAAGCAACAATTCCCCATGTTCTCTCAATAATGGGTACACAACCACGCCCAGGTAAAAAAGGTTTGTAAACTGTTTAACTCCCAAGAGTCCACAAGATAATAATTTAATATAAAATCCCAAGTTTTACAATGTATTTTGTAAAATATTAAAACAAAAATAGCACCATGCAAACCTACAGTCGAAAAGGTTTGATTTAAATGGTCACACCATAGGATTTCGTTGACAAGCTTAAAAGTTAGACATTAATACATTACATGTTTCCTTTCTCTTTTTATGAATGTGAATATATGAAAATATTTCTTCGCTTTTTCCAACATGTTTTGCCCACCCCTTTGTATCTGAGAGCCTGGAACAGGCTACTAAATAAACAAGTCATTTCTGCGCATACCTGTTTCAATACAGTGGTTAATCTACGTACTTTCCTTTGCAGAATCATCTAGAAACTTGCGAAGGTTTCCTAACTGCTTGTCCAAACAAATGTGGAACTAGAATTGCTAGTGAAATGGTAAAAACATCTTTTGTTATTTTACGGTTGTGTCATAAAAGATTGTGTGGGAACACAACATATTTCTTTTTCTTTTAAAAGGCAGACGTTCGGAAATCTCCGGAATTAAATTTACTTGTCTCAATGCTGTGTTGTATTCTTTCTCATTTGTTTGCTCCTCAGGCCGATTTGAAGTGTTCTCGGTTAAATGTCTTTCACCACATTTCCACCGCTTTTTCCCGTAAAAACACATATGTTGTGTTTCCATACAACCCATACAACAACGGTAACTAGTAAGAGCACGTGTGGCAATTGAACACTGGAACTATTCCCGTATCTAATGCCTGTGTAAGACCAATTGGTGAGTTGTACATTTTCCGAGCTAAATGGGTGAAAAACCTTACCTTTGAGCAAGTCCACTATATTCCTACATAGCAAGCAAGTTCACTATATTTCTACGTAGCTTATAAGGGTGTACTACTTCAGGATGGAGAATGGAGGGGGAGGGGGGGGGGGGGGGGGGGGGGGGGCACTTTTTGAATAAAATGTTGTTACTGAAAAATTAGGCCATGTATTTAAAACACCATTTTCTTGCAGATTCCAAATCATGTTGAAAATAGCTGTCCACTTACCAAAGTCCCCTGCCCATATCTTTGGATTGGCTGTAACTCAGAGGTAATAAGATTATTGAAATAAAGGCTTTTCAGTGTGGGAACTTTATATTAAAGTGCCAGACTGTGGAGTGCGAGTACATTTCTAGTACGGCTTTCCATATTGAAGGCGTTAATATAATAATAATAATAATAATAATAATAATAATAATAATAATAATAATAATAATAATTACAATCTTTCAACAGGAAAGCCCATTCACCCGAAAGTGGTTTTCAATAGGGTCCTGTATGTATGAAAAGTTGTATAAATAAAAAAAATAAGTGAAACTATCTAATACATATATTAATATACAAATAAAATAAAATATTAAGGACTAAATTGAGAAGAACTAGGAGCTAAAAAGTTTAAGCTTAAAATTCGCTAAAGAGTTCGAATCTCTGACTAACAAGTCCAAATTAATTGTTCCAGTCGAGGGAACAATCCAGTTTTGAGTCGCAATCGATCTTCAATTTCAAAGTATCTAAACTTACACTACAATAGCACTTCTGCAACAATAGAACCATTTTAAATAAGTAATTGATGATTGAGTTGAGCAGTCTGTGTAAAGGTAGCAGTCAACAGTTAGGGCTATGGTTCTTTTTTTTCTATGTAGTGTTGTTTTAACCCTTTAAATTCGAAGAGTGCCAAAAATACCGAATATCATTTTGTTAAATATTGAAAAACAAATGGTACCATGTAAAACTAATTTAAATGGTCACACCATAGGATTTTGTCGACAGACTCAAAAGTTAGAACTACACTACATGTCTCCGTAATCAGTAACTCTAGGAGTTAAAAGGGTTAACCGCTGGCCAAAAGAAACATAGGGTGTTAAAACTCCCCGAAAACTTGTGTCGTACGTTTAACTCTACATGTATCTTGCGCCTGTTACAGGCCGATCAGTCAAGCAAATCAACAGAAAACAAATGGAAGAAATGTCGAACATATTTTCTTTTTCCAGATAAGGAGAGAAGAGCTTGAATCACATCTTCATTGCGAGACAAGAAATCACCTTAAACTAGCTTGTCGTAAGTTAAAGAGAGTAAAGGTCCTTGAAGATAAACTTGAAGAGAGAGTAAAGGTTCTTGAAGATAAACTTGAAGAAAGAGATAACATCCAAATTGGCGAGATTAACGAGAGAAGAAATCAGAACAACAACTTTGCTGTTGTTTTTGTCATTGTTGTTGTGTTTTTTGGTATCGCATACCAAGTTGTCCAGAGCCGTTTTGAAACGAAAATGGAAAAAGTGGAGAAATCATTTGAAGAGCAAGTGAATAATGTTCAAAGTAAGCTTGAATTAAAAATGGATGAAGCTCACAAAACGTTACAAACGAAATTAAATGGAAAACAGAGCCAACTAGAAAAGAAAGTGGGTGAAGTTCATAACAAACTGCAAACCGAGCTTGACAAGAAAGTGGATGACGTTCAGAAAAAAATGGATGCATTAAATACTGCACTTGGTTATAAAATAATGTTGCTAAATGCAGATGAACCTTATACGTTTACCTGGAAGATAAAAAACTTTGAAAACGTCCTGATACGAGCAAAGAGCAGAAGGCAAGTAAGAATAGAAAGCGAGCCATTTTTTATGTATGGCTACAAATTTAAATTGCAGCTGTGTCCAAATGGAAATGGAGACGGACAGAACACTCACCTCTCCTTATTCCTAATCGTAATGAAAGGTGAATATGACGCCATATCAGCCTGGCCTTTTCAACAGAAATTAAAGTTTTCATTGATTGATCAGCAAGAAAATCCGGCAGAACGGAGAAACGTTATTTCTGAATTCACTCCAAAACCCACACATGTAGAGTACTTTGCAAAGCCTATCGCAAGTGAAAACAATGGACTAGGATGCCACAAATTCGCATCCCATAAGGAACTCTGGACCCGGCGCTTTGTTGTTGATGACGTCATCTTCATTCAAATTCAAGTTGGTGCACCATCATGAATGTAAATTGGCATCAAATCGAGGTTTAACTTTTGTGGTCAAACTCTTTTATTTTTGTAAATGGTTTGAACCAACGAGTATTAGTAGTCTGTCGAGTGTGATCGTCTGGGTTAGCATAGTTCTGAAAACAAATGTTGTTGTTGACACTCGTTTCCATCTCTCAAACTCACGTTGGACACCTTATGAGGTTTACACAATGTAGCATTCTTTATCGTTATATTACTGACGTACTCATTTATTATAGCGACTCGGGTTCGTCTAGTGCGTCTCTATCTCTCAAACTCACGTTGGACACCTTATGAGGTTTATACAATGTAGCATTCTTTATCGTTATATTACTGACGTACACATTTATTATAGCGACTCGGGTTCGCCTAGTGCTTGCCCATCTCTCAAACTGACGTTGGACACCTTATGAGGTTTATACAATATAGCATTCTTTATACACATTTATTATGGTGGCTCGGGTTTGAGGCATACACTATTCTGATCTTTTTTACCTTTTTACTCTAAAATGCGAAATAAGTATTACGTAGTGTAATTTTAAGTGAAAGAGAAAAGTCAGTTTGAGATATGGGAACGAGTATTAACCTCTCGATAACCATGAACGGAAGTCATCTTCAGAGTCATGTGTATCGTAAACCGTCAGTTAATGGTTATTTATTTCTCTGACTGTGTTACTGTCATTCGTCAGTTTTGCCATGATGGTATGATACTATTGGCGCTGTTGAGACTCAAGTAATCAGATACCACGCAGCTCTTAAAAACCTGGGTATCACGCAGCTCTATTGTTTTTAGGGCTAGGGTCCATTGTCAGCAAATCAGAGAAGACCTTGTAAGAGCTGCGTACTGCCCACCAAGTAATTGATTGCTCCGCTTAATTTTCGATCCCTGCATTGTTACGGTGTAATTTAAATTTTCGTTGGTCTATCGTTAGTCAAATTTCGGTTTGTTCAGAATATTGTTTTCCTGTTCTGTTGATGTCGTTGACAAGTCATTTGTAGGCCGCAGGTAGCTGTTGACGTCGGTTCAGTGGTGTTTTTTTTAAGTTAGTAAACCAAATTTATTAGAGTGAGTCGTTTGTAGTAGTCCTTACCGTAGGTAACGATTCTGCAGAGTCCCAGTAAAGTCTGTGATTTGTGTATATATAAAGGGTTTTTAGCAATGGAAGTGCCCTTTATGTAGCTTTATCGCTGTTGTAACAGTTTTCAAGTTGGCGTTAGTCCAGTGTTAGGTGCATTGTTTCTGTAAATGTTACGTCTAATAAAGTCTGAGTTGTAGTTGCTATTTTATCATTGTTGACTTTCAAAGCCTGAAAGTTGTCAAATGCTAAGAAAATGGTAACTAATAGTCATTTGTTGTATACGATTTGAAAATAGCTATCAGAAACTTCTAATTAGTCAAACTGGCTTGATTTGGTTTTCTGTTCGACATATCTTTTTAGATAACATTTTTGCAACCACTTAATAAAGCTTACTAACATTTGGATAGTATGTTGTGCGAAGAGAAGAAGTTGCGATCTGTCACTGACATAAAATCGCGCCGCTACAAAATAATTAAGAAATAGTGATTTTTAACATTCCTATAGTAGTTTCAACACTGATAATTATATAAGCATTCACTACGCTACTTTGGACCAGTTTTATGGTCAAAGCTAGGTGATGACATTTATACAAACTCGACATGCGTTAACACGTTCATTGGAGCTATTTGGACATAAACGGTGTGCCCAATAAGCTGTTTAGCATAATTTTATATTAATTCATGTACTTGTTTATTTTTTAATTGACTACTACATTTGTACATAATTTCTTTTTATCTTTTATCTTTTGTTGTACATACATATCAGTTAAATTAATTTTTAGTAATAGTGTCCTCAATTAGCTTACTAATAGCTAAATAACTTTGAAACTTTAAAAAAGGTATCATTATTATTATCGACGTATATAAAACTACACAGATTTATAACTCAATATTTGGTGGTTCTCTCTTTAAGCGAATATTTTGTGTACCTTTCGTTCCTGATACACACTTACGACATAACCATGAAAGCGAGGCCTAAGGACCACATCGCAATTAAAATGGCAGAAGCGCAGCCTACAACTACGACAAAAAAAGCTCTCACAAATGCTGCGCCGCTGCGTTTTGTAAGTAATCGTTCCGATAACAGAACAAACAACGACGTTTCATGCATTTCCGAAGGATCCTTGCCGAAGGTTAGTTTCTCCACCGTCCACTTTCCAACGTTACTTTCATTTACTGTAACTGCTCTAGGAATATCTTCTGGGGTTAACTTTTAATCTCTAAATAACAAATCATTCTTGTTTCCGCCGCCATATTTACTTTTTTGAATTTTGCGGGAAATTTTGGTGGCCCTTATGCCTCGCTTTTATGCTTACGTCGTAAGTGTGTACAGGGTGTCCCAAAGGTTCATTCCTCTGATTTATATTAATTAAAAATAACTTTTGATTCACAAGCAATATATATGCATCAATGCACTAGCAGTTCTTAACTGTTATGAACACTATTTTCATACGTAGTGTCAGTAGCCTCACTCAGAGTGGTCTCCATTGTTTTTTTATCACATTTCGTAGCCACTCCGGCATGGAGTGTGGTAATCATACGGGGATAGATCTTTTTCTGTTGCCTTCGCCATGTTATGGAACTCCCTTCCTTTACACCTTCGCAACTGTAAATCTGCTAACACTTTTAAGTCACAACTTAAAACCTATCTTTTCAATTTGTTATTTTTAATTTTATTATTCTTGCATATTATTGTTGTATCATAGCAGTATTATACAGTATTATAGTAGCATTACAGTCCATAGTCTATAGTTTTCTTCTTCTAGAATTTTTAGGTTTTATGTTAGGTTACTGTAGAGCATTGAGACTTTGTAAAATGCTCTAAATTTATATATTATATTATTCATTCTTGTAGCGTGGAAAACGGGGCGTTTGCCCATGCCAGTCTGAGCCGCCGTTCGCTTTGTTCGAGTAGTTTGGCGATTTGTTGAACAGAAAGACCAGAATAATCTAAATATAGATGCTTGTGCTTGTAAATAGGAGACTTTTTGGCTTTGAGAGGATCCATTTATAAGCCGCTCAGCAAAACACTGACAATTTATTCAGAGGGTGGGGAGGTACTATTTAAATTGTCAATATTTAACTATTATAGCGCGAAAGCGCGCGTGATATCGCCTAATACTTAGCCGACGAGGCCGAAGGCCGAGTCGGCTAAAATTAGGCGATATCACGCAAGCTTGAGCGCTATAATAGTTTTATAATTCAACACATTGATAACAAAGTACTGTTTAAAGAAAAAATATCGCCGACAAGCCTTTTATTTAAAAAAAAGCTTAGATGTATTTTAACGCGCGAAACTTGCAACATCAAACATCATGAATGAAAGTGGCGCCTTTGTCAATATTGCGCAAGCTTGAACACTATAACTGTTTTATAATTCAACACACTGATAACAAATCACAGTTTCGAGAAAAAAATTCATTGAGATATACAACCTTTCATTAAGTAAAAAGGCTAACAACAATATTTTACCTCGCACCATTTCTTAAACAACAAGTAGCGAATGCCGAAACTTTTGCCAAGCTAAAATTAATTTAGCGTACACAATCAGTTGAGAGTTTCTACGAAGAGCTTTCGTCTACTCAAAGAACGGGACAGAGTAGTGACTACAAGAATTAAAACAAAGTGAAATGGCATAGAATGTCTTAGTTACAAGTGTTTCGTATCTTAAAAAGTTCAATTCAGAATCAAAACAAATTGAACAAACACACGGCTACGAACCTAAACATAGCGGCGAAAAGTCGGAAAGAACTGCAGCGTGGACAGTAAGCTTATGTCTTACAAAAATTCACAGCTAAAGGATACAAGAAACGGTTAAAACATCGTACCTGTAGTTGATTTGGCTTTTTATTCCCTTCCATCAGCACCAAATTTTCAAACATCGAAGTACGAGCTGAGTCGATCAATGTTGTTTACAAGCTTGCTCGTTTTTTAGCCTTTTTTTTTAGCTCCTACAGCCGTAATGACGAGAAAAGAAACTTTTCTGAGGAAGCATCAAGTCTATACCATATTCCAGAGGTGATTACCAAAGGAATTTTGCAAAAATTGTGCTCCTTCATTCACTCCTTGTCGAGCGGTTAAACTTTGAACCAGTTTTCATTCAGCTACGCCAAGAAACAAAATTTCGCGCCTTTTTTGTCCAATCATGTGAACAATATTTTTTCTCTTTTCTTTTCTTTTTCTTTCTTTTCCCTTTTTTAACTAATAGTTCACGCACTTTTTCGCCCAAAAACACGAAATTGCAGGCAGTAGTCATTTTCACTTTCCTTCAAAATGCGAAATTTACCGCCATCGCTGGTTGTACGTCATGAAGACATAATAAATATCGATAACTTTTTGACCATATTTGGGCAGTGTATCAATGTGTTGAATTATAAATGTATTTATCATGGGTTACGTAACCCTGTCTCTGGGGTGTTATGTGCCATGTTTACACAATGCTTCATTAGTGGGGCGTTGGTATATATATCGCGGTGCTTTCATTCATATTCATTCGAGTCTTACGACCGTCCATTCACCATCTAAATTAAATACCCAATGATTAAGGTTTACTGTATTTACAAGCCATTATAAGAATTGGTATATTTATTGTATTAGTATTATACATGCACATGTTCAGATTTGTTTAGCTTTATAGTACATCGGTAGTTACTATTTAGTTGTATGTTGAGTTTTCGGTATTTTTCGAATTGTTTGTAAAATTTATTATCTTGTAGTTTTGATTGTAAAGACATAATAAAGCATATGATGCCCGATTTAGGGTGTTAGCTCTATTGTACATTGTACACATTCATTGTATTAGGTAAAATTATGTATTCTAATATATTCTATGGTATTTTATTCTATTGTATTGTCGTTCTTTTGTGCTCTAATATTCTATTGTTTTAACAAAAGAATAAGTGTTACCCCTAAATCGCGCATGGTATATAATAAAGAGGGTCGCATACGGCTCGTGTTGACACACCCCAATAGTGGTTGCCTATTACATGATAAATGTTTTGTATTCGGTTGAGCGGGGCAGCGAATTAGAATATAATTGTTATTTAATAAAGTGTTTTGAAAGAACAACTCGCGGTGAAATACCGTAAAATGGTGGGAAATTTTTCGCGCGCGCGATTAAGATTACCGCGCGCGCGATTACCCTGACTCTGTTGTTAATACGGGCCAACAACGTGCACAACAGATCGACAGACAATCAGCACTACAAACGCCACAAAAGGAAGAGAACGAGAGAATTCCATTCACCCTCACTTTATACACCCACACAACAACACAGTCAAAAGCATCATTTTAAAAAATTTCAAATTACTCCAAAACGACCCCGAAACTGGCAGAATTTTTTCACAACCCCCACTAATTTCATTCAAACGTGACAAAAACATAGGCAACTTTCTAGTTACGAGCGCACTGAAATCTGACGATGAACCGGGAACTTTTAAATGCACACGCACGCGATGTAACACTTGTCCTTTCATTCACAACGCGGACAAAATAACAGGACCCAAACGATCTATTAAAATCACTGATCGTTTTACATGCACCTCCGTAAATGTTATCTACTGCATAACTTGTACTTTTTGCAAAAATATATACATTGGCGAAACAGGAAGGAGACTGGGCGACCGTTTTCGTGAACATCTCCGAGACGTTGAAAAAAATGACAAAGACGCATCCAAACTAGCCTGCGTGGCAAGCGTTCCCGTACGAACGAATTTTTCCGCATTCTGGCCGCGCGAAAATTGGGGCGAGAGCAAAAAATCGGAGGACGGGGTGGGAGTGGGGAGATGAGGGAACGCTTGCCTGCAAACACCACGATTTTGAAAAACGCCCACCTATTTGTCACGGTTGATTTCATTCGCCGATTGACAGCTTGTCAACAAATTAGCCAATTACAGATTACCGGATGTAGAATTTTACTTCCTTTAAAAAAATAAAACGCTTCGTAAACGGTTGAAAAGATTCATGGAATCAATAAACCTCGCCATTTCAAAACAATGCTGACTTAAATTAGAAGACATATCCATATATTTGCTTGCTTTGACTTATTGAATCCACCACCGGTTAACAGAGCCGGTGAAATAATTCCCGCTACTAAAATATAACACAACAGCTACTCAGCTCAACGCGACTGTACTGCTGTGTTTTGTTTACGGTTATATTTTTAATATTTCTAGTTCAAAATCGATCTTCGCTTTCCTCGCTATTTTCTGACTTTTGTATGGTACGAGCACTAATCATTCAGCTTCATTTCATCTTATATTTTGCTGTGACCAAAATAAAACTCGAATCGGCCCACAAATCAGACAAATGCAAATAGATCTTCCCACAAACGACACGCTACTTGGAGCTTGCCGGAATTCAACGCCAATTCAATGTCAATCGAGGCTACCACGCCGCTCCAATCAGACGCTCCGTTGTTGGGCCAACGGGTTCTTCAAAATCGTGGGGTTTGCCTGCAAGCGTTCCCTCATCTCCCCACTCCTACCCCGTCCTCCGATTTTTTGCTCTCGCTCCAATTTTCGCGCGGCCAGAATGCGGAAAAATTCGTTCGTACGGGAACGCTTGCTACGCAGGCTACATCCAAACCAGTCGCGCGCCATTTTAATCTTACTAACCATTCTAAACAACACATGACAATCTGCGGCCTTTCCCTACACCAGGGTAACACAGAAAGCCGTAAAAACCTAGAACAAAAAATCATCTTTCAAATCGGCGCACTCTCAAACCCCACGGAATCAACGAACGCTTTTCATTCATCTAATTTACATTTGTTTTTCACGTCACCAAATTTCCACCAATAGCGTGGCTCCACTGCTTACTATATAAAACCACACACTACCCACAATTCCTTGATTCGCTTCGACGAAGGGCTAGCGCTCGAAACGTCAGCTATTTGAATCTTTTTACGGTGGTCAATTTACCTTATCGACTCAGTCGATAAAACTAAATTCTCGTAATTTTTTTATAATCTCATATTTTAGCGGGAAAATGAAAAAAGGCCTGCTGCATTTAATCCCGCAAGTAATAAGAACATTAAACTAGTTCGTTTTTGTAAAAGTTTTTATTAAAAGGCTGTAACATGAGTCAATACAAAATAAAATACAGGCCTGTAAAGTAGAGAAACGAACTTTTGGGACACCCTGTATACTGCAAATGTTGGCGTTAGATGATTTAACAGGAAGAGATCCTGGTTGTTGCAGAGTTTGGGTATTCCATGCTTTAACTGTTCGCGTGCTAAATTCAGTATTCTGACATGTACTCACGAAAAGTTGGTCTAGCTACGGCACACTGACGAGGGCCAAATAGCCCGAAACAGCTGTCTGTCAGTCTGCTTTCTAGTTTTGAGCGCTGATCATGTCAGGTTTGGCCGATCGTAGTACCATTTCGAGAGAATGCCTTTTCACATTGTCTGATCGGTCCTTGTAGTGGTTTGTTGCTTATCACTGCTGTTTGAATTTGATCCAATGTGACGCAATAGATCGTTCACGGTATCTGCGCAGTTTTCGTTGATTTATTATTACTACCTAGTTCCTAGGCGTTCTCCTCCTCTAACGGGCGAGCGCGAAGTCCACGTAAGGTCCTGGGAGCTAGTTGGTAGCTAGTGGCACGGCCGGAGAACAGTTAATCGATGGCGTAACCACACAAGGTAGAGATCAGGCCGAAACGAGTCGGAATCGCCTGGGACTAGGCTGGTGTTGTTACACGCAGTTGAGGTTGTATGTTTTTTTAGCAATTTCAGAAGTGAGTAGCCCCCGCCGCGGACTTCCTGGGATTCCTGTGAAATACGTCAAAACGGTGTGAACAAAATGTTGGCGTAATGTGATTTAACAGGAAGAGATCCTGGTTGTTGCAGAGTTTGGGTCAGTTCCATGCTTTAACTGTTCACGTGCTAAATTTAGTTTTCTGACATGTCGTACTTACGAAAAGTTGTTCCGCAAAGAAGGGCGACCAGAAAACCTCTTACGTCCCTATTCTACCTTGTCCCTCACCCGTCTTTCATAGTCTGAATTGTGCAGCCTGCACAACAAGCGCTTTTGTGGTGCGTGAGTGAGGGGCACGAGCCACGCGAGGGAGATAGTTTACTCCCCCGCGTGGCCCGCGCTCCGCGCTCGTTGCTCGCGCTATGCCTCGTGCCCCCAAGGTTCACCTCCATCGGATTCTCGGAATTCGTAACGACGAGTGACTTGAGCTTGATTGACAGAAGAAAAATATTTCAAGCCGTCGCATGACTGACCTTATTAAACTGATCACACGATTGAATTCATTTCTCCCACCCATGACGCTAGTGCTGCTGTACTCAGACTTTAGTTGTCTTTATGCAAAATATGGCGGAAGCTCGAGCAGTTCCGTCGCTTGGTGGATATGATGAGGAGTTTGTGAATGTAGTCGAAGAAGATTTACACTGTGCAATTTGTCAGCTACCACTAAAAGAGGCCGTTCAAACAGAGAAATGTGGCCACAGATTTTGCAAACAGTGCCTTGATGAACACTTTAGAAGGTTGGAATTCCTTAGCAACAGTAAATGTTCAGAATGTAGAATTATATTTTTGCACGACTGTCTTGTGATAGTACGTTTGCGAGCAGACCATGTTATTCGAGTTTCCAGTGAGTCATAAGCGTCTTATGCGGATCGCGAAGCGGCGAGTACGTACGGGCAAGCTTCGCTCGCCCGCTCGCGGACTCCAGACTTCGTCACTCGCTTGAAAAACTCGCGTAAAGCAAAATTTTAAGTAAATAGGAGGGCCTTGCGACAGTGCAAGGCGTTATCCTTGTGAACTTACGCGCAATGTCTATCCGTGAACGTTATATAATCCCTGGGGGGGGGGGGGGGGGGGGAGGTAAGCAACAAAGTTTTGTACGGGGATGCCGTCCCCCCCGAGGTCCAAACCCTTACCCTTTCATATACCGTTTTTGAAAGAAAAGGCACCCCTTACGTATACCTTTCATCGAAAATGCTACCCCTTTCATATAGCCTTTACGTGCGTCTGTTTGATCTATTTTGAAAGGCGCATTTTATAATACTTAAATGGAGGCGTTTCCCTACCTTTTTTATACTTCTTCATGCTTTCGCTACCCAGTTTCTATTCTTCGTGAAATCCCTACCCTTTCATATACTTCAAATCGTGAAATCCCGATCCTTTCATATACCTCCAGCCTCAAAAAGGTACCCCTTTCGGGCGAAGCATCCCCGCATAGCCCATTATAGGGAGTACCCCCCCCCCCGGATATAATCTCTATATAGCTAATGCAATACGATAAATGTGATATATGATCATTCGAAATGATAACGCGTAACGCGATATTGCGGTAGGCTTAATTAATATGTTTTTATATACTGACACGGTTTGATATTTTTATAAAATTTTAAAAACGTGATGACTTCTGAAGAACGGAAAAAAAAAAGGTTCACGGCGAGATTTGAACTCGAGCCGTCCGTTGACTGCTGTTTGATGGCCACAACAGGAACCACGCCACTAGGCCACGAAAACCTACGATAACTAGAAGAGTAAAATTTTAATATTTTTACGTAGATATTCGGTAAAACGCGTATTAAAATCCGTTTCAAGTCTGCAGCTCGGTTTTAATTTTACAATACAAGACTCTAAATGCGTTTACAACTAATTAGTTATTGTTATCGCTGTTCTTATTACGCAACGCATTCGATAAGATTACCAAATTTAGCTTTTTATTAAACGCGTAACGCGATGTACGGTATTTTTTAAGTATGAAAACGGTTCGATATCTTTTAAAATAGTAATCCGCGATATGATATGTGTGATGTTTAAGATCTGCATATTCTGTTCAGTAGAAAAACGCAAGGATATATTTTCACTTTAGGAACAGATCAGATCCACTGACGACATACGAAAGTTGACCTTTAGCACATAACCGTGTCCAGTTCTCTCCTAGCCTCTTCCAGGCGTTCAGATTGTGGGGAGCAGCGAAAAGCGGCGTGCGGTGCCCGAGATGAATACCCGTGTTCTGCAATGACCTGGTAAACACAGATAGAAGTGACTTACTACCAATGTTTTAGCCTGTTCCAGGCGTTTAGATTGTGGGGAGCAGCGCAAAGCGGCGCGTGGCGCTAGGGTCGGCGCGAGGGAAGACTGGGAACGCCTGAAACAGGCTAGTGCTCTCCTGTTTCAATTAAATAATGCGTTTTGTACTGTCACGCTAAGACATGAAAGACATAAATTTGGTTTATTCATCAAAGGACTCCATATGCGAAATATCTATAAGCTTTTTGTTGCCATATTCGTTTACAGTAAATTAGTTATTGTTATCGCTGGATTCACGTTCTTGTTACGCATGCATTCGTAACAAAACTAATTTAAAACATTACGTGACAAAAGTTTGCAGCTGATGAAAGGAGTGAGTGAGCGAGTGGTAATTTGCATATCTGTCTCCGTTACCGATAACCCGTTCATTACGCATGCGCATATTCACAGGTTAACACATTCTCGTCCCCAGAGCCTTCGTTTCGTTTGGTCAGCGGAAAAAACGAAGGCTCTGGGACCAAAGCCTATCCACGACATCCGTTAGCGCATGCCTTTTGCATTAATGTACTATTGCGCTTGCTCAGTACCAGAAACCGGAAATAAAAAACCTTTCGTGTGTGCATTCACGTCCCCAGAGCCCTCGTTTCGTTTGGTTGAGCTCTGGAGATGAGAATGTCGTGTGTGTGGAATGGCGTTCGAAAGGACTGTACAAGACTTAACAATCATAGGTAAACATCGCGCTGAAAAAGAAAGAAGAAAGCTTTGCGTGCTGCTGTTATTTAGAAGAAAGATTGTCTTTGTATTTTGCCGACTGGTTTTTAGAAAAGCCTCGATAAGTCAACCGCATGGGAGATTGATACGGTTATCAATTTAGATTTAGGTTTCTTTCGTTTGGGGGCTGTGTATTTATAGTTTTCGCCACTGAACGCTATCATATCCGACCAAGTCAGTTGATGGGACAGCTAAGTTTGTTGATGGAAACGCTGTGGTCATTGATTAGGCTTATTTCATCGAACAGTGGTAAGAAATATCGAGGAATTTTTGTTTTGCATTCGTTTCATGTTATTTTAATTGGGCGTCGAGTGACCTTCGTTTCCCTAGATTTATATTTCAAGTTGTAGCAAAGAGTACTGCCTAATAAAGAAAATATAACTTGCTTACGAGAGTGCTGATAGCGTTGTTGTTGTTGTTATTTAAAATGGGTAACCTAGTGGTAATATTTTTTTTCACCCGTGGGCTTTCTTCAGAATTTCTGCCTCTCCTGAATTTAATTAATACTCGTCCCTGTTGCAAGCAACATACTTCTTTAATATTCTTGGCCGCTTATAGCTTCGGCTTCCAAGACACATACTGATTATTGTCGGAAACGAATCCCTCATATTTAGCGACAATCAGATCCCGTTATACTTTGGAATTTAACAGCCATATCTTTACATGCTAAACCAAACAAAACTGGGTGACATTGGTCGTTCAATGCGTTGAAATTAAAACGTTGGTTTTGTTGATGTGGTCATTGGACTTCAACATTTGAAATTCAACCGGAAGTAAAACCTTATGCGTAGAGGCGTAAAATTTTTTACCTTGTTGCGCATTCATTTTTAAACGGCCAATCAAAAAATTCAAATTTTCGTCCGTTACCAGAGCTACACGAGACGCAATTTAAAAAAAACCGTGAAGCTCTGGGGACGAGAATGAGGTTAACAACACATGCACAATGTATTCAATGACGCACTGTTCGTTTCTCAGAAAAGAAAGAACACGAACTTTTGACCCTGTTGTCGTGGCATAAATAATCGATGTAGAAATCAGGCGCGCTTTGTATGTTTCTTTAAGCCTGGTTTCCATATGATCGTGCGGATCGTCCCGATCGTCCCAGTCGTTTCAAAAAAAATTTGAGACGATTGCGACGATCGCTGGTTTCCAAATGATCGCCTCGATCGTCCCAAAGAGTGGGAACCCACGGTCGCCAGCAAAATTCCTGGGCCCGAAATTCGCAAACAAAATGACGGATGTTAATCGTTGCGTGCTATCTGCATATTCTTTCAATTTTGCGCCGTATAAGGTATCGGCTATATGCGGTCCCAATGTTTTTGTATTTCTTTTCGGCTTCAGCGGCGTCCAAGTCAAATTTTTCGCCGATTTTCCTCCAGCAATTCAATCTTGTATACTTGTTTTTGTACTCTTTCGAAAATTTGTTATACAGGCACTCGTATTTTTGTACCTCTTCCATAAATAGTGAAGAGTTTGGTCAAAATTCGCTTACTACAAGGTATTCTTCGCTCGAAAGTGCGAAAACTGGTGACGAGAATGATGCTTTCTGGGATAGACTTCGATCGTCTCGATCGTCCCGATCGTCTGAGAGTGTTTCCATTTGATCGCTTCTGATTTTTCACGGTCGCTTCGATCGTCATCCAAGCGATCGTGGTCGTCCCGATCGTCCGGATCGTTTGCGATCGTCTGCGATCGTCCGGGAAGTGTAAATAAAAGTGGTACGCGTACCCAAAAAAATAGTGCTGATTAGTCATTTACACGTCCTTTCTTCTACCGTGCTAAACGATGTAAAATTATGTTTTGGTACGGGTAAAAGGCTCAACATCTCGGCCAGCGTACTCGATTCTTGCTTAGTGCGCATGCTGCTAACATGGCGGACGAAAATTTCTTAGAATTTCTTCTCATAAGAAGACCGCATGTGTTCCAGCAGAAAATACGGAAATCGACGTTTCTCTCGACTGCTTTACAGAAGAATAGAAAAAGGCGGAGGTACAGGTTGTTAATTGTTTTATCAGTTCTCGCTTGTACTTCTAATTTAAAATGTATTCCTTTATAAAAAAGCGAATTTTGTCAACAGATACAAACACAAAACAAATACGCCGGTTATCTACATCTTTGTCCTTCCACGCTATCCCGCGAGATTTTCCTGGCGACTTTTGCAGCGTCTTCAGCTTCCCGCTAAGCGCCATGTTGAGTGAATCGCGGGTCGATTTGCACATACTCTTTCAAATCGGTGCTGACCAAAGGCGCGAAGGCTCATCCGAGAAAAGTTGGTTCGGCACGGCTAATCGTTTACACTGCACACCTTATCCGAGCTGGGCTAGATTTTCAGGATCGCGTTCCAATTTTATCCGTGCTCGGACTACCTCTCGACATGGTCCGAGCACGGGTGAAAGTTTGGTCCGGCACGGATGGGGCAAAGTAGTTTACACGACAAAATCTATCCGTGCGGAACCAATTTTTTTAGTACGCGTACTTTTTTCATCCGAGCCGTGCCAAAATTTTTCGGCAGTGTAAATGGGGCTTAAGTGTGCAAGTTTCCGTGTAAACACCACTGCAATCTGTAACAGAATTTGCACGGATCCATGTAAACACGTGGTCTAGGAACAAAATTCGTCCGGACCCGTGTACGGCGGGGCCTCAAAGACAGGATTTTTGCTCAAAAACAAATTCGCGTTGTCATCTTCCGGACCTTTTGTTCTGCTTTGCTTGTATGAACGCGGGTCGATAAACGGTACAGTTAGTTTGTATTAAATACACTAATTTTGGATCATTTGGAACCTGTTTACGCATCTTTATCCGAGCTAGCGATGCACACATCTTACTCATACAAGAAGAATACAAAAATTTACTTTTCTCTTTGCCTTTATTTTGGGCACAAGTCGTGAAATGTTTTCTTATCCCATGAGGGCTAAAAGATTGCCCAATGATCGGATTTCACCGTGCAGCCTCGTCACCTAATTTGTTGAATTAAGCCCAAATCTACATTTCTTGAACCCGTTTTTCACTCCCTAATGTAACATTGCCTTGTATTTATTATATTGAAGTCCCCAAAACGTTCAAATCACGTTTACCGCTGATTTCACCGATTTTTCATATCCAAAACACATCACGCCATACCTGAAGCCTTTGAGCTGACAGCAAACTTTGTCTGAGTCACGTGGTGGTCTATCTATTTTTAGTCATGATGGTGCAAAGCGCTATTCACGCCCGGCAGTGTTTTTTTTTCTCTAACCGGACTTTATGAAAGTGATTTCCTTTTTTTGTGCGTGTTCGTCATAAATCCTTACGGTTAATTTTTAAAAAAATATATCGAACCGTGTCAGTGTGAAAACACAAGCTTACCGAAATATTGCGTTGCGTGTTAGCATTTCTTATTCACGGGTATTACCATCTTCCCGGCACGCATTGCGGTAATTTATGCAATAAAATGACGCCAGCTGGAAGGGTTAGTGGCTAAATATGCCATAATTCAAGGAGATTTTTCTCGGAAACTTTGTCGAAAATGGTAAGTTGTTCAAGGAAATCGTGTTAAGTGATGTTTTTATAAATCGTTGAATCTTGTTTTATTTTTATGGCGATGTTGCGTCACGGTTGTTCGTTCTTTTGTTTGTGACCTTTCTTACATGAATTCGACCGCCTGTATTGAAGAGTCTGCTTTGTAATTGCTGAATCACTTTGATAACAAAGCGTCCTTAGCATAATATTATGATAATTTAGTACATTTGTAGTCACACAATTTAGGAAACTATAAGGACTCCTAAGGCCTCCGGGATTTCAACGGATTTGAGCCGTTGGAATTTTCGTAATTTCGAAGCGAAACGCGACTTGCGCTTAATATGCGAGCGTCAGTTTACAGTCTGCTCTTCGGAGTGTAAAAGTACTCATGAAAGGTCTAAAAGTTACCAGTGAAGGTTGAAGTAAAAAATAAGATGAAGTAAAGCTAAATGATTAGTACTCGTACCATAAAAAGGTCAGAAAATAGCGAGAAAGGCGACGGTTGATTTTGAACTAAAATATAAACATTAAGCCGTAAACAGACACAGCAGGACAGTCGCGTGCTGAGTAGACCTACAGTAGTTGAATTGAAATTGAGTAGCTGTGGTTTTATGTTTTTGTGAGCGGGGAATATTTCACAGGCTCTGTTCGCGCGTGTTAGATTCAATATGTCATGATCAAGGCAAGCAAATACGGATATTTCTTCTAATTTAAGCCGGAATTGTTTTCGAACGGCAAAAAGATTGATTGATTCCACGAATGGCATGTATGAAGAGATTTCACGCGTCTACAACGCGACGCCAATCGAAAATGCGAGGGTTTCGGCCCGTCTGAGAAGCCAAGCGGCCTTGAGAAGAAACTGTAGAATACATAACCTGAAATAGAAGATATCCTGTAAAAGCGAATAGAATACTAAATAGGTAAAAGTAGATTTCTCTTGAAAGGTTTCCGCTTTGACCAACTGGCTTCCTGTGACTTCCAACCTCAACGCGTCTGTGTAAAATGAGCTGCTTGCGAGTTGCCGCCGTTTGATAATATAGTTTGCTTGAAGTGCATGCCGGGAAGATGGTAATTCCTCCTATTTCTTAGTAGCCTTTGATTCTATGACAACGCAGGAGCCCATAGCCTGACCACGTTATCGCAATTAGGTGTAAGCATAAGTGAAAGAATAAGAATTTGCATCAAGTGAAAACGAACATTGACGTAAGCATAAGATTGATCCTTATGCTTATGCTTGCGTTTATCTACTGGCTTATGTCGGGTCCGTTTCCACTGGACAAAAGAGCGCTGTTTTGCTTCCGCTTGTATTATGCTTTTACTCATCGTTAAAGCCAGGCTTTAACGATGAGTAACTGTTGTTCTACACAGATAATTCATTACAATAGATCACCAGTCCTTGGGTGAAAACATTTTTCAGTTAACAGGGCTTAGTTTAAAACGTTTCTTTATCCATTTCGTAAGAGCCTTTTATATAATTGTTACGGTCGCCGAAGTATGGCAATTGGTCCGCAAGTTTGTTTTTATGCATATTCTGTTTTAATTTGATTTGTACAGGTTGGAGCTCAATTGGAAACCATTAAGTTGTCCTGTGGACCGAAACAATTTGATACGAGGCAAAGTAGGTGACTTTTGATATACTACAGTAATGTCATGGGCGGATCCAGGATTTTTTATGGGGGGTGGCTACGGGTATATTCCTAAGTCTATAAAATGTTTTTTTGTTGCAATTGAAAAGAAAACTGTTAAAACCGACAGTGTAAAGAGGGGTGCCATCCACCCCCCGCCCCCCCCCCCCCCCCCCCCCCCCCCCCCCCCCGCATCCATCCTGAATGCTTTACTGTTAATTTTTTTAGAGTCCTTAAGCAAAATGATTATGTTGCAGCAGCTGCTACAATAGATACAGTAGTTAATTTTAACTGTGTTTTGCTGATTGTTTCCAATAAACGTAAACTGACCTTGAATTAGTTATGCAAACGCTTTTGTCCGTGGTTTATTAGTGGCAATGTTCGAAATATTTCCTTCTTGATCGGTAACCAGGATTTCCAAATATTGCTGTGACTTGTTACTTAGGTTATGACTGTTTACATTTTATGGGCAGGTTTTTGTATAGAAGCAATAATTTTGTCATCTACATGTATCTCAGTAAAACTGCACAACTGAACAACTTTGCAAAGAACAAGAGTGCAATTTTTGCTCGCAGTTTTGCAGGGTGACGGAACATGTGTCTGAATTGTGATGATTTTCGTTGTCCTTTAAACCACAGAGTGACATTTTATGATTACAAAGGACAACTAATGAACCAAAGTCAGTTTTCCGTAGTACTCAATAAATGTTTTTGTTACAGGACATTTTCCCTGACAAAGCAACGGAAAGAAAGATTCTTTCCTTCATTATCAGATGTCCAAATGAAGGATGTCAGTGGACTGGCGAGCTAAGGTCAAAAGATGTAAGTCGTAACTCTGTGTTCTTTTCACCATTCAGTATTTCTTTCGGGACTAGAAATGATCGGACAGGTCCAGTTTGGCAAGAAACTTACAGGGAAAATATGAGGTCTTCTTATATTGTACTTTCCAATTAAAAGTGTTTCTTCGGAAATTGTGTGATGGATAAACCTAACTAACCAACCAAAAACAAATAAACAAACAAATCAGAATCACTAAACGCTATATTTTCCACTTTGTTTAAAAAGAACCACTTAGCATCGTGTCCTGTCACAGTTGTTTCCTGTACGAACGAAAACTGTCACGTGACTCTGACAAGGAACAAGCTACAAGAACACTTGACCACCACATGTCCATGGAGGATTCTTTGTTGCCCTTTCTGTGGCGGGTCACATCCAGAGTGTAAAAAAGAGGTAAGATTTGCAGTTATATATGCTACAGTTCTTTTTTTCTGGTGAGCTGGCTGGACAGAGTTTATTCCGTTATTGACCTGCTGGTTTTGGCAGGATATAAACATAAGTTGAATTGATTGTTGGAACGGAGATTTCTCCGTAATTTTATTACTAAAGAAAAAGTCAATCGCATTTGTTTAATTTAATGTAAGAAGATGAGTCCTTTTTAAATCATCGTGGCGAGAGTCGCGTATCTTCATAGTACGTGACTTTATTTTTTCCAACTTGTTTAGATTATGTCTCAATAATTTTATTAAACTTTAAGGTTCATCAAAATGAATGTAAGAGATTCCCATTTAACTGTCCAAAGAGCTGTGGAGCTATCATCGCAAGAGAAGAGGTAGGTTCTGTTGTGAGTATCTGAACGATACCGCATTTTATTTCAGTGAATTACTGGTACTTTTGAGTAAAACGTTCATTAAAACTAGTGGCTCATCATATTCATCATGCACAAACGATTCCTTATAGGAAGTAACAAGGAGAATAACTACCCCTCCCCTCTGAAAGGGATGTTATTTTATCGCAGGGTTAATCTGTGTTGAATTTTGAGGAATAAAAAATGCGCTAAATAGACAGGTGCTATCAGTAACAAACTAAAGAGTCTACAAAGCAGGTCACTGTCTTTTAGAATTATAAATGAAAATACAATATTTGAACTACCAAAAGCACAGAAATTATTAAATATGATTACACCTATAAAGGACTTAAGTGACATTTGTGATGTAATCGCTTAAGATGTTCTATTAGTCTTAGCGGGCGGGCTAGTTTACCATGTGCTCCTTGTATTTGTACTGGCTCGATTAAAGCTGTTGCGTTGTTGTATTCTCGCCTGTTTCGCGTCTCAATAACATTACATGGTGTCAGAAGTTGGTACGAAGAACCATGACATCTTTCCGAGTCCAGCTACTGGAAAAGTTTGATTTCAGTCGTCAAGAAGAGTGGCCGAAATGGAGCAGAAGATTTGAACGTTTCCGCCAAGCGTCTGGTCTGGCGAAAGAAGAAGAAGAGAGTAAAATAAACACGCTGATTTATGCTATGGGAGATCAAGCAGACAATATTTTGACCTCCTTCAAACTTTCCACGTCGCAGCTGAAACAATATCACACCGTTAAAACGAAGTTTGATGAACACTTTGTGGTTCGCCGAAATGTTATTTTTGAGCGAGCAAAGAAGATGGCGAGACTGTTGACACATTTATTGCAGCGCTTCACGCACTCGCCGAACACTGCGATTACGGAACCCTAAAGGACGAGATGATCCGAGACCGAATTGTGGTGGGCCTTCAAGACTCAAAATTATCGGAGAAACTTTAACTTCACCCGGAATTATCTCTGGCTAAAGCGATTAATCAGGCCCGACAAAGAGAAGCCGTAAAGAAGCAACAAGCCCTTTTGAGAAACGACTTCAAGGATTCTGAAGATGCAAAGAAAAACGTCGACGCGGTCAAGGTAAAAGGAAAGAACCCTCCGAAACTCAAAGATGGAAATGGGCCGGAACCTAAGAAAACCCCGCTAAAGAAACCGCCTTCTCACCCTTCTTCGACACGCTGCGAACGCTGCGGAAATTTCCCGCCTCACAAGCGAGCGAACTGCCCAGCTAAAGACGCAACTTGTTTTAAGTGCTCAAAGAGAGGCCACTGGGGAACTGTCTGTAAATCCTCCAAAACGGTTGGCGAAGTGGAAAAAGAAGATGAAAATTTGTTTCTTGGCGAAATAGGAACTGAAACGAACAACACCTTTTGGTCAGTAGATCTGATGCTTGATAACGCACAAGTTCGCTTCAAGATTGACACTGGAGCTGACGTGACTGTAATCCCTGATAAGATCTACGAAGTGCTACGACCGACTCCAACCCTCGTAAAATCAAACAAGACATTGTTTGGTCCAGCTCACACTTCACTCCCTGTGCGTGGATGTTTTGTAGGAAAAATTCAGAAAGGAGACAAAACAACGAAGCAGGAGATATTCGTAGTGAACGGTGCCCGCAACGCCCTGCTTGGTCGTCCAGCTATAGAAGCTCTTGCCATAGTACAAAAGGTTGATGCTGTGGAAGCCACAAACCTCATTGCAAAGTTTCCAGGCCTTTTCACCGGACTTGGAAAACTTCGAGGTCCTGACTACGTCATAAAGCTGAAACCTGAGGCCAAACCATACGCACTCGATCAGTAACCCCAGGAGAGTTCCCGTACCCCTTCTTACAAAGGTCAAAGAAGAACTTTCCCGGATGGAACAAATGCAAATCATTTCCAAGGTAGATGAACCTACTGAATGGTGTGCTGGAATGGTAGTTGTACCAAAAGCTAACGGCAAAGTACGCATCTGTGTTGATTTATCAAACCTCAATGAGAGCATCCTGAGGGAGTTCCACCCGCTGCCTAGTGTAGACCACACCCTAGCCCAACTATCTGGAGCGACCGTGTTTAGCAAGCTGGATGCAAATTCAGGATTCTCGTAAATTGGTCTATCACCTGAGTCAGCAAAACTTACCACTTTTATCACTCCATTTGGGAGATTCTGCTTCAACCGCCTACCCTTTGGGATAAGTTCAACTACTGAACATTTCCAAAAGCGGATCTCACAAGTACTGGAAGGAACGGATGGTGCCCTTTGTCAGATGGATGATATTCTAGTCTTTGGCAAACGACTGAAGAACATGATAAACACCTGGAAGCAACTCTTCACAAGCTACAAGAGGCTAACCTTACTCTGAATGAAGAGAAGTGCGAGTTTTCAAAACCTCCAGTGGAGTATCTAGGCAGCATCATTGATTCCGAGGGAGTACGTGTTAACCCCAAGAAAGTAGAAGCGATACTGGAGATGGAAACCCCCAAGGATCAGTCAGGTCTAAGAAGATTCCAGGGCATGGTTAACCAGTTGAGTAAATATCAGCCACGAATAGCAGAGCTTTCTAAACCACTGAGAGACCTCCTGAGTTCAAAAAACCACTGGTCTTGGGGTGACGCACAACAGCAGGCCTTCTCAGCCCTGAAACAGAACCTTGCATCTACACCCACCCTAGCTCACTATGATGCAAGTCGGCCAACAACACTTTCAAGTGACGCATCATCCTATGGCCTGGGAACTGTATTATTGCAAAAGCAAGATAATGACCAATGGCGCGCTGTTGCATACGCCTCACGAGCTATGAGCCCCACAGAACAGCGTTATGCGCAGATAGAAAAAGAAGCTTTGGGCATAACTTGGGCAAGTGAACGCTTTGCAGACTACCTGATTGGACTCACATTCCACATCGAAACAGATCACAAACCCTTAGTGTCATTGCTGGGTACCAAGAGTCTTGAGGATCTCCCCGCCAGAATACAGCGATTCAGAATGCGAATGATGCGCTTCACGTACACTATCAGCCATGTACCTGGTAAAAACCTGTGCACTGCAGACGCCCTGTCACGAGCCCCCATTGTTAGACCATTGAACCAAGAAGAAGAAAAGTTGACTGATGATGTCAAAGCCTATGTTAACTCAGTTATTGCTAAGCTAACCCGTACCACTTCACCGGATATAGTGGTACACCTGACATCTATGTTCGCAAGACATGGTATACCGGACCAACTTGTGTCAGATAACGGCCCGCAGTTTTCGTCAAACGCATTCGCCCAGTTCGCCGAAGAGTATGCATTTACCCTCATTACGGCCAGCCCGAGGTATCCACAAGCGAATGGCGAAGTGGAACGCGCAGTCCAAACAGTGAAGCACCTGCTTAAGAAAGCTCAAGATCCTTACAGAGCTCTCTTAGCATACCGTGCCACACCCCTTTAGAGTGGACTCTGCCCAGCAGAATTGTTAATGGGAAGAAAAATCCGTACTAAAGTCCCTACTGTTCCAGCGCAGCTGATCCCTAGTTGGCATTACTTGGAGCAGTTCCGAGAAAAAGATGCTTCCCTCAAAGCTAGACAAAAGAAGAACTTTGACAAGTGCCACTTTGCAAAGAACCTCTCAGACCTCTCCCCTGGAGAACGTGTTTGGTTACCGGACCAGAGGGTCGAAGGGACAGTTTTGGACAAAGTTGGCACCCACGGTCTTACGCAGTAGAGACCCCAAATGGCAAGCTGAGGAGAAATAAACGCCATCTGATCCCCCTACCAGACTCATCTGAAGCAGGAAACCAGAGAGACAGTGCAGTTCCTGATCAAGCCTTGCCCAGTATTAAGATCAACAGTCCTGTGCAGACCCCGACATCTACTACCCCTTGGAGGACCACGCGAAGTGGTCGCGAGATAAGACTCCCAGCACGTTTTAAAGAGTAGAGACTCTGAACTTTACTTTGTTTTCTTAAGAGAAAAGCTTATTTCCGACTTAGAGGGGAGATGTGATGTAATCGCTTTAGATGTCCCATTAGTCTTAGCGGGCTGGCTAGTTTACCATGTGCTCCTTGTATTTGTACTGGCTCGATTAAAGCTGTTGCGTTGTTGTATTCTCGCCTGTTTCGCCTCTCAATAACATTACAACATTGTCTGAGAAAGTGGTTGGAAATGGGGGTTAACCAATTTTGATCAAACTCGCTGCAGAAGTTGACCTTAGCAGAATATTCCAAAAGCTAAAGTGGTTTTGTTTTCTGACTTTCGGGAGGGGGTACCATTTGAGGCTAGCGGATCATGGAAACTCACGTTTTACAAGCGGTAAGTTTGGAATAGCTTAAAAACAAACAAACAAATCCTATTGACTAATTAATTGTATGGCGTGTTTCTATTACAAAGGGTCTATTAAATCATACGTGCAGATTTGGCAGAGAAGGTTCCGGCAGTGTGGAATTGGCACGAGTTTTGGCCAAATATTGAAGGAAAAAAAAACACTACCCAAAATTGCCTAACTTTAAAAGTTCATATTTCTTAACTGCCTATAGTGAGCTCAGATTGATACGTATGACAGGAGGTACCTCAATGTTAGCAAAATGAAAATCAATAGAGAAAAAAATTGGTCCATTTAACTTTAATTTTAGGTGCTTTCAAGACACATATCGAACACCGTCACAAAATTTGCATATTGTAAAAAGAAATAATTTAACACCCATTCTAACTCTATTTAGTTTTAAACACTTCCGTTTGCTTTAGTGAATCTAAATCTCTTTACGAAAACTGTGATAATCAATAAATGTGGCAGTATAAAACACTAAGTTGCCTTAGATGAACAAGAAAATCAGTACTCACAAAACCAAGTTTTGCACTTTAACTTATGGGATTGTCTTAAGAGATTGTCACTCTGATATGGGATTATTTAAAAGCCTTCACCTTGGCAGTCATAAAAATGCATCTCGTTTGATCCAAAATAATAATTTTTTCACGATTTATTTAAGTTTCACGTGGAGCGGGTACTAGTTTTATGCCGCTGAGAGCCGAATAAATCGCAAACATTTCCGTCGCTGTTAAAAAAGAATAACAATTCACCCGATAGGCCCAATTACTTTTTCATTCTACAGATACACCATTGTAGTTTGCTCAGCTGTATTAATTTCTTATTTTAACAGTAAACAATGGGTTATTACTCATGCGCGAAGCGGCCTGAGGTGAGGTTTACCCTGCGTTTTTTTTTTTTTTTTGAGGGGGGGGGGTCACATTCTTGCATGCAAATTTATGCACGCATATTTTATTATTAACCGGGTGGTCAGGTCACATACAAATTCTACAAAAATGGCTGCCGCGCTCGGCATGTGCTTGGTTTTTAAAACCATAGTTTTGTCTTTTAATATCGGAGTAATAACACACATTAAAAATATTTAAAATGGAAAGGGAAGCTTTAAATAATACTCATTAGCCGCTGTAGTGGAGAGAAAAGGAGAGCTTTAAGAGACGAAATCTTGCTTCGAGGAACTTCATACGTTTTTATCAATGCAGGAGCAATGCGGGAGATGTTTGTTTTACGGGTTTCAGAACCAAAGAAGCGGAGATTTAAAGAATTTCCAAGTAGTCGAAGGACTTAAAGGTAAAAAAATTACATTTTTCGATGCGAATTTATGTTGATATCAATCTGTGATTGACTTTTTCTTTATGCTCTCGTTAGTTTTGGAGAATTGTTTATAAACGTGCTTGAGTTCAGTTGTATTGATTTCTTGAATTTTTATCGAAGACAGCTTGGCCTCGATGCGCTATAAATAGTACGCGTTTTGCTTTTAAACATAAACGTATTGAGATTTGAATAAAATTTTTCGAAAGAAGATTGTGTTGTGCAATTTTATGCGTTTGTTCATTCATTACATAGGTTAAAAAGCGAATTTTATAAACAATTATAGTAACTGTTCTTAGAACAGTTAAACATCACTCGCGTCGCCTTATGCAAATGTTTGTGTATTTTTGCAATTTTGATTTCCAAATCAGTTTCTCGGGCAATTTTTGACACGTAACAGGTGTATTTTATTCGGAAATTAGTCATACTAGTTATTCGAGACTCAGAAAAAGTTGTTTTTGTGACATTTTGTACGGTCTAAATGAACTGTGCAGACGGTCGCGTGATTCTGTTTTTGAGAATTGCTAAAATTGAAAAAATAGCCGGTCGTCAATCTTAATTCTTGTGCTTCCGACCTTTCACCTTAGTTAAGGAGGTAGTTAACCCTTTTTTTGGAAAAAATGTTGAAAATTTCATGAATTATGTTTGGAAGGGCTCTAAAAGGGATAATTATTCAAGTTTTAAAATTTGAAAAAAAAAGTTGAAAATTTTGAAAATCCCGCCTAAAATGGCTAATTAATTGCGAGGCGGTCAATTAATTATGCCTAGCAACCGTTTGTTTATGCTTTGTTTATTATGGTTGCCATGGGTTTTTTCCATTAGCGTTGGGTCAAAAATTCACCGAAAATGCAATTCAGCAATCCCCAAGAGCTGTAGTCCACATAATCCATTCCAGTTTTCCATTTAAGACTACCATGATGCAACGCGAGTCTTTCAGATCCAAAATAGTTATATTTTTGTGCGAAGCGTGGAGTTTACAGTGTTGTGAAATCGATTTGTTTTATTTTTATCGAACGTTTTTGATCATTATACATGTACTTTATGAGATGGTTAAATTCAGATCCGTGAGGAGAAAGAAAAGAAAGGGTTTTTGCGGTCCAAGTGGATCGAACAAACGTCCAAAACTGTCCAATGAACCAGATCAAGATGGCGCCGTGGACATAGGTGAAGAAGCTCTGGAACCTCAAAAAGACACCGACAGCGACCAAGAAAAGGAAGATTTACCGGTAAGACCGAATGTTTCTGCTGCTAAACTTCAAAACTCTTCATTTTCAAAGTGTGATGAGGATGAAGGCATTTTAACGCGAAAAAAAGCGAACAGTGTTGGCCTTGGAACGTCAGCTAATGACCAGGTCGCCAGCGGTTACAAACTGCAAGATGCCACATTGCTGAGTGACTGTATTGCTTCAGCAGCAATTTGTAGTTCCTGTCGCAATCCTAAATCAAAGCTGGAACTTTATCAGCATGATCGTCAAAGAGAAGGACTTGCTGAATGCCTTTTTTTGAGGTGTTCAGTTTGCAAACATGAGACCCCACTGAAAACAAGCAAAAGATTGGGGGGTGTTGGTGGAGGAGCTCATGAAGTAAACAGGAGGTCTGTGTTGGCTTCACAAAAACTTGGCCAGGCGGGATTGACTGACTTCTGTGCCAGAATGAATTTACCTCCTCCAGTTTCCAAGAAATCATTCAATGACCATTTAAAACAAATAGAGAAGGTAGCTGTAGAACATGCAAAAAATCAAATGCAGGATGCTGCTGAGAGACTATTTGAACGAGTCAAGAATGAACATCCAGACAACATTGTAAATGACAATGATTTAGAACTAGCCGAGGTAGCTGTTACAGTGGATGGGACATGGCAGAAAAGGGGCCATTCATCAAAGATCGGTGTGGTGTTTATTATTTCTGTGATCACTGGGGAGATCCTTGATTATGAGGTAAAATCTCTCATTTGCCATGAATGCCGAGCTCATGATCATATGGACAAGGATGGCAAGGAGTTCAAAGCTTGGAAAGCCAGTCATCTAGCTACTTGCCAAATCAACCATTCTACTAGCTCTGCGGACATGGAGGCTTCTTCAGCAGTAGAAATGTTTGGCAGGAGTATAGATAACTTGAGGCTGAAGTACACAACTTTTGTGGGTGACGGGGACAGCAGCTGTTATGGCAGAGTAAAAGAAGCTATGGCAACAAAATATGGCGGCACATACTCTGTAGTGAAAGAGGAGTGTGTGGGCCACGTGCAGAAGAGAATGGGCACAGCTCTCCACAAGTATAAGAAGGAAATGAAGGGAAACAAGCTGGTGGATGGAAAAGGTGTGCAAGGAACAGGAAGACTCACTGACAAAGTAATTGACCGCATTCAAAACTATTATGGAAATGCTATAAGAGAAAACTCTGGAAACCTGAAAGGGATGAAAGATGCAATTACTGCTATCAAATGCCACATGATAGAGAACAAGGGCTTGTCACTTGAAAAGCAACACAGATACTGCCCCAAAGGTCGAGACTCGTGGTGTAAGTTCTGGGCTGACAAGCACAACAAGACAAATACTTATGACAATAGCAAGCGCCTCCCCGAAGTCTTCTTGGAAGAGCTGGAGCCAATTTTTGAAAGATTGTCTGATGAGAAACTTTTGAAAAGATGCCTCAGTGGAATGACACAGAATCAAAATGAATGTGTAAATGCTCAAGTGTGGTCCAGGTGTTCAAAAACTACTTTCATTGGGGTTAGAAGAGTGCGTATTGCAGTTTGTGAAACCATAGCAGTGTTTAACACTGGGGCTGCTAACAAAGCAATAATTATGGATCAGTGTGGAGTGAATCCTGGTCAGAACATGTTGAAGGCTTTGAGAGAAGAAGACAGCAGGAGAATAAAAAGTGCTGCACAAAAAGTTTCGTTGAAGTACAGACAACAAAGAAAGAACTTGCGAGCAAAGCGGAAGTCAAAAGGGAAAGACTCCTACTGTTCTGGGGCTTTTGGTCTTAGTTCAAAGCCAGAGACTTCAACTGGAAAAGGAAAAAAAGTAAAGTCTTCAAAATCCAGCCAACCCCTTCCCTCCACTAGCAAGGATTTCCCAAGCACTAGCAGGCAGGAAGCTGTGGAGGTTACCTTCGCTGAACCTGTTTTTGAATTTGTGGCTCCACAAAGGGTACCAGTCAAGAATAGAACTGAACTATAACATTGTTTTATTTTTTAACCAGGTCATTTATCTGGAAAAGGACTTTTTAGAATTGTTTGCTATCTCAGTAAATGAAAAAAAAATGGAAATTGGAAAATCGGAAGGAATTTATGGTAATTTGCATTCGGGCAACATAATCTCATACTTTTAAAGCAATTTTCTCCAAATTAACTATTCAGAGATTTTTGATCTTGTTGCAGCTATATCTTTGCCATTTTTCAATGGATTTCCATGATTTTTTCACATCTGCTTTAGTTTAAGGTATACTATGCAATGAGTGAACTACTTTTAGCTCCTTTTGAAATTATAGCTGGTTGCTATGGAAACATGCTATTTTTAGCCTGCGCGCTGCCAATTTGACGAGACTGAAAAATTGTTTCACTCATTGCACAGTTTAGGGTCATATTAATGTGCACAGAAAGTTTCATTACTTTCTGTTGAATGGTTCTTGAGATAGGTTTGCTAAAAGCTTGGAAGTTGATTTATATTTCCCGCGGTTGCTATGGCAACGGGTGGGCGTGGCATCCCACATACACATAAAAAGTTTCGTCTGAATAAATTCTACCTTGTGTCAAAATTTCATGTAGTTTGCTTGAATACTTGGGGGGGAAAGTGGTATTCTCTTTCCACATCAAATAAGGGTTAACTACCTCCTTAAGCTTATCATCGGCTTTCTGTTCAGAGAGCTACGCTGTTAGGCTCAGCCTATCTATATATATTATTGAATGACTTTCAATCAGGTGCCACATTTTTAAAATTTCGCCTTAAAGTTGAACTATTTTCGCGTTTCGATTATTTGTGTAAAATAACCCGTTGATTACTATTAAAATAAAATAAAAAAAAATTTAGATCTGAGATATAGCTGAGCAAACTACATGCAATGATGTATCTGTACATTGAAAAAAACAAAATGGGCTTCTCGAGTGAATTTTTATTTTTTAACAGCGACGGAAATGTTTTCGATTTATTCGGGTATTAGCGGCGTAAAGCTAGTACCTACATGTAACACGTCAAACTTCAATAAATCGTAACAAAATTAAAATACTATATTATTTTGGATCAAAATAATTTTTATTTTATAACAGCGATGGAAATGTTTGCGATTTATTCGGGTCTTAGCGGCGTAAAACTAGTACTACCATGTCAAACTTCAATAAATCGTAGCGAAATTAAAATATTATTTTGGATCAAACGAACTGTATTTTCATGACTGCCAAGGTGAAGGCTTTTAGGTAACCCCATATCAGAGTGACAGAAATTTATTTTTCGAACCAAAGTCATCAGCTAGTCGATTGTCCTTTAAAACCGACTGTCGGTTTTAAAGGACAATCTCTTAAAGTGCAAAAAGTGCAACTTTTGCTAAAGTGCAAAACTTGCGAGTACTGATTTTCTTGTTTTAAGGCAACTTAAGATTCTAAGATTCTAAGGTAGTGTTTACCACCTAAAAGTTAAATGGACCAATTTTTTCTCTTTTGAGGTTTATTTTACTAACATTGAGTTATCTGCTGATATAAGTAAGAAATATGAACTTTTAAAGTTACTCAATTTTATATGGTGGTTTTCTCTTCAAAATTTGGCCAAAACTCGTGCCGGCCCCCACACTACTAGAACCTTCTCTGCCAAATCTGCACATATGATTTAAAAGACCCTTTGTTATAGAAACACACCATACTATTAATTAGTCAACAGGATTTGTTTGTTTGTTTTTATGCTGTTCCAAACTTATCCCTTGTAAAACGCGAGTTTCCATGATCCGCTGGCCTCAAATGGTATCCCCCCAACAAATTTCATCAGAATCGGTTAACCCCCATTATTATCAATATACGCGACCAAATAGGAAACTGCCTTCGAGAAAACACGTGTGAGTGGCGGGCGATATTGAATTTGACGGGCTGCAAACGCATTTACGGCCCTGTTTCTGTTAAACATTTTTTTCTTATTAAATGAATTTGTATGATTTGGCCTTGTGTATTGATAATAATGATAATCACATGACTTTTGTCGGGCATATAGTTTATTTGTGTCCCTCGTAGCATCATTTGCACCCTCGCTCCGCTCGGGCGCAAATGATGCTACTCGGGCCACAAATAAACTATATGCCCTCCAAAAGTCATGTAATTGTCCTATTTCCAGCTTCTGGAACACTTTCTCAGACAATGACACTTAATAGAATAAAATGTTTCAATAAATAAATTATTTCGAAATAACAAAGGCTGAAATAGTTTACAGGTTACTTTTCGTTAACTGTGGTAAAGACGACAATGTTGAAGGCATAGTCGTTGTGTAGTAACAGTGGAAAATCATTGGTCCTTATAAATATATATATATATCTGTCTGAATTTTGGAAAAGGTACCTGCCATTTTTGTTATGTCACTTACTAAAATACTGTATTAGGAGGGCAAATTGTTCTCAAATTGGACTCGGGTTGCAAACTGTGAGTAAAAACTGAAGATACAAGCAATTGCAAAAAGAGTTGAGACATTGTGTACTGTTGTGCATATTTCAAGGATACATTTTGAGTTTACTAAGGGTTAGGGTTAGGATCAGGATTAGAATAGTTGTTCTAGTGATACAGCATTAGTGCAGTGTTTGCCCAGTATCGCTACAGAAGCAATAGCAGTGAAGTTCACTAATTACTAGCAGTCGTTTTACAGCATTCGAAACAAACAAACGAGATAAAAACAGAAACACACACGCATATAATGCGATGCTATAAATAATTTGAACCTGATCTCACTAGAATAGTCAACTGATCTGATCTCGCCATAAGAAAAAAGAGCTCATAGAACCTATTCTAAATTTATATTATTCTCAGAAGAAAGTTGAAATGAACAAGATTACTATTCTGACTCACGGCCGCTAACTATTCACTTTGGCGGTCGGAAGTTTAACATTCGCGGAGCGTAAGCTATATTCACGAAATTCGGATGGAAGGGCTATAGTCTTATAGAAAGTGTTTTGCTGAACTAGCGGCTCAACAGCTAAACAGCTAACAATTCCAAAGCGTGAAAAACATCCGCTGTCAACAGGACGTATGATGTTTGAGATTTAATTAGCCAAATCGCCGAGCAAAAAGTGTGAGTACCGATAAACCACATTCTTTTGCTAAAACACACACATTAAAACACACAGTGAAAATGCGTTTCTTTTACCAGAAAATTCAGCCAAGACGGCGTCTTTATGCCAAAGCTAGTAGGCTGAAATTAAAATTTGACAAATACTTCAGGCGAGAGAAGCGGTTTAAGATTTACATAAATCGTGTAACAACGCGCCAAAACTAACACGAAACATAGCGGTTCGGCTTGATGTAAAACCAAAACACCATAGTTATTTACTAATAGAGATATAACAAAATCATGTACAGAGTCTAACTGCATAACATTAAAACACTTACGGAATTTTTGGGTTCACTTCGGTCCACCTTCCATTCCGCTTGCTGACAAAGGAACCATAATATGTTTTCTGACCCTTTTCAAAGTCACGCAAAGTAACGTGACGCCGCTTTTAAAAGCTACGATCTTCTACATTTCGTCTCGGGTAGAAGGATAAAAAGACGCTTCTTTCGCTGGAGACGAGCAATCTACTTTATTGCTGAGATTATTGCCCTTCCTGCCTCTTCGTTTTTATCGCAAGCTTCTCATACAGCAAAAAGAACGCAACAGATACCGCAATGAATTATGGGAAACTCCTGAGTTCAACGAACGCGGAATGCCCTACAACTGATTTTTCACAAAAATATATAAGTCTAAAAGCACCTCTTCAATTCCAAACTTCGGTCACAGCAAGGTGTCACAAATGGGCTGCAACTCACGATCATACAGTTTTTAGACAAGACGTGCTTTTAGACTCCGTCTGGATCGGCTTGCCTACCGACTGTGAACGGCCGCAAGAGTGCCAACATCAGCACTATTCGACAGTCGAAAAGCAAAACACCGCTCGTTTCTTTGAAAGGTGCTAGTGACTTACGGGTTTCCGGACTTAATGATGTCCTTCAACCACCAGACGGGCACAAATGTGGCGAACAAAGAAAATAAAATTGACCACAGGAGCTCAAAGCCAAATGTAAGTTTCGAGAGTGGCTTCAAGATCGATCGACCATCGTTACTTTCCCACTTTGATTTGAATATTACGACGTCATGGACACGTGATAATTCCTATGAAAAAGACTCTTTTCCAGATCTCTTCTGTAGTTAGCGCGAAAGTGGTTTCTGCTAACGTTAACAAGTTACAACTCAGGGCGTTATATTTACCTCAAGGTAAAACCTAGAATTACCTCGAAGCTTACTTACGGTGCATTTTAACTGTTTGTTATCATTAATTCTTTCTGTAAACTGTTCAAAGCTTTCGTATGTGATGTTGTTTTTTACGCGCTTGTTGTTTTAACTCCCTTTTTTTTACTAAATTGAAAACGTTTTCTATGTAGAAGAACACCTGGAAATGCTTTTATATCATTTATTTTAATTTATTTGAATACTGTAATGTATGCCCCTGTACATTTGAAGTGACATCAAACCTTCAATTTTCACTTTTTGTGAGGTGCCTTTTCTTAAAATCAGACAGATATATATATATATTATATATATATATATATATATATATATATTTATATATATATATATAACTTTGTGTGAAACGATGTTCACAAAAGATCTGTTTAAAGTTTAAACATAATTTTTTTAATGGTTCCCAAACCAGATGAACTGTACCTAAACCCTAGATGAATCGGCATGATTTAATCCCTTCAAGGGATTAAATCATGGCGATGACGCTGACGCATCCAAGTTGAATGCGTCAGCAAAAAATGAGTTACTTTATTAAAGAGAAAATGATCTTGCTTCATTTTCGTTTTGTTGCGTGACACATCTGAAGAAGGCTAAGCGTGAAACGTTGACACTTGAACATAAAATATTTTTATTTTATATTTTTTATCATCCTGAAATGAAGTGTGCCTATATTATAGTTTGCTTGAAAAACTGCGTTCAAGAGCCGAGGAAATATTAGAGTAATGATTTTTAGTTATAATTTACCAACTCAAGGTTTTGCATCCTACTGCAACATTAGTTGGTGATGCGATTTAATTGCACATACATTTGCTTAAGCCGGCAGCCTTATATTAATAAATGTCTTTTACAGATTTCAACCCACACTGAGAATGATTGTCCGCTGACCATAATTTCCTGCCCTCATGCTCAGATGGGCTGTACAACAAAGGTAATATTAAGGAATAAATCGTACTTAAAAACGTTTACCATTTGTTGTCTAATCACTCTGCAGTGAAACGAAAACAAAATAATTTCTAACTTAGTACCAGTAATAAAACCAGGCGTACAGGAGGGGGCATCTCGTTTATTGATCACGCATAAACATAGCTGAATACAACCATCATAGTAAACCTAGACCAGACATAATAGAAAAATTTTCTAAAGTAAAATTTATAGATAGAAACGGATCAACAAGCGGAGATGCCGTCGAATGACAACTCCTAACTGACAAACTCCTTAAATATTCCATTCGTAACATGATTACGTAAGCTGCATACCAACGAATCTACATACCAGCACACAGCTATATTACAATAACAACGTGAAAAATTATATTAGGTAGTTTGTATTTACGAGGAGGTCGCAATGCGGGATTCTATTCTAATAAAAAAAACCTTACGCGATTAAGAGCAAACAATGTTTTGAAGAAAAATAGCCCGCGATGTAGTTTCACTCTGTCAGCAAAATAAATTAAATTCTAATTTCTTATCAATGTTTTGTTTTGTTTTGTTTGGGTTGACAAATAAAGCTTGCTTGCTAAGGTAACTGTCCTTGAATGTAGCAAATTAATCCATCCACGTCATACAGCGCCACGGTGTTTACTCTCAAAGGGCCCAGTGTACCGCCGAAATAACGAAATTCCATAGAGAAAAACAGAGCCAGCAAAAACGAAAACAATTGAAAAGTTAGTTACATGTTCTCTTTGATTTTGAAACTGGCTTTAAAACGAAAGTAAATAAAAATCTCCTTTACGCCTCAAACAAAACCTTGTTCACAATGAAAGGCTAGGGTCCCTAGTCTGTCATATCCTGCGCATGTGCTTTTACTCATGCAGGGCCACAAGTGCCGCAATGGTCACAGTTAGTGGCATATCCAAATGTCAGTTGTCAGTTAAAATTTAGGCCATTCGTCAGTTGTCATTTAAATTTTGGGTCATTTGTCAATGCCAGGTAAATGACTGTCAATAGTTAACTAAGATCTTAAATAACTGTTTTTGGCCCATTTTAGACCCCTATAATTAATATACTTTTATTATTGTTGTAACAGCCGTAAAATCCATGATTTATTTGTCTAGATCAACTCGGGAAACGCTCGACACTGTCCTGTTCACAATACGAAAATCCGTGTTACCGTAACCTTAAATTGACGAGTGTTCGTTATGTTCGATCCTTTAACTTCTCCGTAAGTTCCTTGACAAATGACAGTCCAGTAAGTGTTCCTTTAACCGTACACAAACGAAATATCAACAAACTATAAGAAAACGTGCAGCGCCGAGGTTTGACCTAAACTGGAATGAACCTCGGGGAGATCACGTGTCCTCAACGCTCGAACGGACTGGTCCGATTACACAGGGAAACCAACATACGAAACTAGCATTTACATGGCTCCCCTAAAATGTTCATCATTTTAACCTATACACTTCTTTCTCTAAATTAATGTTCAGTGCACTCAGGTCTGCTAAGCATTCCATGTTTTCATGACTCCGGTTCAGCAAACATACGCAGTTCCTCTGGCTTCTCTGGCTCCTCTGGCTCCTCGTCGGGGATTCCCGGTCTATCAGGTGACTCTAGTAGCAGTGCAAGTTTGTTAACAGGTCGACCTAACACTGACCCGGTTGCGGTTTGGACAGTTACCGATCTGACTTGGCCTTTGTCATCTCGACGGGAAGCAAGGACTCTAGCCATGGGCCATTTGTTTCTGCATGTGTTGTTGTCTTTCAACAGGACGATATCACCTTCAGTGAAGTTTCTTCTCTGGCGTGTCCACTTTTGTCTCGCTTGTAGGCTCTGCAAATATTCTTTACTCCATCTGTTCCAGAACTCATTGGCAATATGCTGTACGCGCCTCCAGCGTCGTTTGCAATAGACGTCTTCTCTTTGAAACCTTCCAGGAGGAGGGAGAATTAGCTTGGTTTTGCCGGTGAGAAGTGTGTTTGGCGTTAGTGGCAACGGTGACAGTGGATCACTTAAGGTCTCGGTAGTAAGAGGGCGACTGTTTACAACAGCTTCAGCTTCACAGAACAGAGTTCGCAATGATTCGTCGTCTAAACAGTGACCATGTTGCTTCATAAGCGCTGCCAATACGTTCCGTACGGACCGAATTTGTCGTTCCCAAACACCTCCGAAATTGCTTGCTGTAGCAGGGTTTCTGATCCAATCAATGTTGTGTTTAAGAAGCTCTGCCTTAATCTTTTCATCATCCATTTCTTGAAGGGCTGTCTTCAACTCATTTTCGGCTCCAACAAAGTTGGTCCCTTGGTCACTGCGAAGTTCTCTTATGCATCCTCTTCGACAGATAAAGCGTCGTAGTGCTTGTAAGAATGAATCTGTTTCCATGGAGTGCGCTACTTCAACGTGTATTGCGCGACTTGCCAGGCAAGTAAATAAGGCTCCGTATCTTTTGACTTCTCTCCTGCCTTCCTTAACATGAAACGGACCGAAATAGTCCACCGCGCAGTATGAAAACGGTGGCGCGGGCTCAACACGCGAGTTAGGGAGGTTGGCCATTTTTTGCTCTCCAACAGTACCACGAAGATGGCGACATCTGATACACCTTGAGATGAAGTGTCTGACTGCTGCATTCCCGTTGACGATCCAGTAACCATTTGAACGAAGCTCATTTAGGGTGACGCCTCTTCCGCTATGATGAGTTTGCTCATGGGCGTGGCGGATGATCCGCTCTGTGATATGGCCAGCCTTTGGTAGGATGACAGGGTTCTTAAGACCGTCTGGCAAGTTAGCCATTGTTATCCGTCCTCCAACTCTAAGCAATCCGTTGGCATCCAGGTATGGATCAAGGGCGTTAAGGCTGTTAGTTTTCTTCAAAACGGCTTTCTTTTCTTTATCACGCTGTCGATCTTTACACACACCTTCAGCCTGGGCTTGAAATTCTTTCAAAATCTTCACTTCTTTATCAAAGGCATTAGCTTGAACGAGCTTGAGGATTTCTAATTCCGCTTGTTCGAGGTCTTTGACCATGATACGTGTAGTAGGGCAACGTTCACCTTTACAACTCCGTCTGTTAGTTTGAGGGCCTTCATGAACCTGAGGTTTCTTGTCTGCCGTACTGATGCTTGTCCTTAGACGTTGTTTGTATTCCATACAGATGGCAACTGCGGTCTTTAACTTTTGCCAGTTGGAGAATCTTTCAAATTTACTTAACATGTCTCCGTGCTCTTCAACTACTGTGGCATTGGCGGTGACCTTTTTAACGTCTGGAGAATTGAGATCGACCTCGTTTTGATACGAGCCTTGTTGAGGCCACTGATCCTCCGTCTGCCACAAGAATTCTGGGCCCTTTATCCACTTTGACTTCTGCACAAACTCTTTGGCATTAACTCCCATTGATCCTTCATCTGCTGGGTTGGAGCCAGATTCCACGTACCGCCATTGCTCTGGTGATGTATGGTTTCGGATGAACTGTACTCTATTTGCAACGTACACATGGAATCTTCGGGACTCGTTACTGATGAATCCGAGGACGACCTTGCTATCTGTCCAGTAGAACTCTTGAAGTTCTTCGTAATCTAACTCTTCTTTCAGCATGTTTGCGACTCTTACTGACACGGTAGCTGCAGCAAGTTCAAGTCTTGGAATAGTTACTGTTTTTAGTGGTGCTACACGAGCTTTTCCCATTACGAGAGAACAATGAACTCTGCCGTTTTCGTCTACCAATCTGAGATAAGAGCATTGTCCATATCCAATTTGCGACGCGTCGGACATGTTATGTAGCTGCGCTGTTACAATTCTTCCAAATTCAGGAGGCTTGAAGTTTCTTGGGGTGGCTAATTGCTCAAGTAGCGGTAATTGACTTCTCCATCTTTCCCATTTGGCGAGAACTTCTCCATCGATTGGCTCGTCCCAGTCCTTTCCGTGACAGATCTCTTGAAGTATCTGCTTTCCAACAAGGACGACGGGTGCAATGAGCCCTAGCGGATCAAAGATCGAGCATACGGTTGCCAGTATACCTCTACGGGTGCATGGCTTGTCCTTCAACTCTATTCTGAATTTAAATGCATCTGATTCGATACACCATTGCACGCCCAGTGCTCTCTCTATTGGTAACTTGTCACTGCCTAAGTCTAGGCCTTTGATTTCCTTTGCTCTCTCTTCAGGCGGTACTGACATCATCACCTTTCGACTGTTGCTGACGAATTTAGTCAGGTTAAATCCTCCCTTTACACACATCCCCTTAACAGCATGTATGAGTTCTATGGCGTCCTCTTCTGTTGGAACTGATTTCAATACGTCATCGACGTAAAAGTTCTTCTTTAATGTTTCTGCAGCTTTCGCACCAAACTCTCCTTCACCGTCTTCGGCTGTGCGTTTCAGGGCAAAGTTAGAACATCCTGGTGATGAACCAGCTCCGAAAAGGTGGACCGTCATACAGTCTCTTGAGGTTCTTGAGTTAGGTCTCCGTTTGGCCACCATAAGAAGCGAAGGAAATCCTGATCCTCCTTTGTTACCTTCACTTGAAGAAACATTTTCTCTATGTCCGCCATAAAGGCAACTCTCTCCTTTCTGAATCTTGTAAGTACACCAGTTAGCTTGCTTGTAAGGTCGGGCCCTTGTAATAGGTGGTCATTGAGCGATTCACCTTGGCAACGGGCTGAACAATCAAATACTACGCGGATGCTGTTTGGCTTTTTAGTGTGGTATACCCCGTGGTGAGGTAAGTACCAGACCTTTCCTTCTTGAGGAGCTAGCTCTTCAGCGTTGACCTTTCGGGCATATCCCTTCTCTATGATTTCAGACATGAAGCTGACGTAGTCGGCACAATACTTAGTGTCACCTTGGAGTCTCTTCTTTAGGCTGTGCAGGCGTTGCACTGCTTGAGAACGGTTGCTGGGTAGTTGGACATTCCTTTCTCTAATCGGCAGGGGCATTTCATGGTGCATGTCATCTCTATGACAGATTCCATCTTCTACTATCTTCAGGAACTGACGATCTTCTCTAGATAGGGCGACTCCATTTTCCCTTTCGGAAAAGTCCAACTCGAACATTCGTGAAACCACTTGAGGTGTTAGCTGCTCTTTGATCCTTCTCTCAACAACGATGTATCCATTCGCTTTATCATCCTTGCCACCCTTGAGAATCTGAATTCGGTTACAGTGTACTTGTTTACTACTCTTGTGGCTTACAGGACCATTTACATGCCATCCCAATAGTGATCGCACTGCGTAAGGGTCGTTTTCACTTCCGCAAATAATATCTCTTGGTCGCACTGCACTAGGGCAGTTCAGTCCGATGAGAAGCCCTATTTCTACATCGTCCATGTAAGGTGGTATGTGCTTGCTAATTCTCTGCAGGTGGGACCATCCTTGTAGCCTTTCGGGTTGCGGAATTTCATCACGATCTGCTGGAATCCGTTGTCTGACGTACGTTCTGGGCAGGGGTAGGCTAACCTCGTTTTCTTGAAAGTGGGAAGCCACCAATCCATCTACAGCCATCGTATCGATTTCTTGAGTGCCGTGCATAGTCGTGAGCAGAAGTTTCGTTTCAATTCCTTCAACACCAAGCTTTCTCAATGAATCTTCCTTAATGAAAGTTCCACCACTGGCATTATCAAGGAGAGCATAAACACATATCTTACTGTTTGGATTGTCCTTGTGGTACAACCATATTGGGACTATACCCATAGCAATTGGGACGTCACCAGCCTCGGTCACATTGCAAATGGCGGTGCAGTTGACGACTTTGTCTTCCCCTTTCTTTTCGCTGGTTTCTGATTCCTTATGTTGGCCATTCTTTTCTTCTGTTTTCACTTCTTTCGGTTTCCAATTGTAATCGTGAAGTGACGTCGGGTGTTTCTTATTGCATATCTTGCATGATCTTCTACTCTTGCAAAACTTGGCGATGTGTTCTGAACTGTAGCAACCAAAGCATAAACCTTTCTCTTTGATGAAGTCTCTCCGCTCTACTAGCGTTTTTTTAAGAAACTCAGCACATTCATCCAAGTGGTGCGCTTTAGAGCACAAGGTGCAGCTAATGTGACGAGAGTTTTCTCTGGTGCCATTCTTTCCTGAGAGGCCTGTTGCGAAGTTCGTACCCCTTCCTCTTTTGGTCTTGCGTTCGCCCGACTTGTGGTACTTGTCAACCGTATTGATTGGCCTACTGATGCCTTCCTCTGAGTAGACTGGGTCTGTCGCTAAATCGGCTTGCTCCGACACAAATTGGCAAAAGTCATTGAAGCTGGCTATCTGTCCCTTAATACTCCTAATCTTGCTAACTCTTTCAGTCCACTTATTGCGAAGATATCTCGGCAGCTTTTCCCATAACTGGCGCAGAACATTGGCTGTATTCAAGTCATTCAAGTATTGCATTCCTGTCATGGCGTTTCTTGCTTGCTCGAGGGCAATAGAAAATTCTTGTAACCCTGTTCCGTCATTAGGCTTCACAGCGGGCCAGCTCGATAGTTTGGCAATGTATGCACTTGCAATTTTGTATGGGTCACCAAAGTGTTTCTTCAAAAGTCGTCTAGCCTCCGTGTATGATTCTTCACTCTTCATTTGTAAACAGCCCTTAATCAGTTCCTTTGCTTTTCCACTGGTGTACTGATCCAAGAAATACAAGCGTTCACAAGAATTATCTACCTTAGATTCTATGAGAGTTTCAAAGGCTGCTATGAATGCTGGATATGACATGACATCTCCAGAGAACGTAGGTGGCTCGTGGCTTGGTAAGAGGCTTCTGGCCTGTTGTGTAACAATCATTTCTGACAGTTCTGCCTGTTTCCTTTGAATGTCAAGATAGTCTTGATCTGGCCTTGCACCCTCTACACAGCTTGAATCCTTTCCGAACACGTACATACACTCTTGATTATTGTCACGTGATGGTTTGATATCAGTGACGGTTCCATTCTCTTCCTTAAACTCTTCTTCTTTAATGGGGAGGCTCCTTGGAACAAAGGGTTGGGCAGTTGGGTTCATACTAGCAGCACTGACTGAGATGGGTGTGGTTGTAAAAGTGGTCGTTGAAACGGTACTAACAATAGCTGAACTCTGGAATTTCACAGAAGGCACCTTTAGTGTAGCCTGGCCGTTAGTTTGTGTCTCACGTAAGATGGGAGTGGAAGTGAGTTTAACGTTAACATCTTCCAAGTGATCATTCATGCCGTCAATGTTTTGTTCTTCATTAAACTGCTCGTAAGTCTTTTCTTCCGCCTTCGCCTCTGCAATTTGTTGCCGAAGTTCAAGCTCTTCAGAAGCCATTCTTAGTGCTTGTTTCTCCTTTAGGAATTTTGCCTTAACCTCCAATGCTGCAGCCTTAGCCTTCGCTTCAATTAACTTTAACTTAGTAGATGATGCTGAGGAAATGGAGTGCCTTGAGTGACGGGATGACTTAGATTTCACTGAGTGTATATCACGCGGACCGCTAGATAGCTTCTTCGCATCGTTCAGAAAGTCAATAATTCTTTGCTTTATTTGAAACACATCCTTATCACGAGTGTCATACCATTCAAGAGCCAATTTAATCTCATCATCATCAACCAAGGCCTTGAGATACATTTCATGGGCATCCTGCATTTTAACAAATAGCTGATCGAACTGTACCACTTCAGTACGCACTTGTTTTTCGTTCTCAAAATCCGCCAACACGGGCGAGATTACGTTCATTTGTTTAGTTAAGTTAGCAAGTGCAGTTTTTCGATTTTCTTTTTACCTTTGAATCTCAAATTGCCTACCCTTTTCTGTAGGAATCCGTTTTCTCGCGTCCTCGTGAGTTTCTTGAGAATCCAAGATACCGGTCAGCGGAGATATTGCACGTGGTGACGAACCGTGAAATGACGCAAGTTCCAGATCCATTTCACGCCGAATGCCTTCCTTTTCTGCATCCAAAGCGTCCATTTTACCTTGTGAATCTTGTTCCTTGTCTCCTTTGTGTCCTTCCATGTGTGGTTCGCTCTAGGTCAAACTGTAACAGCCGTAAAATCCATGATTTATTTGTCTAGATCAACTCGGGAAACGCTCGACACTGTCCTGTTTACAATACGAAAATCCGTGTTACCGTAACCTTAAATTGACGAGTGTTCGTTATGTTCGATCCTTTAACTTCTCCGTAAGTTCCTTGACAAATGACAGTCCAATAAGTGAGTAGATAGGAAAGAAGGGTTCTGGCACACTCTTCGGCCGCCCCTTTTTAGCACAATTTCTAATTCTTTTCACTTTTCTCCTACTTTCAACACTAACTCTGAATTTGCATGCGCGCGCATGAAAATTGTTCCAAATTTACATATCCTGACTCTAAAAATTAATAAAAGTCATTAAAAAAAAGCTGCTAAATTTTCAGCATTTTACATATTCTCTGCAAAAAATCATCGAAAAATTAATAAAAAATCAATAAAATCCGTCTTGTTCACCAAAAATTCTCATAAAATCAAACAAATCCATTCATTAATCAAAAATTCTCATAAAATCAAACAAATCCATCAGTTCCCTTAAAATCCCACAAAATTCATCAGAAATGAATTTTGTTTGAAAAACAGCGGCCTCAGAGTCTGCCAGAACCCTTCTTTCCTATCTACTCATGGTTGGGAATAAAGAAAGATAAAATTTATCCCCAGAAAACTTTTTTGGGAATCAAATCAATTTCATTTTGGAAAACTCAAATCAAAACTTTTTTTGGAAAGAAAAAAAAAACTCAAATGAATTTTTATTTTGGAAATGAAAAAAAAAAAGTTTTGATTTGGAAAAGATTTTTCTCCAAAATAAATTTCATTTTAGGGGAGATCTCCTTCCAAAATCAATTTCATTTTTATTTTTTTCTAACTAAAATCCATTTTTTCATGAAGTTTTATGTTAAAGATAGGCTTATCTCTCTTTTTTCCCCTCTATCTATTTCCTATAATTTAGTCAACTCTTTTCAGGAAATATATATATATAATCATATTTTTGTTTTTTATTTCGTATTTATATATAACTAAAATGGCGAAACAAACAGATAAGCATTTTACAATTTCAGATGGGAAAAAAACCAAAACATTCACCTCTATCAATTCTGCTGCGAAAGAATTTAACATTTCAAATTGTGCAATCACCAATGCTTTGAAAAAAGGAAACACATCTATCACCAGAAGATCGGATAAGAAAAAATTCTTTCTCGGAGAACCAAAACCAAAACCATCAGAGACAGAATTTTCTTCACTCCCAATGGATGAGGAATGGTTTGATAAATTCAAGATAGTAGTTTCAAACATGGATGAGTTTTGTAAAGGGATTGTTAATAAATTATTTATGGATGAGGACATCGCATTTGATTGGAAAAAAAGAGAAATTTTATATAATGAGGAAACTGTTTCATTTTTCAAGATTATCTCCGTTATCTGTAAAGTAGCATTTCCGATTAACAGAGATTATTGTTTGGAAGAACAGAACAAAAAATTATCTTTTGGGGAAAAAAATGCAATTGACTTGAAACGATTGAATTTCATTTCCAAAATGAGGAAAAATGAAAGAACCTTTCAAGTGGATTTGTTCAATAAAATCAAGAAATATAAATGAAATCTATTTCACAGCTGAAAATCAATGATTTTAATCTCCAATAACCAATAGCTAAAGTTTTCCAGGAAAAAAAACTTTTTCTCCCAAAAAATTTCAGGAAAAAAAGTTTTTTATTTTAAAAAGTTCATTTCAAATTTGCTTCATCAACCACTTTTTATCCTTTTGGAGGAGGAGGAGGAGGAGAAGAAGACAAAATTCATTTTTCCACAAGGGAGTGATATCTATTAAACATTTTAATCTTGTAACTCAAAATGGATGATGAAAGCGAGCGAAGCGACCTCACCTGCTCAGAGGATGAATTAATGAGCGAAGATGAAACTCCAACAACATCTGATGAGGAATTTATTGTCTCTGATTCAGAGATGGAAGAAGAAGCAGAGCAAAATGAAGAAGAGGAAGACATAATAGAACTCCTCTTTGAATCATTTATCAATCTCCAAGAGGAATACAAGATTCTTAAAAATGAACTCCAAAAACAAAGTGATCTCCTCTGGGAAATCCACCGGGAATTGAAAGAAAGAGGTGTTATTTCATAAATATGAATGTGAAACATTCATATTCTGTCTCAGAGATTTTCCATATCACTCAGTGGAACCCAGGAATTGAATTTATCGGGATATCCTTTCCATTTAACCAAAGCTTTCTTTTTCTTCTGATCGAGGTGAATAACCTTTTCAATGCGAAATACGCTTTGTGTTGTCCTTTGGAGTTCTGCTTCATAAAATGATCCAGTTATTTTTTCTCCCAACAGATCGACTAACCTATACGTTACAGGATTTGTGTTTAAAACCTCATCGATAACAAATATCTCCTCTGTCCAGTTCGGGGTGAAACCTTTGTCGAATATCTTTCGTTTGTATTTTGATATTCTAACCCTGTCACCGATCTTGAATTTTGCTGGGTTGTGTTTTGCATAAATCATATCTCCGAAAAGATTAGCGAAAACCTTTTTCTCATTTTTCCGTTCGCTAGCCTGCGCTGGGGTCATCCGAATGCTCGAATGAAAACGGTGATTATATTGATCCACTAACTCATCTAGTTTGTCAAAAAACACTGTATTATTGTTAGCAGAAAACATCCGGAAGAGTTGTTCCTTCATTGTCTTGTTCCAACGTTCAACCACAGATGACTTTTCTTCGTTCTCTGTAGTATACAATTTTATCCCATTCTTATTCAGGAGATCCTTCATAATTCCATTGAAAAATTCACTTCCTTTATCAGTCCAAAGCATCTTCGGTTTTCGCTCCCTGAATATGGATTGGAAAGCATCGGCTACTGTTTGTCCTCGCTTATCTTTCAGAGGGCGAATGAAACCGAACTTTGAGAAAACATCGATCACCGTCAGGAGATATCTTATTCCTTTATTCCACTTCGAATATTTCCCCATCTCAACCAGATCAGCCGCCCAGATGTTGTCAATCCCATATGCAATAACTCTTCTCTTTGGAAATCTTCTCCTGATTGGCTGGTGAAGTTCATTTGCTAGATTTTGAGTCCAGCCTTCACTCAAAATCTTTTCCCGTTTTTTGGAACGCCGAGGCCAAGTTTTTGTTTTGCATCAATGGTATTTCTCGCCAAAGCATGACCCCACTGTCTTTCTTTCCAGGGAATGGAATCCAAAGCGGCAACCATTTTTCTGTCTGCTTTATTTTTACATTGATGTGGGTTTGATTGTTTTACGCAAACTGAATAATCCACATCATGCTGCATAGCAACTGCGTCTGTTTTTCCTGTGGGTTGTTGCCAGATTTCAAGAATCTTTCCAGTATCGTCAAATCTGACTTGTTTTTCCAAAGGGTTATACGGGCCAGTGAAGTTATGTCCGGGAAGAGTGAAACCTTTCTTTGGTTTTGGTAGTTTCCCAATCAAGTTATGAATATCCAATCCTCTTCCATCCAAATCAGCTCGATCTGTCTTATATTTTCTGTTTGGTCTAATCACCGTGGACAGTTGATTCAGCATATCTGAAGAGGTTTTGGTAAGAAATGGTTTCATCTTGTCCAGGGTAAAATCCAATGCTTTCCTTTGAGTGTTCTTATTTCGCAACAATTCACTGGCTCCATATCTCCCCATTTCAACTGTTTTTTTCCCGAGCCAGGGAAGAGCATGAGCAACGCCAGTCAATGCTAATTCACCAAAGCCCCCACCTTGTGAGGGCAGACTCAGTTTCCCGAGGGCTTTGCCTTCATAAATCTTGTCTTTTTAATTCCACAGGAAGCGCAATGGCAAAACCACATCTTTCTTCCATTTTTTGTGGTCATGATTCCAGATGGCTCAACACATTCAGTTTGTTTTTTCTCCTTCACACAATATGACTTCATTTTCAATCGAAATATTCTTTTATGAATCTTTCATTTTGCATTGTATCAGTCAAACTGAGAGGTTGGAGAATATCATAGAAATCTTTCCCCTGCGACCATTGATGGAGGAAATAAAGGCAATAATACCCACAAAGAACACTGTTTATGTTTTGATACTGACTGTTGTTCCAAATCACTGGTTTGGAACTTTTGAATTCTTTAGGAAATCCCATTCCAAAAGAGTCAAAATACCACGTGAATTTTTTCCCCGGAGCGCAACAAACCCAATGAGTTCCTACATTTTCAAGTGAATCAAGATTGATGATGCAGGGAGTGTGTTTTTGTGGCATGAATTGATCTCTCGCAAAGATGCCTTTGAAATTGGGAATCCTCAGATATTCAATCCACTTCAACAGATCAATATTTGACAGCGGTTTAATTACAAATTTAGGCCTCACAATATTGCCCCGAGAATTGGGATGTTGTTGAATGGGCTGTTCGTCCCCAGCAGAAGTCCTTTGCCCTTTTTTGATTTTTTTTTCCCCATCCCAACAGGGTTTCGTCTCCAGCTTCCAACAAATGGGGGAGGTTGGAAAGGATACACTCCCAATCTTGGAGCTCCTTTTCCTTTTGGTCGGCCAACTCTAGGAGCACCTTTCCCAAACAAATTCTTTACCATGTTAAGTGCTAATGGGATTCCAATGGATGCCAACACACTTCCTAACAATCCACCAGACTGTTTTACGGATGGTTTCATCACCAACCGTCCTCCTGATTGCAGGGCAACCAAAATGTCTTGTTTCTGTTTATTTGTCAACAAATGTTTATTGTCAATCAGTTTCTGAATTTTATCTTGGGGGATGAGAAATCCACCCACCTGACCACCGCCTTTTCCACTTATTGCTTTGACGACTTGACTTGCTCCTTCACTCGCTAAACCAGCCAGTGCTGACAACCCAAGTGTTTTACCCAGGGTGGGTATCAATGTTTTAGCCAAAGGAACAATAGCAGAAAATAGACTTCCACCTTGTTTCATTACTTTTCTAATTTGTGTTTTTGTTATCTTAATCTCAACTCCTTTTCCCAGAGATTTTGCTTTTGCGATTCTTTTAATTTGATTAGTTGTCAGCATCAGTTCATCGCTTCCACTTGTTTGATTACTACCCAATCTCAGGGTGATTGGAGTGTTTGTTCTGAATGCTCTTCCAAGCTTTTCTTTTTGTCCTTTAGACAAATTTATTTTATATGGGTGATATGTTGTCATTTTTAATGATAACATATGTTTTCACTCCGCTTTAGGCAATAACCAGCTCATTTCCAACTTTATCAATCTTAGCTGTTTCCTCATAGAGAACCACTGCATGCACATTGAAGGCGGCAGTTGCATTGGCATTCAGCGTATATCGAAATATCAGCTGTTTGGGATCTCTTGTTGGTTTTTCAACTTGGTAAGACAAGTCGAAATAAATGAGGCTATAAAGTGATTGAAAGTTAGCCAAATTCAACTGAGTCCCAGTGTTGAAGTCATTTTTCCTCATTGCATAAGCCATGACATCATTGAAGATTCTGACTTTTGATTCTGTGTCATAGTCAGTTTCAGGATAAAACACTCCATTTCCATACTCCAATCTGCAAGTTGACAAGGATGAGTTTGCATCTGCTGCATTCAGCTTGAAAGTGTCCATCAAATATGGAGAGTCTTCTGCAGGGATATCATGGGGTGGAGCGGATCTTTTCAGCCAGACAAAAATATGCTTTACATTATCAATACTCGCTGAAATCTGGAAGAATCCTGATGATGTTGTAGGAGCTGATTGTTCATATGTTTCTCTCAGATACTTCCATTGCGATTCTTTCAGGAATGAACTGACAAATTTGTCATAAAGAGAATCTTTGGGAGATAGTTTTGGCACCCAAAGCAAAAATCTGTTGATAACAACTCTTCCAGCAGCAGCAGCAGCAGCCTTATGAATCAATTCACCATCCTGTTGAAGATTAATTTCGAATTGCAACTGCATTGGGACCAACATCCTGCCTTCCAGTTCCTCGAAAAAGGAGAAACGATTCAGGGGGATAATGCAATTAACATTTTTAGCACCTCCAGTTCCATCGTTGTTAACTGCTTGAGTTTGCAGTCGTCTCGCTTCAAATCCTGTGTTATTCGCAGCTGTTGTCGCATTCACATCCAAATACCAGAAACTGTTTTTTGCGACTGATCTGCTGAAGTCATCTGAGTATTCCAACAGATTTTTAACAAAAGTAACTTTATGCAGATTGTCAGGTTCGTAAACAATCTTCCCTGCAGATCGGATGGTCATATGTTTTATTAGGGAATGTGAGCCATTTATGACTGTTATCCTATCAGCAGCAGCATATCCAGCACCATCTGCTAATTTCTGGAGTTGAAATTGCACTTCAAAATAAGCGTTATGCCAGTCATAGAACGCTGATCTGTCATTGATGGTGAATTTATAACCATTTTTTGTTTGATGTTGCCCATTTGCTGGGGCTCTGATAACATCATCCAACTGGAATCTTACTAATTCATTTCTTTGGAGATATTCATTCGATCGAAAAGCCATTTTAATAGATTATTTTAAATTCCTTGGCCACTGATAAGTCTATTCAAGATATCATTTGCACTTTCTCTCTGTGGTTGTTTCGCTGGGAGTGAAGCAGGGCGTGATTGTGGTTTTTTTCCTCGTTTCGCAGATGGTTTTCCAATCTTCATGTTTCCCAGTTTTTTCATAATCAAATCACCTGATTTTTCAACTGCCATTTTACCCACTTTTTCCCCAGCGTGAGAAATTCCTGCGTCCAAAGCTTTTTTCGCAAATGGTTTCACAACTTTCTTGAGAATTCCTTTCATGGCTGGTCCTGCCATCTTTTTCAGTGGCTTGAAGATGGAATCAAAAATGATTCCTGTTCCTTTGTGCTTATAAACAAACTTCCCCAGTTTGGGGTGATAATAACGAGAAAATTCATATGCTTTCATTTTATAGTCTTTTTTTTAATATCAGCGAGAAAGCTGTGTCTGCTCCATTCAGGTTAACAATTCGCCTTCGGCCATCCGTGATATAGATTCGAATGGAGCTTATTGTGTTTTTATTCACGGGGCAGAATGCTATTTTTATGGGTTCACCCTCAAAACTATATGATGCCTGCAGAACAGATGTGGAAAAGGAATAGATGATATCAGTCTCTTCCCCATCCACAAGTGAGTCATTTGTCAAATCACAATGAATGTTCAACATATCAGTATCTTGACTGAGATTTGGAACTTTAAGGCCAACATTAACTTTCTCCTTCAGAATCTTTTTATCAAACCCCACAAGCTCCCCGAAATTCGATTGGGTGAAATCCAGTTGATAATTTTCAGCCAGTGAAACTGTCACTCTGAAAGTTTCATTGCTGAAAGCAAGATTGATTGGAAAAACATCTTTTTTCCCAGATTCTTTCACCACTGTTGCTTTCCGAATGAAATCATTTATCCCAGAATACTCCCAAACTCCAGCAGGAAAAGCAATATCGGAAAATGTTTTCCCACCATCAGAGGAAAATCTAATCAGTTGATTTTCATATTGTGGATTGATGTTATACCACCTAAAACTCATATTGATGATTCGTTTCAACCCAACAACATATTGATCATTTGGGTCAAGAATAATTGGACGATTAAATTTTGTTATGAAATCTGCAGGTTTGTTTTGTCTGTTCTTAACAGCGTAAGATGACAGGACGATTTCTCTTTCCATTTTATGTTTTGAAATAGGTTTTGTACAGCTTTTCATGCTGAGGTCTGTTAATCACTGACTCTTTCAGGAGAATATCGAGAATTGCAACTCCTTCATTTCTCACGTCGATGTTAGAGTTCCCAGCAAGGATAGAGCCAACAATGACTTCAAGTTTCTGGAGAAGATCTTTTGAATCTTTGAAAAATGAGATGCCACGTCCGTATCGTTTTCGAGCTCCAGAGCCTTTAAATGACTTGAGTTTGTTTCTATAATAGTTCATGTACTCATTCAGTACTTTTCTTTTACCCTTTATGGCCTTCCTTTCTGTATCCCTTTCATTTTTAGTTATTTTACCTTCATTTAATTTTTTGTTCAGATAACTGTTACGGTTGTTCAGTTGTGCTCTTATATTTAAAGCCGGCTTTATAATACTGTTTGTAATTAAATTTTTTTTCTTTTCTACTGGAAAATTTGGCTGAGCTAAGACTTTGTCTGTTTTTTTATAATTTACTAAACCCATCTTATCTAGCATGTTATTAATTATATCTTCTTCTTCTTCAATATCTTCTTGAGCTTCTTCCCATCCTTCTTCTTCCTCTTCCTCTTCATCCTCTTCTTCTTCATCCTCTTCTTCCACTTCATAATCAGGAACGGTTGATTTATATACAGATGATTCACCTTCTAACTCTTCCAGTACTTCTTCGTATGTTGGTGGTCTTACTGGAATTTGCTTATCTGTTTGTGATGATACAATCTCATCATCATCAAACAAACCTTCAACTTCCATCTCTTCAAATGGATCGACTTCGGGATAATAATCAATGTCCGTGGGTTTGGCTTTTCCAACTTTCTTTTTCCGGGGAAGTGGTCTTAAATTCGATGCAATAACATCATCCAGTTTCGATGTGATGGGTTTGAACATTTTTTCAAATCCGATTTGACTTGTTTCTTTACCCAACTTTTTCTGGGTGATGACATCGTGAATAAAGTTGATTTTTCGACCCAAAGCAGATTTGCTTTTAGCCATTTCATTCCATTTCAATAAACTCATTTTAAATCCACAAATATGATGTTGAATATGATGTTGAATATGATGTTGAATATGATGTTGAATATGATGTTGAATATGATGTTGAATATGATGTTGAATATGATGTTGAATATAATAAAATGAAGATTCCAAATTATGATTGTCAGGATCCAATTACAAATTTTCGACAGCTTCATCCTTTCATGCCTGATCAAACTTTCAGAATGTTGATCTGCGGCCCTTCAGGATCGGGGAAAACAAATGTTCTCCTGGATATGATTTTGAGATTGTTGTATTATGATAAAATTTATCTCTATGCGAAAAATCTTAACCAAGCTAAATATCAACATCTTCTGAAAACATTTCACCCAATCAGCAAAGAAGCTGGGTATGATGTTGTGGAGGCATCCCCGGATGAAATCATCCCAGTTTCTGAATTGTCAGGGGAGAATCAAAAACTGGTTGTTTTCGATGATTTTGTTTGCGAAAAGAATCAAAAACCCCTAGTTGATTATTTTATCCAAGGCAGGCATAAGAATTGTTCTGTTATTTATCTTTCACAAAGCTATTTCCAAACACCAAAAGATATCCGCCTGAATTGTTCTCATTTTTGCATCTTTGAATTCCCCAGCAACAATGAAGTTTCCCTACTCTGTAGGGAGACACAAGTCAGCAAAGAAGATTATAAGAAAGCAACACATGATCCATTCTCTTTCCTGTATGTGGATAAGCTGAGGAAATTCATTGCTAAAAACTTTGATGAAAGACTTTAAAATGAGCTACTCAAATGGATTGCTTTCTGAAACAACAAGCACTTCTCGAGGGGGTCGAGATGGAAGAGATGGATTACCAGGAGTTGGTTTTAAACTGACATCCACAGGGGATTATGATATGTCAAACAGAAAACTAGTCAATGTCGCTGAAGGAACAGCAAATGGTGATGCAGTCACAAAACATCAAGTTGACACGCTAGACAGAAGTGTGGAAACCAAACTGATTCAATTGAGAGCAGATTCTTTGCAGGTTGATGGATCCTCCCATATGACAGGGGATTTGGATCTTAGGGGAAAGAAACTGATTCTTCCTGGAGAGATTGACATGGATCGGAAACTGATCACAAATCTGGATACGGATGAATCCAATGATCTTTCTGCTGTGAATATGGTGACGCTGAAGAAGTTCCACCCAAATGCTCCAGCACCAACGCATGAAGTGACGAAGAACATCGATCTGAAAGAACTTTTCAATGTTGTCAAATCAAAGCAACAAACTTATGCTGATTTATCAGCAAACTATAACAATCTGATGTCGTATAATGATGTAAAGAATGTCTTTCTCAGTCGGAAAGAAACGTTTCCAATGGAAACAAGTCTTGATATGGGAAACCAATTTGTTTATAACGTGAAAGATCCAACAGCAATCGATCAAGCAGCCAACAAAAAATATGTTGATCAACATGTCACACAACTCACCTCATCAATTAGGTTTGTGGCCTCAGATACTCTTTCTCTTTCCGGAGGAACAATGACTGGGGAATTGGATATGGGAGGAGAAAAACTTGTTGGTCTTCCCGATCCAAAAACATCCAATGAAGCAACATCAAAACAATATGTTGATACACAGCTAAATGAGAAGACAGTAGCTCTGGCAGAGGAACTAATCAAAACAGAAGCTGACCTTAAAAAATATGTCAATGAATCGCATATATCTTCAACCTCCCACTTGAAGGATGAATTCCGGTATTTGATGGAGGATGTGGATGAATCCAGAGCTGAAGATAATATGACAGTGATTGGTTTATCTGATTTTACAAGTTCACCCCATCAGATCAATAAGAAGGCGTATGATTTGAAAATAACAAAAGATGTTTTAAATGAATACTCTGGGCGACTTGGATTCCATATGCTGAAGCTTCCAGAAGGGGAATATACGATTTGCATTGAATTCTTCCCCGCTTCCATGACGGGTGTGAGCGTTGACGTGGTTTCAACCAGCCTGAATATCAATCAACAATCAACGAAGAAGTTTTCCAACTATTCTCGATCAATCATTCACATGCATAAATGGCAGATTACTCCACCGGAGTTCATTTATCTGGATCTGAAATGGCAAGGAACGCCGTCGTCAGCTTCTCAAGGTCCAGCAAATCTGATTATTTATGGCGTCAAAGGTTCTCAATCAGATGTGCCAAGTTCTGTTTATGATGCTCCTTTCGTTTTTGACTCGGGGAAGATGGTCATGGAAACAAACCTTGACATGAATGGTTTCAAGTTGACAGGAGATAAAATTATTCAAACAGGTTATTATTACTATCCCGTTGATAAATATAGCTTCTTGTTTGGGAGAGATGTAAAATTTGTTTTCTTTCCAATGAAAACACGACTTGTTAAAGCTGGAATAATGTTCCATTCAATCCAACCATTTATACACCCTAAAATCGATCTTGCGATGGATATGTTAGTGAATAAAAAGAAAAAAACATGGTTTTGGCAAGGAGAGCTTGGTCAACACATTTGGAAGTATGATCTGGGAGATGGAGTTGAAATCGAGGAAATGACTCGTGTTGATTTTTATTCAATAAAAACCTTGAGTAAAACTCCAAATATAACAATTATTATTACACTGGTTTTTGAGGTTTTGTCGTGAATTTTTTCATTTCTCTTTCAAAATGAAAAAAGAGCGACAAAAGAAAAAGATTCTCGATTTCAATCACATCAGCAAAGACATCTCTCCAGAAGAACTGGAAGAGATCAAGCAACTCTTCCGATTCTATCACAAAAGATTTTGGTGTTTGAAAAGAGCTCACAAACATTTCAAAAAGATGAATTTGTTTGTGAATTTGACATCTTCCGCTCTTGTTGCGATTGGCGCAATTGCTGGAGGAGTGACAATGAATCCCATCGTTTTGGGAGTGATTTCAGGTGCAGGATTGGTTGTCAAAACAGGGAATGAAATGAAGAAATATGGAAACAAAATTGAAATGACAAAGTTCGCGTTCACAACTTACGAGAAAACATTGACTTATTTACGTTTTGTTTTGAGAAGTGGAAAATTCATTCGAAATGAATTCCTTCCAGCAATGGAGGTGGTTGATGGGATTGTGATTGATTTGGGATTGGATTTGGAGAAGTTTGAGAAGAAATATGATTTGTTGTTTGAGTGATCTCATATCACATTCTCAAGCGATGAGGGTTCCATAAACAGTTCAACAATTTCTGATGCTGAGAACTCACCGTATTCAAAATCATCTCCATTAAAATCATATTCCATAAACATATCAATTAAGTCCTCTGGGTGTTCACCTCTTTCTCTAATTTCTAGAATAATTTCTATCGCCAAATCATCCAGAAATCCGAGATTCATCAATTCTATAATATAATCACTGTCTTCCATCATTCTTTCTAAATCTTCTGCTTCCATTTTTAAATAAAAAAAAAATTATTTTTTTTTCTCCAAAGAAAATGAATGTTGAAGTAAGTGAAATCAAAACGGGAGAACCAATTCTGAAAAACACAACACATCCATTTGTTGAAATTCCTCTCCGAATCAATGAGAAGCCAATCACAGTTCAAATCATGAAATGTATTTTCAAAATCTTCAGGAATGAAAACGGATTTTCATTAGCAATCAATCTCAATCAATCTCCTCCTGAACTCAAGGAAAAGTTTCAGGAAATTGAAACGCAAATCAGAAAGTTGGCGATGGAAAACAAAGAAGCAGTTTTGAAACTGAAATCAAAATTTGGGAAATTCACATCCACCGATTTCAACTTGATTAAAACAGATCGAAGTGAAATGGAAAAAGTTTGGGGTAAATTGTGGACTGACAGAAAAGGCAACATCTCTGTCCCATTCTCGAAATTTGGTGAAAGGGAAGTTGGACAAAGAAAATCCATTCGTTTCGATCCCCATGACCACATTGGAGAAAAACTGACAGGACATGTCATCCTCCGCATTTCACGCATCTTTTGTGGAAATTGTCAATCAATCACATGCTCAATCAATTCTTGTTTTGTAACAAAATTCCATGGAAACGTTTCAGCGTTTGATGACTTTGAAGATGATGAAGAAGAAGAGGATTGATTTTTCATTTCTTGGAAATGAAAATTCAAACTTTTTCAATGAGGTCTACAAGGTCTTTATCATTTACAAAAACTAAAGCGTGATTTATGGTTGATTTTGGCCATGATTTCTTTTTAGCCTTTTGAATGATTTTTGAATCCCTTTGATTTTCCCTCAATCTATCAATAAGGAAATCAAATTCAGGAGATTTCCATGTGATGTGGTGAGAGATCTCCTCCGAATCAAGGAAATGGTTTTTCTTCCTGAGAATTTGATTGAAAAAAACTGTGTTTGAAATTCCAAACTTTTCTATTTCATCACAATCAAAAATATCTTCTCCATCAACTTGGAGAAAGGGTTCATCTGTTATTTCTTCCTGAATGAAGAAAACTTTTTTATCTGATTTTCTGGTGAACTTTTTGTTTTCTGAATTGTTTTTGATGAACCTCCAAATGGTGGAATTCGGAATGCCAGTTTTTTCTGATGCTTCTTTGAATGTGAAAAAAATCTGCTTTTCTTTTCCTTCTTCCTGGATTGAAAACTTCATTTTGAATGAAAACATTTTTTTTTCTTTTTCATTCAAAATGCCAACTTTAAAAGAATTGAGAGATCGTGCACGTTCGGAAGGAATGGTTGGATTCTCCAGGATGAAAAAAGCTGATTTGGAAAAAGAGTTGCAAAACCCACAGAGAAAAATCATCAAGAAAACATCTTTTCCCGAAGTGAAATCAGCTGTTCAAAAAGTTCTTCCAGAAAGAATCTCGACAGTTGTTGAGTCATCCATTGATTCAATGAATTCCTGGTTTGGAAAGATGAAAAAAAGAGTTGATTGGAATCTGAAGGAAAGAGCCCGGGAAAAACTTTTGAAGTTGAATGTGAAGATTGGAGAAATGCTGAAGAGACCTGAGTTTGATATTGAAGAAAAACGGGGGTTGGGTGGATCGACTTTTGTTGTCAAGGGAAAAGAAGGATATTCCGCAGAAGGATTCTTGAAGAATGTGAAAGGAAATGTGGTTGAAATTCTGAAGAAACATTTTGGGTTCAAAGTGAAAATGGTTTTGGTTTGCAGAATGATTTCTCATGATTTAGCGCAGGGAACAACCATTGAAAATGATGCCTTCTTTTCTTCCCTGGTTGAAGAAGTTTTTGAGGGAACTGACTTGGAAAAATTGCTGAGAGAAATGAATGAGAGGATGTTGGAAAACATGCGGAATTTCCAAAAGGGAAGAAGCAACTGGAGATTCTTACGAGTTGAAAGATTGGAAATTCATCTGGATGAAATGACTGTTGGAAAATTCATTCCACTTCCTGATTGGCTTGCTGCAAAAAAAGCTTTAACAAACATGAAAAATGAAAATGATGATGAGTGCTTCAAGTGGTGCATTGGAAGATGGAAAAATCCAGTGGAGAAAAATCCACAAAGAATCACTCCTTTGTTGAGAAAACAATGCGAAGAATTCAATTGGGAAGGAATTTCATTCCCCATTTCATGGAGAGACATTGACAGATTTGAAAGACAAAATAACATTTCTGTGAATGTCTTGGGGATTGTTGAGGGGAAACAAATCTTGACTTTGAGAAAAGCAAGGGAAAAGAAAGAGAATCATGTGATTCTTTTCAAACTGAAAAGCGGAGAAAATGAACATTTCGCTTTGGTGAAGAATTTAAATCGATTATGGTTTGGAGAAGATTCCAAAAACAAAAACCAAAGGCATGTTTGTGATGGTTGTCTCAATTCATTCAACTCCAAAGAAACACTTGATGTTCATCAAGAATTTTGCATGGATGATGGAGTGAAAGCTGTTCTCCCTCCAGAAAAATCAATCATGAAATTCAAGAAAGTTCAATGCGCAACAACCGTTCCCTTTGTCATCTACACTGATTTTGAGTCGATTTTGGAGAAAACAGAAAAGAAAATTGGGGAAAAAACAGAGCAAATTCAGCATCATGTTCCCTGCAGCTTTTGTTTTCTTCCTGTGAGCCAAGTTGGGGTTGATTTCTCCCCAGTTTTCTTTCGTGGAAAAGAAGGAGATGATGTTGGGAGAGAGTTTCTGGTGAAATTAGTTGATCAGGTGAAATGGATTCTGAATGATGTGCGAAGACCAATGCTGAGAAAAAATTGGAAGAGAATTCTTTGGAAGAAAGGAGAAAAGGAAGCATTTAAGAAAACTGATATTTGTTGGCTTTGCAGGAAAAAGATTGAGGAAAAAAAAGTTGCTGATCATTGTCATCTGACTGGGGAATTTCGCGGAGCTGCTCATGAATATTGTAATTTACAAGCGAAAGTGCCAGATTTCACTCCGGTTTTTATTCATAATCTTGATGGATATGATTCCCATCTTTTCATCAAAAACATGGGAAATGAATTTGGGGAGATTGATGCAATCCCAAACAATGACGAAAAATATCTTTCTTTCTCCCTGAAAATTGTTTGGGGAACATTTGAAGATGAAGAGGGAAAAAAACATGATTTGAAACATGAGATTCGCTTTGTTGACTCCCTGAAATTTATGAATTCTTCTTTGGCAAATCTTGTTGGAAATTTGGGAAAAAATGATTTGCATTGCTTAAAAAGATTTTTCCCAAATGATGATGAAGTTGATTTGCTTTCCAGAAAAGGAGTTTTTCCCTATGAATTCATGGATTCATTTGAGAAATTTAATTGTGAACTTCCTGGGAAAGATGCTTTTTTCTCCCAGTTGTCTGGAGAAGGAATTTCAGATGAAGATTTTACTCATGCTGAAAATGTCTGGAGAAAATTTGGGATGTCTAACATGGGAGAATATCATGATCTCTATTTGAAGACGGATGTTTTTCTCCTGACAGATGTGGTGGAAAATTTTAGGAAAGTTTTGTTGGAAAACTATCTGTTGGACCCCGCATGGTTTTTGACTGCCCCCTCTTTCTTTTGGGATGCTATGTTGAAGATGACAGGAGTTGAGTTGGAATTGATTTGTGAAGGAGATGTGGAAATGTTTCGGTTTTTTGAAAGGCAAATTCGTGGAGGAGTTTCCACAGTCTTTCACAGATTTTCTCAGGCAAACAACAAATTTATGGAAGATTTTGATCCTTCCCAACCATCAAAGTTCATCGTTTATCTCGATGCAAATTCCCTTTATCCAACTGCGATGGTGCAACCACTCCCTGTGGGAGGATTTGAATGGTTGAGTGAAGGGGTTTTGAAGAAATGGGAGAAGATTATTGATGAGAAAGGTTATGGATGTGTTTTGGAAGTTGACTTGGAATATCCAAAAGAAAATCATGATTTCCATAATGATTTTCCTTTAGCACCCGAACTCCTAGAAGTCGGGGGATTCAAAAAGTTAATTCCTAACTTGATGGATAAGGAAAAAATGGTTTTGGATGGAAGGAGTCTGAGACTCTTTCTTTCCCTTGGAATGAAACTGA